>JAZDUA010000127.1:2985000-3513160 GCA_038098605.1 Gryllus longicercus | reverse complement strand
TTTCCCGTGTCGCAGCCCGCCACCCCACTGTGGCCCGTGTCGCTTGCCACGCCCCGCTGCACCGCTCCGTCGGTGACGCGGCCCCTGGCCTTGTCGCAGGCCACCTGTACGCCGCCGCCTCGAGACTTTAAACGGCCCCATGAGGACGTTACGAGCGTCGCCACGGGCCGGCGCGCCGTGCCCCTCGACGGGACGGGACGGGTTTCTTTCTGGTCGGAATGCCCGGACATTAGAGACATAGTTAGGGGGGGAGAGGGGGCGTTCCGCACTCTAATGACACCGTTTTAGGGGGTAGAAAATGTTATAGTTAAAATTATGTAATGTTAATGATTATTTTAAAGTTATAGATTTTGATGAAATTGTAGATGTGTGCCGTTCTTAAATATCGAAAAATATTTTTATAAAAAACGTGAATTTATTAATTGGTTTTGTTTTGTTATTTTCGATTATCTTCTAATTAGTCATCGTTTTGGATTATTTATTTAAAAATTATATTTCGATTATTCTGAATTACATCCAGCTTTTAATTTATTATAAATAAATGTCTTGTGCAAGAACACCTGTATTTTTTTTGTATTCCAGCATTATAAAAGAACCATTTCTGTTGCAAGAAATCGTTCATAATCAGGCATTTTACGACACAAATGATGACTTATTAGATTTTATGTCACGAATGATTGCGTCATCACACATTCAACCAATCACAACGAGAGAATCAGGGAAGGTAGAACTAAACGGAACAGCCGACCACCGTTTACTCGCACGATGTCAAATACCCGAGTCGTCACCGGGAAGTTGTTTCGCAAAATTAAGTTTGATTCTCTTATAAATGTATAATGCTGTTTTCCAAAAAATACAGTATACAACTCGTTTATAATGTTGCTTTATTACATTCATACAAATTTGAAACTCGCTCCTAAAGTTGCTCCTTTTCAAAACATGTACTCATGCAATAAAGCTTAACATTATAAACTAATTGCATAAACTACTATTATTAAATAATGTATGAACTATTCAGTAATATATATATATATATATATATATATATATATATATATATATATTATTTTTAATTTAGGGGCAGGGATGAAACTATTAGCGTTGTTGCGGATAATAAAACTGAAGCTACATCACTACCGTAGACTCCGTTTTGCGTTCGTAGATTTCGTGTTGGGCTAGTGGAGAAGTTGCGTGGGGCAGGTCGAAACTTGGCCTTTTAAATGGAGTCGGGCGAAAGCTAGGGTATTGGGAAAACGGAGGAAAAAGCCTATCCGTAATTTGTTTCACATTACCCAGTTTTCGTATTGTGTTATAAAGTTTTCGAGTCGTTATAATTCTGGAAGTTAAATGGAACGTTGGTACCATGTACTTCGGGAAGGTAAACCTCATGTGAGTTTCTCGTCTTACATGCAATTTTCGAACGTCGACCAATAATTTAAAGAGCTCTTATGGTCGAATCTGTGAACTTTTGACTTCCTTCATAAAGCCAAACATATATTTTCAGATTTACTGTTGATGTAATTTTATTTTGTAGATACAGGAATACTGAGTTCCTCCTGAACCTTATTTCTTTGGAAATGCCAGGTAAAAATTGATACGATACAATGGGGCTCTCACTCTACCATGTCCTTGTCTCCATATGGCAAATTAATGGCTCAGCAAAAGTGATTTAGCGTTATAAAACCAGATTTACTTGTTCACAGTATGACCAGTTATCACAATAATGCTTCTCATACCACCACGTATCTCGTCTGAACCATTATCTCATACCTTATCATTTATGTTTTCATGACCTTCATATCTGGAGAGATAAATGCACAGCAATAATCACAAATGCAGTAGAAAACAACGGGAAACTGTGCTCATTTGCCTGGAAAAGGGAGGTCATCAAGACATTAGCCACCTCTTACACCTTTGGACAATAACAAGAGTAACTCTGCACCATAATACACAATAACATTGACTACTTGTAAAACACATTTATTAATTAACTACATTTAACCAACCCCTTTTGTATCGGTTAATCTACACAAGAACCGATGATAAACCATAGGTTAATTGAAGCTCTTATGAAAGGTTAATTCGGCGCCACAGCCAAATTGTTCGAAAATACACCTCATTGTTTAGAAACCCCTGTTTGTGAAACCCATTTGCTCGGTTTTTATGAACATTAGTAGCCCGAATACGTACTTCGCGGCAGCTGACACTGGCGGCAAAATAGTCATAATGCCCGGAACAACGCAATTACCTTTGTTCCGGTTCCCATATGCGCATTACCTTCTTCTTATATTCATTTATTGCCTTGATGCAGACAAAAAAACTGCAAAGCCTATCAGGAATCCAAACATAGATTATTTCTCGAGCTTAATCCTTTATCTTTCTTTTGGAAGAAGAAAAAAGCGTGTTTTATCCTAAGTAAAAACGAACCCCAAAACTAGATTATTTGTGTTGAGAAATATAGTTTATTTTCTAAATCTATATTATTACATATGCATGAGCGAATTTCGTAAATAAAATCACTTTTTGAAAATAATGTCGACGTACCGATTTAAGGATTTACCATTGCAGAAATTAAAATAAATAATTACTTGGAATGAAAAAAATGCTGTAAATTACATTAAAATCTGTTAAATCCAGTCGCATGTTGTGAGATTTAAAAACATATTACATAATTGTTAAAAACTGGTACCTTTGTATTACGTTTTGAACACTGCAATTTCAGACAGAGATGGTAGGCACACTGATCCGAATCATTGAGTTTACTTGTAATAATACCATGATTGAGGTGTTAACTATCAAAAGTAGCTAATTCCATTACTTATCAAACTTTTTTTCATTTTTTGTAAGAGTAGAAAATCCTTTGTAACCGAATAAAGGACTGGCACGAAGGGATATGATTTTAATCTAGCTAATTTCCCACCTAAGATGTAGCAAGAAACTATTCCGCTCATAACAAACTGCGTGCGGACTCGAGCATTTTTTCTGTTGTAAAATGTTAACAATTGGATCGATCTTCAAAATCAATTGCGTCAATGAGATAATCACGGTATATTCCAAATTAATGATCTTAAAAGAGATGTAAATGAGCTGAAATTCTAAGCATGAAAGTACGTGATTTTAAAAAAATATATAATTATCATGCCATGTACTGTATTTCTTGCTTCATCCCGCGAAGCAAACAATAGAAACAAAAAGCTAAGTCCTGCAGTAAAAGCATGGTAAATTATTCACAGCGTCAGTCTGGGCTCAGCAATCACGGAGCGAAAAAGAAACCTCGACCCCCATTGAGAAGAACCCTGACCTCTGGTGTCGGCAGCAGACGCGACGGTGGCGGCGCTAGCAGCGTCTGGCAAAGTAGGTGCTTATCTGCCATCGCGCAATCGCTACTTTCCCACCGTCATGACGTCTTGCTCTCTATTACTCCGGGTTGCCCGGATGAAGAATAAGCGAGAATTAAATTCTTTCTGAGGATAATGGCTGATGATTAGAAAAATGTGTGCATTAATAACGTAAATTCAAGAGTGCAACTACTCGAGAAACCGAATTAGTGCAATTTGTGTACTTAAGGTTACAATGGCATAGAATTCAGAATAATTTGAACGTTTTTTGTAGTCGTATCTGGCGACGACGTCGGCCCCGCTTGTATAAGTTACTGCCAAAATATAAGTTACTACGAAAAATTCAAACAATATGAGATTATTATAAATCTATTTTGTTGGCACGATCAAAATAAATTATATGTAACGTAAAAATAATAATATGCGCCAAGACTTCTGCAAAGCTGAACAGACTGGGCATTCTCACCAAAGATTAAAAACTTAATACATTTTATGAAAATGATTCATAATTTTCCTTCCGAAAAGTACTCTATTTTTTTATTATGAAGATCAACTAAGTTAAATGGTATATAAATTAACCCACTGGTGGGAACAATTGCCTCACAGGCAGACCCAGTTTCTATTGTTATCACTAGGAGCGTTATAAGTATGCCAAGCGTCTTCACTCTCATGTGCTCCAGTACGCTTACAAGTATAATCTTCAAGGAGAGAGGGTCATTGCAGCTGTGGCGTACGTCCTTTTCATGGTAACTATTATTTTTTCAAACTAGTGATGCCTCACAGGCACATGTTCCCACATTTGAGGTTTTGATAGCAGCTTGTCATGCAAATGTTCCTATAGATTGCGTGATCTAACATCTTCTTTATTAGTAGATTTATTTATTCAATTGCTTTGAACAGACTATTGAAATAATTTTCCGTGAAGGGTTTTACGGATTTTCATGCTAATTACATAAAAGACTTTTCTTTAGATATTCTGATAACAATTGTGCTAAAAGATACGAAAACGATTTTTTTTGTCAAGGTAAGTAAAATTCACTATAACATTTTTAATAAATTCTTTTCCAATAAGAACTTGTAGGGAAAAAAAGAAATTTTCTGGTTTCCATTATTAAAAGGTGAGTCATTGATGTGTTTTAGCAATGTCTTCCTCTGAGGAAGATGTTCCCCTCGAAGGGGAATAAAGAATGTTCCCACCATAGGGTAAAGCTAAATTCAGGGATGGCCTTGACCATATTCCCCTCTTTTCTCTTTCTTAAGATGATTTGAACATTCTTTATAAACATTTTACTCAAGCAAGAATGAGGCACGGATCGATTTTTCAAATCATTTTGTAAAACCTTTTTACGTCTTAATGTTGTAAATATCACGAAGTCTAGTTGCCACAACATCTCTCAAATACTCAAATTTAATGTATAAAATTTGTGCATCCCTAAATTTCATGTCTATTGCAAATGACACGTACGTTTCCTACTTCTTTCAAACACACTACATTTCGAAACGTCTCCATCTGAATATTTTACTTTCTACGCTTTTCTCATTTGCATCTTCGCGTTGTGGGCTTTAACTGTAAAGAAAAAAGACACTGCGTCTGGGCGACGGAAGGCGTCGCGCAGGGGCGTCGGGGCGTCGCGTCGCTCCGAGCGCGCGTGTCGGCGCGGCGACGCCCCGGGCGCGGCCGCTGCGCTGCGCTGCGCTGCGCCAGCCCGTGACGCCCGCGCCCCACCTACGCCCCCTCCACCCCCTCTACCCTCCCCCGCGCTGCCCTTCCGCTGGGCTCGCACACTGGTCCCAAATGTGACAACCACGCGAACGGAAATAAAACCACGACGGTGCACATGTGTGTGTGTGCATTGCTCGGTCACGTTTTCTTGATCCAAGATCCACGAACTCACAATAGCATGGCCCGTTGAGACTCTTAGGCCCGACTCGGAACAGCAGGTACAAATTTACAATGCTGCTAACGTCTAAATCGTACCTTCAAAATAATCAAAATATTTCTCTGCCATACTTTGGCGCGAAAAGCTTAAATGGGTAGATGAAAAGAACATTGAATTAATTACAGTGGCTATGGCGAAATGAGAGCCAGGAAAAACGAAAGAACCGCAAGAAAATATGCTATTTTTTTTTCGTTATTTAAGATCGCATCAACTTCTAGGTCATTAGCGACCACTATTGCGTGTAACGGTATGGTAACTATGAGGATGACACGATATGATGATGATAGGGGGTGAAAGGACGACCACAATACAACCATGCCCGAGGCGGGGCTCTAACCCGCGATCCATCGGTCCGAGATCGTTACGGCACTACTGCCGTAGCGATCTCGGCCATCCGGACAGGCAAAACTTGCTCGTATTGTCAAGTCTGCCTACCGCAAATTCCTGGTGTAGTGATTAGACTATGAATTCCGGAATTTTATAGTGGAAATTTTACATGCCCCATGTCAACTAAAAAAATTATAGAGACTCTTTGTGTCATTGTCAATGTTTGTGGGTGAACTTTTATAAATTCTTGTACACTGTCAAGAACATTATCATATGTGAGAGCTTGCCGACAGATTCTACATTTACTTGCTAATACCAAACAAGTCAGTATTCTATAAGGAAGAGAAAAGCAAATTATTAAAATTGAATGAATTTGTATTGAAAACTGATGTGTTTTTGGTATTTAATACGACATAATCTTTTCTATTGTATTATGCAACGTATGGAAAAGTTGCCCGCTAATTTCAAAAAAGGATGAAGGAATCAACTGTATTAAATAACGTTGTGACGTAAATTATGGTTAATAACATTTTTTCGGTTTCGTTTACTGATAACAAAGTATCTTGAAAGGATTTCAAACTGTTTTCGTATGTTTACAAACAACGTATGTTGTATGTAAATATGCATATAACATGTTGAATGTAACTGGTATGGTTCTCGTTCCGATCCATACAAACCTTTTACTTGTATGACGTTACGGTCACGCTCATGGAAACAAGAGTGCCATGTCAATCTGATATTAGAACAAAGATAAAAATTGTGAATATCTTATCTTTTAGAAGTACTTAAAAACGTTAGAAATCCCAGACATCTGTTGTTTACCCTATGAATCACTTCCCGAAACGTAACATGTTGCACGAAGTAATGGATATCTTTTGAAAGTTGAAGCCGTTTCATATGGTTACCGGTCCAACAATATTTAATTTAAATTAAAAGTTTCTATACGACTTCTGAAACGGTTTTGAAATGTTTCTGTTTTAGTTTCATGCCTTCAAATAAAGAATGTTTTTTCATGATTAGAGACTATACTGGCTATCAAAAACGAAAACTATGTTTTATGATGATAAATATTCATCAATTACCATTTAATGATAACTAACGATTTTTTATCATTTTTAGACAATATAGTTGTAAAATTGCATTAATATTTGTTTTGTGTGATTGTAAATGACTATATATCCATAACACGTATTGTACTAACGCCTCTGAGTCAAAGACTCTTATCTCGATCTGATGTTTCGTCCAGTTTCGCTTGATCCATCGAACAAACCCTGAAACGGCCTCTTTGCTTAGCTTCTAAACATAAATGTAGTTTCACTATGCACACGTGTTGCTGAACGGGGCTTTGTCTGCAATATTGCAACATCAAATCTGTAGTTCGTTTTCCGAAGCAAATACGTTTTCTATTGCTTGAGAGCGGAGATTTATAGTTTTCAAATATTGCCAAGGATTCTAGAGCTCAAACATGCGTAGATTACACTTCCGCCCATTCGTCACATGCCGGTTTTTACTGTTTTGCACATAAATAAATAAATCAAATAAATCAAATAAATAAATCAAATAAATAAATCAAATAAATAAATCAAATAAATAAATCTAATAAATAAATCTAATAAATAAATCAAATAAATAAATCAAATAAGAAATTGAGTGTGGGCACACTGCGTCGTCCCCGCTGTCACCCTGCACGTCACGCGCGGACGCCGCGCCCGTAGACGGAGCGCGCCGCCGGAAGAGGTGCTCGGTTCCGCCTCCGCCCGCCTCTTCCGGAACATGTCGCGCGCCTCGCGTGCCATTAGGGTACGATGCGGGCCTCGAATCGGAAACCAACATGATAGATGACTCAAGACCCGAACGAAAATAGACGAGGTGTATTTTTTTTTTTTTAAACTGATTATAATGCGAACTTTCTTTCGAAATTTTTGGGTGAAAATCGTTTTCCCGCTTATAATTTTAATAAAATTAAAAAATAAGATATTTTAATATGTCTTTTCTTTGAAATATAAATTGCTATTGAAATATTATTTTTCCCATCCCATTTTTTTAATGATTTGAATGCTATTTCCTTTCGTAAACATGCAGAAATATCCTACCAGTGCATCGAAATATTGTATAATTCGTATGAAATTCAAATGCGAACAGTTCCAGTTTCGACCCATCGGAATTATAAGAAGAACGTTCAAGGATAACCCTAAAAAATGAATGATTTAATAACTCAGAGTCTTTTTACTGACTTTCTTCAATTCTCTTTGACCGGACGAAGATATGAATACTGTATCTTGAAAGACATAAGCCATGACCTACTTACGTGCAGCGGAATAAAAATAATTACTTGGTAGTGATCAGATCAATTCTCATGGAAACGTCGATAGGGATGGAATAGTGAGTGGACTGGATTAATACAAATAAACATGTTTCACTCTGGCATCTTAAGAAAATATCATTATATTTGTGCTAAACAATTAAATTTACTTACAAAAAAATTGTGTTATTAAGATGCAGCT
The DNA here is from genome assembly GCA_038098605.1 of Gryllus longicercus. NCBI lineage: Eukaryota > Metazoa > Arthropoda > Insecta > Orthoptera > Gryllidae > Gryllus > Gryllus longicercus. The sequence goes on along the minus strand of JAZDUA010000127.1, from coordinate 3,505,051 downwards.
TTTTCGTATTTTTCTAATGTGCGCGTATAAAGCCACAAATTTATCAGAAAATTGATTTTTCTGAGCCGTAGTAGCGTGGATGTACGGTCATTCAGTGACCATAAAGTTAAATTCATACCTACCCACCCCTCATGGCTTTGCAACAGTAGAGTAGATGATAATTCAATTCAGGAAATGCATGAGACATTGACATAATTCCCACAGACTAGTCGAGAACGTGAAGTCGATTTACTGGTTTTAGGGTAATTAGAATGACGACCTAATTATTTCACAGAATTATCGAAACAAATTATTGGAAAAGAACTTCCAGGAATTAATACATTTTTAACATTGCTATATCACGCGTTCGTTTCGAGAGTTGTGATCGCGTGAGGGCTCTGAAAGGCAGGCCACCCTCAACGCCCCCCGTGCCAGCGTCGCGCTGCAGCCCGCGGACCTCCGTGACGCAACAGCGACGACCCTCGGCCGCAAAAACGCAGCTCTGTGCGGGTGCAGTGGGAACGCGCTTACATAAAAGTATCGGGGCCCTCCTCAGGCCCCCGATCGCGGCTCTCGAGGTAGAGCCAGCGCAAGGTGACCTCGGTCTCAAAGACGAACAGTTCGAGATTGAGAACGCAATGCACACAAATGTTGGCACAGGTCAGGAGGGAGACATCATATCGGATTGATTGATTGATAGTGATTTCGGGCGGGTCAATTAGGTCATTAATCCTGTAAGTGTAGTGCATGTTTTTGCTCGGAAGGAGGCGGTGGTCTTCCCCCGCAGAAGGCGAGATCCGACCTACCGTCGCCAAGCGGGATTTCCCCAGCCTAGTATCTCCCACCAACGGGGCACCGCCCCGGCCGGGACAAGCCCTAAGCTCCCGATCAGTCTCTCGGCATGTGTGGTAGAGTAGTGCATGTTAGTATACGTGTGTGTAAGGGGTGAGGGTATGACAAGGAAGAGGTAGGAAAGATCGCGCGCGGTCCGTGACCCTTTTGCTAAGGTACTGCTCCGGCATTCGCCTGATGTTGATCGGAGAAATCACGGAAAACCACCGATCAGAACAGCCGACCGCTACAATTCTCCTCCAGGCAGCGACTGAGTTCGACCTAGTTTTCTAGCTAGTGTCGAAAATCCATTTTTTTACATCGCGAAAAACATAGCAACATTGTATTTTTTGTTTCCGGGGGCTGTTGTTAGACACCCAACGACTTGACACATGTTTTTTTATGTATGTCGACGCGCTGAATCCGAAACTGAAGCCAGAATTGCACCACAATCCTTCAGTTTTTTTAAGTGAGGGGGCAATTACGGCTTCAGAATCGGATTCAGCGGATACACGCTAAATACATAGAATAACGTGTCAGTCGTTGGGTCTGTCAACAACCCCCGAAAACAAAAAAAATACAATGTCACGATGGTTTTATGCGACTTAAAGAAATGGAGGGTGGTGGCGCAATTCTCGCTTCAGATTCGGATCCAGGGCGTGGAAATACACAGGGAAACATGTGTCAAGTCTTTGGGTCTAACAACTTTTTGTGTCTGCCTGTGTAATTGATGTTTCGCGATCGGGCATTCGAATCGATTTTCATTATCGTGAAAATCGGAATCCTTAGTGTTATTTGAATGATCAAAGATTCCTCTGGAACACAAAATGGAATCTCAAAAGGTACTGATGACACTATCAGAAAGATAAAGACAGGAAATTCAAGTTGATTAAACTTTTCAATTCGTTGTTTGTTAATGAGTTCAAGCTAAATTATTCGATTGAGATGTTAAAATCGTTTCCTCAATTCAAAAGGGACTCGTAACCCACCTTCTAACCTATTTACATAACGACAGTAGAAAGATATATGAATGTAAAATCACAATCGCTCCGGTGATTTAAGAACCATAATTATGTTAATTTCAGAGGGCCATGTTTCTTTAGGTACGTTGCAATCCTCATTATAATATTAACGTAGTGTTCACATATTAATGATGGTTGTAATAGATCGTAAGTCACAGAATCTAAAATACCATTGCACGTCATATTCTTCAGTCGACTGACATAACTATATTGTAATTAATACACATTTTGATTACCCGTTCTAGAGAAAGTCATACTACTTTCAATAAATAGAAGAAATTAACGAACGATTGATAGACATATGCAAAAAATAGCGGTGAGACATGATGATGGCGACACCAAAGTAACTGGGAAAAGGAAAGGTGATGTAATAGTATTGCCTTGTACACACCTGACAGCAGCATGTAACTACACAGTGAGAATTACACGTCAGATCTCAAAGGATCAAGGATACGAGTGTTAGTAAAAGTAATTTCACATAATTCTTAAAAAAAGAACACATACACATAATAAAAGGCGACACACATTAGAAATTTTACACATTATTTATTGGAGGTTTTGATGATGCTTTGTGAATGGTACCCGGAAAAAAATGACGCACGTTGAGAGTTCCATGATAAATAGACAAAAACCCAAAAGAATAATAACGAATAATCCAAACGAATCATGCCAGAGACAGAAATACCACTGTACGACATTCGATTGCGATGTTCTTCAACCATTCCTGGACCAATCTTTCGGTCAGCCAAAGAGCGATGCACGCAACAGATAAACTATTCGAGATATATTGAAAACGATCTCTCAGGCCATGGCGACGAATGAGCAAATTGATACACAGTTGCATAGTCTGTAGCATTGGCCGTGAAAAGTTCCAAATTTGAAACTGCCCCCAACTGCATCCCACCAAGCGCCTTCCTGCCCCATCTAGCCACCCCACAGCCAGGGCGTGGGGTGACGTGATCGATTCCAGCGCGGAAAGGGCGCCGGCACCGGTAGCAGCGTCTTCGTGAGGCCGCGGTGGTCGGTGCTGCGCGAGGTGGCGACGAACGCGGAGGCGGAGGCGCGGGCGCTAACGGGACGCGTAGCGGTGCGGTGCCCCTCGCCTCCACTCACGGACGCGGCGGAACTAACGCGCTCTGGGCGTCCACCCACCCACCCACCCACTCACCGGTCCACTCTCCCCGCCCGGCCAACCTGCCGCCTTACCGCCCAGCCGCCAGACCGCCCAGCCACCCACCCAGACTCCCACGTAGCCACCCATCCAGACACTCGGATATCAACCCAGACACTCACCCAAACACTCACCCGGACACCCGCCCACCCTCCCACCCGCCGGGCGAGGAAGCTCATTCGCAGCCTCCCAGAAGGCAGCAGGAAGTTAAAAGACCTGAGTCACGGCAGGACGTATCCCGATTGTATCCCACGCTCATCTTTTCGTAAGCCTTTTTCTTTGCTGTCCAAAAAGGCATAGACCGATTCCGTACCGTTTGGTTTTCCTCAGGAGTAATAGGAAGAGCTCGTCGCCCTATCTCCTTGGAAGAACATGCAAGAAAAAGAAGGACAATGCTTCTTTTTCATGTTCTCCATTTTGTGTTGTTCTTCATCTTGTGTTGTAATGGTGTGATAGAGTAAGGAAAACTTGTTTTGGAATTCAACTGCATCGAATGTTCTTAATATATTTAAATTGATATCTACAGTTCCAAGGAGGATGAAAATGGGGACATGGTTGTCCCTTAAAATATTCAGAATTAAAATAATTATACTTTAGGTACACAGTTCCTAAGGCTCACATGTGTTCGAGGTTTTCTCTCTGGTGCGGGAAGGTCTCTTTGCGTTACTCATGAATGAAAACGGAACTTTTTTTTCTCCTTCTCCGCCTCAAAACACCAGCCGGGCTGTGGATTTTAAAGGAGCAAAAAGTGAAAGGGGATTATCGGGAGAGCGAGTGTGACGGAAATCTGACAGAATGCAATCGGGAGATTCCCGGAAAGTCGATAAATTCTTAATGGAAGTATCCCAGCGTTAAAAGTCCAATGATGATGATGATGGTGATGAAGAGTCCCAAGGTACAGAGCAGCGCAACCCGAATGGCCATCGCTCTTTAATACTTTGTCACCCGATAGCATCTTCTGTCAGCATGGAGAAGAAATGAAAACAACTGAAGAGAATTATACTTCGTTTCAAGTACATTGAAAGTGGTTTTAGATTGAGTGGTAGATTCGTACACCATACAAAATGCAGAAAAAAAGGAGCCCCAGTTGAGCCTTTGTCAGTAGAGTTTTCAGGTATTCCATCATTCTCTACGCTGTACCCAAAGTGTTACGCCTTCACAATTCCCCTCCACGTGGTTGCCTCCCTGTCTTTTCAGGACAGGTTTTTTTAACGGAACCTCCACTGATGAATCCTGAGCTATCTGTTCGTGAACATACACGGAGATTGGCGAAATACTGTAAGTTAATCACTGGGTGAGATCTTCAGATCTAAATGTTGAAATTCAGATCTAAATATCAAATACTGTAAACATTTGTACTCATAGACCTTCTGTGTTCACCACCTGTGTTACCCCAGCAGATCAGAATAGATTATTTATCATCAGGCCATAATACATACACGTAAGATAGCAAATACATAAGACATTATGACGAAGAATGTGAAACGTAATTAAGTCCAGCGGTTTCAATCCATCAGAAAGATTAACATAATTCCTTAGGCTAGTCGACTTATAACATCGTGTATTGTTTATTGTATCACTGATGGGCGTTCCAATACAATTTTTTTTATTTCAATACCATTTTGTGCAACTAGCACAATGCACCTACCTCGAAAACAGAATAGAATCGAGTCGAAAGTTACGTAAGTTTTAGTCCAGTGATTTTCAAATAATTTTTTAAAAAAGCGGGAAAAGGGAAAGAAAGGTGAGGGCTAATCACTTGCTTCAATTCCTCTTGCTCAGTACTAACTTTAGATTTCTAACCAAGATGATCTACATCACAAACTTAAACCAGACAGATTGTTTGGGAATTAGAAAAAAAAATCACGGAGAAAAGTTAGTACCACTATTTTGTAGGATTTCCCTTGTGTTTCAAAGCTCATTTCGGAACGCTGTTTGAATGAGGATGTATTCCCGTCCGGCGGTGTTTTCTCCTGCTATTTTCAAGGCAGTGGCTGGAGGCACTTTTGTCCTGTGTTGAAACGTCGAGGAAAAAGCTGCGTTGTAACGCAGCGTCCTAGCTAAATTGAAGGTCGCCTGAAGCAATTGCCGAACCCTCGTCACACATGCAAAGAACCCGTGTAACTGCAGTCATTGGAACAGAAGATGTGAGTTTTAAGCTCATATGCTGCACACCGACATCCAAACATTATCGACAACGTGTCTTTTGTAGTTTATTTAAATAAAAAATACGGACAAAATTATTTGGGCTAGTTTGCTATCTGAAACGGCAATTCTCTTGGGAAATTTGTAACTATCCTTCTAGTATGAAGCGATGAATGTTATCGTTAAGGAAAGGAGAAAGAAAATATATTTTTACGACGCACATTCACGAGCCGTCTGTCGTGAATTTAACGACTTTTTAATTTCCTTGTACTACAAATGTAATGTAATCACATTCACGTACTTATGTTGTTGTTTTTTCTTGACAATTCGAGAAGAAAATACTGAAATAAGATAAAAAGAAGGGAAAATACAACGAAACCCTAAGAAAGGCAGTTTTATGCTCTTTTTGAGAAATCATGTTTTCTTAACTTGTAAATATTTGGGACAAAACATTGGGCGTCTATCAATTTCTTCCGAATTAATTTCACAAGACCAGTCTTATACTAGATGGTAGCCGGAGTAAATAAAATCACACTTGATGATAATACTTTTATAAGTAGATGGTTAGATCTGGCCTTGATTAGGATTTGGGAAAGCAGAAATAAAACCTAAGAGAATTTGTGAACTGCAAAATTATTAACCAATAGACTCGTTGCACTGTTTTATTTTGAAATAAGGCGTGTCCATCTAATGGACATGCAAAGAGCAAGGAGCATTCCAATACAATAAGGCTTCAAATTATTTCTGAATGATGCACGACATAGTCGACTTTATTGTTTACACAACAAAATAGGCATTTGTGAATCTGGTGAAAAAATTATTTTTTTCTGAAACCCTTACCAGTTGGGACAATGTGTTAATGCTAAGAATATCAGACCAATTAAAAGAGTAAATAAATAAAAACCGTTAAGTTAAAGAAACAAGAGAAATCTTATCATCGAATAAGAAATATGAAAACGACAGCGAGAAGTAACGAAAAAGGAACAAAATACATAATTCCACGGATATTTGGTATTTCAAGAAAGAAAGTATTTCTCCCCCATACGTCACTTAATTTTTAAATGTTTTAGTTACGTAAATAATAATTAATTAATTAGCCCGAAAATGAATTGCCGAAAATTTTGATACATAGCACGACGTTCAAAGCACCACACATAACAAGGAACGTAAACAAGAAAACAAGGAAAATAACGCGTATTAAATTTAGATAAGTATCACATTGTTTTTTGGAGTTCGAGGCAATGAATGTTCACTAAAAAGCGTTCGAAAGCTAACACCGCACGCATTGTTGTGTCGGCGACGAGGCATTTTTATCAAAACTTCCGACGAGGTGTCCAAACAGGTGTGAACAAGGAAACTTTCAAACTATCGGTGAATGAGTACATTTTGGAATATCAAGGAAGTTGGAACATTAAATTTCGAGTTATCAAGAGTACATTGAAATTAACAATATTGAAACCAATGTCGCATGCGTTGACATTTCGACGCCATATCGTAGCAGTTTCGACATGAGGTTCGAATTACGGAACCGAGTTCTTAAAAGGCAATGAATGAATGTCTTGTTCTTGAAAGTTTTTGTAGACCAAGACATAAAGTTCCCGCTAAAAGAATCGCAAGAAAATCACAGTTAAACTGCGCGTGCCATGGACATACGTAGGCGGAAGTCCACACATAATGTTGTGCAATTGATTCATGGTTGAACAATAAATAAGTGAAAATATAACCACACCGAAATCCCATGCTCCCCATGAAAGAAAATTGTGGATACGGCACCGAGCGGTGTTTTATGAGATGTCTTTATATGTAGCCGTCGTCTTGACAGGGAGGAGACTCAATTCATAGCAATTCGATGGGTTGATGGTTGGGGTGGCATTCGATCAGTGTCCCCAACTTGGCACGCCGTGTTGTAAAAGGCTCGTAGAAAGCCCCTTTTTATGTCCTCTCTGTTCTGGTAGCCGTGTCCGTAAAGGCATTTTTTTTGTCTTTTTGCCTCACCGCTGCCGCGTGCGTTGACGTCAAGCGTTCGCCAATGTGGCCTTGCGGGCGGCCGCTGCGGTCGGCCTGCAGCAAGCGCTGCCGATCGGAAGTTAGGGCCGTACGCGGAACTTCGTCACATGCCCGGTGCGGCGTCACTAGACGCCCACGGAAGGAAATCACCACCACCAGTTGCGACACGACGAAGGCAGTGGGCGTAGCCAAGAGGGGTAGGGAAACGAAAATACCTTCCTTTCACGCTGCATTAACGCTAGCAAAACATCCCTCTTTCCCATTCTCTGCTCATGATTACGTAATGTACGAATGGTCTTTAAAAATAGTTTTTAAAGATTGTTTTGTTTTATAGCAACAATGTTGAAAAGTGTCGCAATTTTTATTCACGGTAGATCGTCGATAGACTCATAAAAATCTGTTAAACACGTTTTGTTATCGAAAATGAAGTTTACCATTTTACAAAAACAGGCAAAAAGTGCTTGTGTTTTTGATGCTCACGTATAAATGTTTAGAAATAATAATTTACTTGAATGGTAACATGAATTACAATCCAGAACCAGAATACTCATCAACAATGCACTACCGTCTGTGAAAACAGGTCAGGTCAGAAAAGATGTTTTCGTTCCGACCAATTGGGAAAATCCAAGTGATTGAAGAATGACATCAGAATGCAGTGTCACGTATTTCATGATAAAGACATGTGGATTCAAGTAATACAACTCGACCTTCATACACCTTGGAAAAGCTACTTATTAATTTCATGTGTGAGGTGCTATGTGCAGGGTAATTTTATAATACCTATATATCGCAAAACTTTCCACGGCTATTATAAAGAGAGTATTTTCGTCATTTGGACCTTTCAACATTATTTACTTACATTTATTCACACTTGTCACAAGATAAGAGAGTCAGAAGCAAGCAGAGATTTTCCCGTTCAATTAAATGAAAGAAAAAAACACGGAAACATTACTCTAAAATAAAGTACCTAATGTTTTTAATAATGTTAACACAGGTGGAAATGTATTTTTCTGTCTGTAAGTCATCTTAATGTTAAGACATTGAGTAGAACTGTAGATTTAGTGAGAAATTGCTACTGAACGTAAAAAAAGAATACCATTTCTGGTCCTTATAATGTAATGGAAAAATCGGAAACTTTCCGGTGGGTGACAATAAAAACACTTTCTACAAATGTGACATTGAGATAGCGTGATTACTTTGAAACAATTCGTTTCGTCTCTCCGAAAATATTGTTATGTTTACACGTACTGACATATTCAAACAACTGATAACTGAGTGCGCATAGCATACACACATGATATCCTTTATAGGATGTACTTTACATTCTCGAGCACTCGATTGTGTTTATAATGTTCCTTCGCCGACATGTTATTGTTTTTCTTCCTTTGAAACGTAACTCTGCTTTCTTCCGAGAAGGAAGACGTTAAGTAAGTGGGTCAAGAGGACCATGTCGACCTGATTCTACAGAGCCAAGAGGGGAGGCACACCTGTTGTTCATTTCAAAGTTGTGATTTGCAACAATTACGTCCATCAGTTATGCTGCTTTTGGAATTCCGCACATTAATGTTCTGATAGCACGGTCATAAAGATAATTATCATGGTTAGGTAGACACATTCTGTGTTTGAAATATCATTAAAATTACTTAAAAGGAACAATGCTAAGGCACTTCTCTAGTCATAAATAAAACATGGCTACGCGATTTAAGGATTTGAGCAATTCTGAAGCTGATGTAACATACTCGCTTAGCTCGCTAACCGGTTTACTCCCGGAAATGTTCCGGCGTTCATTAGACCACGAACATAATGAGCTTGGGAATCCTAGAGTACAACTGAGGATCGCGTTTTTTCAAGGCGTTCACAATCACTAGTTTCTCATGACAGGGGAAATCCTATTATTTCTTCTTCCACGATTGCACTACCTGAAGATCTTGAACGGTTTTCAATCCAATGAACGTAGATTGATTTTTGGGAACTTCCAAGATGCGTTTAAATCACTCTTGTAATTTCGCATTTCTTATAAGACGTAAACTAGATTTGCGAGTTTTATATCAATATAAAGTCACCCTGATAAAGTGGTTGAAATGGTTAGATGGAGGAAAATAAGGTGGGCATGCTCTCACGATGGTAGTGGTAATTTTTCCTTTCTTTTAATAGAGGATTTCTTTGGCGTATCACAAGGTATTATTTGGATCTCAGTATGGGTTTCCTCTTTTTCTCGCCGCGTACTCACCAGCTGCACTAGTTTGACGATGCCGGGCAAAGTGCGGAAGTGCTCGATGTTGATCTTGGGGAAGGAGGCCTGCGCGCCGATCTCCGTCTTGGCGGCGGTCTGCGGAGGCGGCTGGCTCTCGGCCGCCGACATCATGGCAGCAGCGGTGGGCGAAGGAGCGCTGGCGAAACTGACAGGCGGCTGCGGCGGCGCGGGCGTGCGGACGCACGGGCTGGCGGACGGACGTGGGGCACGGACGGGACACGCGACGGCAGCGAAGGCGCGGAGCGGACTGGCGGCGGCGGCGGCGGCGGCGGCGGTAGATGGCGGCGACGGCGGCGGCGGCGGAGACGCTGCCGCATCGGCAGGTGCCCCCGCTCCGCGGCCTCCCCCCACTGCCCGCCCGCCCGCCCGCCCGCTCACCCGCTCACCCGCTCACCCGCTCACTCGCCCGCTCACCCGCTCACTCGCCCGCTCGGCTGCGCGAGGCCTCCACAGATCTCCCAGAACGCACGCCCTTAAACCCCTATCACTCTCCTTCCTGCCAGATGTGTACGAGCACCACCACTATGAACTTTCCAGTGAATGTACTACCATACGACGGTGATGCCATTGAAAATAATAATAATAATAACAACAATAATAATAACAATAATATAATAACAATAACAATAATAATAATAATAATAATAATAATAATAATAATAATAATAAATATTCGTGAAGGTTTCCCCAGGTGCGTATGTACATTAATGTCACCATGAATGACAATAATGTTTATAATATTTTAATTGGAAATAGATCGAAAGATTAATTGATTATTTCGTCTTTTCGGGTGCCTCAACAGTTATAGGCATTAATTAGTCTCGAAAGTGATGTGCATGTTGTATCACAGAAGTGGAGGCGTTCATCCCTCACTCGATGGCGAAATCCGACACCGACCACACGTACGCTTCGTACGCTTGCTGGTGTTTCCGCATCCAGGTATCTCGTACCAGTGGGGGCACCACCCCATCCGGGACAAGCTCTTCGCGCTCGACATGTATGGTTGAGTAGTGCATGTAAGTGTGTGTGAGTGTGTAAGGGGTGAGGATAGGACTAGGAAGAGAAAGGAAAGAACATGCAGACCATGGCCTGTTTGTTAGAGTTCTGCTCCGAGATTCGCCTGGTATTTGGAGTGATTGGGCCTGGGTTAACTGGAGACCCCAAAGGAAACTACCAACCAGAGCAAACGGCCGCTAGAACTACGCGGTTGACTTCGTCCTAGCCATCTTGCTCGTCGAAAATCTCGCCACCGACGGGACTCCAATCTTGGAACCCACCTGATTACAGTGACATCAGTTGGTGCTCTGAGCCACCTCAGCAGTTGGAAATAGATCTTAAATCGTGGAAACAGTAATAAAAGCCCTAAACCTTGATTAGGCTTAATAAAATGTCGAAAGGTTGGTGTTTGTAGTAAGTACATTGATTTGATTAACTAATCGTCCTAAACTCAATATACAATCAAATATAATAAATGTATAGAGAAGACAAGAGGAAAGAATCCGCTCTACGTATTCTATGCTAAGGAAAGATTACGATTTTTCACCTTTGGTAAGAAATTATATGCACAAAAACCCCGTGAGTATATTAAGTTTGCAGATTATGGATATTTGAGAAATCAGGCGCACACGCAACCCGCAACTTTTTAGTCCTACAACACATTTTACCATCGTGCGTAACTCGGAAACGTGCGCCCTAGGGCATTAACACCACGTTATCGTGCCCCCGTAAGGACTCGAGTTAAGTTTCTTATGTCGTAGACGACAAAATGAGACTTTTTGAATGTTCTATTACGAAGGTTTCTTCACCTCGAAATACGGTTTACCAGAGTTAGGGTCCACAGTATAGCCAATTTTACAACTCTTTGGGGCTCTTCTATTATTTTTTTTTGGGGGGGGAGGGAGGGTGTCCACTCTTCTGAGTACTCCAGCTAGCCATAACATAGTTTCATTCGGCAGAGGAGCCACTGCCTCTACCGTAACGGTTTTTAAGGTATTTCGTTCTAAAAAAGATGTGAATTAAATATTTGTATATGCAGTTTAATTTACAGATGACCAAGAGCGGGTAAATGCGATGAAAAAGAGTGGAGCATATGGTAGAACCCATGGAGGATATGTGAAGAACTTGTGGAGGGAACCTGCAGGGGAAATATGCGGTGAAACATGCGGTTAACATCGTATGTGATTCACCTTGTGAAGATTATGTTAGGAAACAGTTGACACACAAGCGGGAAATATGCGGGAAACATTTTTTCAATTTATTCTTATCTACCATTTACATGTGTGCTTTTGCATAGGTTTCTTTACCAGAGATTAATTAACTAACTTCACCCAACTACGTCTTATCTTCTAATTTAATTCTAATTGGAGAATGGGAGGTTACATTTGAGAAAATTGTGAGGAACTCGTGGGGTACTCGCAGGGAAAATGTGAGGAAGCTGCGAGAAACATGTGATGAACACGTGGGGAATATGTGGAGGAACATACATATGCATAAATGCGGTGGGCAGACCGGCTTATGTGGATCAGAGCATCAGTTGATGTCACTGCAGTGCCTCTGACCAGGAGGTCCTGGGCCCCTGGGATTCGAGCCCCGACGGTGGCAGCACTTTCGACACTAGCTAGATAGCTAGGTTGAATTCAGCCACTGTCTGGAAGAGATTTCTAGCGTCTGGCTGCTAGTTTTCCGTGGTTCCTCCAGGCGAATGGCGGAGCAGCACCAACGGGCCAACTACACTACCACACCAGTCGGTTGGTAGAGTTTGTCCCGGCTGGGGCGGTGCCACGGCGGGGCGAGATAGTTGTTGAGAGAAAATCCCGCTAGCCGACGAGTATGTCGGCGTCGGATCTCCCCATTCAGCGGGAGATCACCCGGAACTTACAGGTGCAACGTAATGAATGGACTACACTTACGAGACCAATGACTTTTAGCTCGACGCGCCCGAAAGCAAATATCAATCAATCAATAAAAAGCGGAGTGCATGTGGAGCTAAGGCAGAACCAATATTGAAGATAGATATTTTTTCCTTAATGAAATCTGTTCTTTAAAGATAGTTCATAAAATAAGGTATTGTTCAATTTTTCGAAAAAATGTGTAGTTTTCGTGTAATTTTGCGCGAAATATAGGAAATTTAATTTTTTTACCATTTTTTTCTCAAACACAACTTCGAATTGGTTCTTTAAATTTTATCTTCGTATGTATAAAGGAACGGGAAAAATATAGTGTTAGTACCATTTTCGGCAAACTCGCCGTATTTTCGAAATTGGAAAAAAAAATTAATATTTAAAAATTTTACCCTGATACATATGAGGAGAAAATTTAAATAAAAACTTGAAACGTTTTCGGAAAAAATAATTGTTTAAAAATTGCCAGTATTTCGCGCAAAAAAATACTAAAAAACTACTCACTTTACCGAAAAAATGAACATGAAAAGAAAGAAATCGGCTAAACAGTTTAGGCGCTAGCGTCGACCACAGACGACAGTCAGCCGGATAGACGTTTTTCTGTCAATCGATTTTTCGGAATTCAGGACCCAAAAAACATGTATTCTGGCTACATCACGTGTTAGAGGAAGTGATGTACTATATATAGGAACAGGATTTATTCACTTTTCCGTTTTTAGGGCCCGGCAATAGGAGTTCTTCTGCCAAAATTTTCCGTTTTCCTGCAAACGATTACAAAACTTTCAGTTCTTTCACAGTAAGTGCAAGAAAGTAAAAGTAAATAGTATGAATTTAAGGATGTCACATGTACAACAGATAATGTGCCTAATAGTGCTTAATCTATTTATCTGAATAGCATTCTACATTCTTATTATTCTGAATATAATCTTTTCATCTGAACAGCATTAAACATCATTCATTCATTGTCATAGCGAAAGTGTTCGGAAGATTGTTTTGTTTTAAAAAGACTTAATCCGCACATTCATTAATAACCAGATTTTCCAAAATTAACTAATCGTATTGAAAATATTACAGAATATAATTCATAAATTTTTACTTTCTCACCTATTTCATTTAACATGATGGATTTGTTTTCCTCCACGAAGCAGACAGAGCAGCCACTGCGGGGCTCCCGCAGTGAACCCTGCGCCGCCTCTTAATTTCGATGAAAAAACACAAAGGAAGTACAAAATAAATAAATGTATCATAAAAGCATAAAGAATGAAAGAGAAAAGAGGGAAAAGAAGTTGTGGTGGCAATGCCACATCTCGTTCGCGTAAGTGAGAAAGGCACGAGACTGCGGCCTGTGTAAATCCTTTGCATCGAGAACGGGTTCGAAAAAGTTACTATATTCTCGTAGCTAGTTGTCCTTGCCGCAAGCTGTTGTACTGATAGAAGTACCTACCTTATGAGCGCTACCGTTCAGGGTCTGACTTTCGATCAGGATCCGATATCAGCAATCGGATCATATTACACTGTGTTGTTCTTTGCCGAAGTCTGATTGAGCAGGTCACATTTGACCTTACAACTGGAGGCAAAGCTCGGCGACATGGAGTACTGCGGTACAAAGTCTTTGAATTTTTTAGAACACATGTCCTTACTACAATGTCCTTGTACCTTTTCGGGCCTGCTCACAAAAAAATCTCGTCGCTAACGCGCTCTCTCAACATTGCATTCGCACCCTCCGCCTCCGTTTTCCTTCCTTGGTCAGCGAGATTGACTGGTTATGGCGGGGAAGATTTGAAGGAGCCTGAACGCTGACTTGATCGCTCGATGGGCCATCACTCAGGCAATCGTCCCTAGCACTCCCTCCTCTCTCGGAGCGCCCAGCTTGCGCAAACCATTTAGAAAATTCCTTGCTCTAGGCTCGAACTTGATATAGTTTGTCGAGCGAGTAGCAGCTAGCGATAGCTGTTCTTCGAACATGGAATTAAAAGATATTAAACAATCAGAAAACTCATTTACAGTTTATGGAATAGGCAAACTTACCGTTAAAATTGTACGCTTTGTCGTGATGTTACCCTCAAAAGACAAAGGTAAACATGACCACCGCAAAAATTCAACAAAACGGGACCCAAAAACAAAATCTATCGGGGATCGTGAAGCCTCTGCCTCGGTCTACCCTCTGAAATGAATGTAAATAATTATATTTATTCTTGCTAGGAAAGGTCAAGTATATAACAGAGAAAATGCAACATTCATAAATATAAAAAAGTATAAATAATATCGTTGCTTATGTGTGAATATTAAATTATCAAAGTTTTCCAAATTGTTCATGGAAAAGTAAAAGTAAATAAACCGTGATAACTGCCTTCTGTACAATAGATGTATGTTTCTGTCTCTTTGACAAAGAAAAAATTGTTTTTGTGGCCGTAAATGCTGGTAAATGATGTAATCAAGATTTAAGGCCAATTTATAACTCTTAATGTAGATTCTTTAGTTAATATATTATTATAAGTTGTCAGCTTATGCATACAAAGAGAACAATATTATGTATTTCTTTTCTGTAATTTACATTTTATTACTGAGTGCCAATGTACTCAGTTAAATATCATATACATTTTTTTGTGAATGTATCAGTAGCAAGACAAATTGTTTCTTAATAAGTATTGTTTGGGGTCACTTTCTAAGTAGAAAATCAAATTTAGATTTTTTTCTCATCCCTAAGCAAAATCCCAGACTAAAAAATAGAGGATGATTGTACTTTAAGCCCCCCCCATTCAGGGACCCCTTCTTCCGAACTTCTTTCATTTTATAATATAATATTATTTTAATTTTATTTATAACTTTATAATTATAAATTATTATTTATAATTTTATAACAAAATAATAAACAAATCTAAGCAAAAAATAAAGGCATGTTCTTACATATATTCTGTTTGGGGAATTTTGTATAATGTATCAAAACTTTCAATCAATTGCCACATTATAAAACATTCTTTATCATATTTTTTTTCCACGCATGTTTATAATGAAAAGTTTGAAATTCATCTTGCTGCATCAATCGATGTTTAAAAATAATTAAAGTAATTTTAATTGAATTCGAATATGTGTTTTAGGAGCCTTGATAAATAGTGGCTGACAGAAAGGAGCCATTAACCCCTTAGGCAGTTACAACAAAACTTGTTCCACAAATCTTTTGCTGGTTTGGCAAAGTATGATAAGTTCAAAGCTGAAACGTTTTGAGAAGTTATTTAGTGTTATGAACAGTACCCGAACTAGACAATTTTGGGCCCGGGGCAATGTTGAAACGTACCCCCCCACCTCCAAAAAAATATGTGAAAGTTGTATCAAGAATCAATGAGTTATTTTTGCTCAAGAAATAACAAAAATTACAATGTTTAAGGTAGAAAACGTTTGTAGAAATATATTTAAATAATGGTTTTCAGTAAAAGTATTTAGTGATTAAATAATACAATTTCCACAGTGAGATGAAACGCTAACAATTTGTTGTGTTCAATTAGTGTTAAATCACTTATTGGATACATGAAATAATAAATATGAATTTCAGTAGAACCTATTTTAATGTTAACATTTTTGATTCATTTCATAGGGTCCTAGCACAGTTTACATATTTATAGTCCTATCTCACAAGTAATTACTGAAATTAGCTATTCAAGGTAAAAAATAACTAAAATTTTATGAAATATCAGAATACTGTACCATGAGATACAAATTTACATGCATTGAATTTTTTACTGAAAGAACAGGGGCAAATGGATTACTTCCAAAAATTTTGTTAATTCAACCTACATCTTTTTCAATATTCTTATTTTTCTAACAGAAGAGGGCTAACATTTTGAACTGCTGCTATTTGGTTTTCAATGGAACATTTCAATTAGTGGGGGCAGCCTGTGGTCTATACAGCCAGCGGTCAGACTTGTTCCCCCCTACTTGGGGGCAGGGTTCTACCACCACCTGATCAAGTGGAATTTGGGGGTGGTCAAAGTGGATTTGCAGTAGGCTTGGCATGAAAACTTAAAACATTTCAAACTAATACATCAAAACAAATTTGACAATTCAAAACCGTGTTCCAGTCTTTAATTTCACCATTATCCACTCCCTAACCCGTCATTCCCATCCCCACCAGCAGAGAGAGAGAGAGAGAGAGAGAGAGGGGGGGGGAGAGGAGAGGGAGAGGAGAGGGAGAGGAGAGGGAGAGGAGAGGGAGAGGAGAGGGAGAGGAGAGGGAGAGGAGAGGGAGAGGAGAGGGAGAGGAGAGGGAGAGGAGAGGAGAGGGGAGATAGAGAGGGGAGATAGAGAGGGGAGATAGAGAGAGGAGATAGAGAGAGGAGATAGAGAGAGGAGATAGAGAGAGGAGATAGAGAGAGGAGATAGAGAGAGGAGATAGAGAGAGGAGATAGAGAGAGGAGATAGAGAGAGGAGATAGAGAGAGGAGATAGTGAGAGGAGATAGTGAGAGGAGTTAGTGTGAGGAGATAGAGAGAGGAGTTAGTGTGAGGAGATAGTGAGTGGAGATAGTGAGAGGGGGAAGGGGGAGTGAGAGGGTGGGAAGGAGGAGGGGTGGGAGGGGGAGGAAAAGAGTGTGAGTGTCCAGAAGGGAGAAGGGTACAAGGGAAAGAAAAGAGAACAGGAGAGCTAGAGGGAGGACATACTGTTGAAAGATGAAGATGAGAGAAGGGAAAAGAAGTAAGTAAATAAGAGGTAAATAAGAGGTAGTGAGATGTAAAATTTGATAAGAAATATAAGATGTAATATGATGGTATATAGCTGCAATGATATGTAATTAAAACAGAAATAATAACACAAGAAAAACCATATGTAAGTAATGTTTTAGTAAATTTTATATGATGTAATCTCATCCTTTGACTACACCTCATAAACAAATGTTATTAAATAAGGGCCTGATATGATAAGAAAAAGAATCTTCCTGATGAATATGATTTCATGAAAGTGATTTCTTATATAAATAAATACTTACATTTTTAATGCTGCAATAATTACTTTTAAATGCTGCAGATACGTAATCTTTGAAATTATTGTTTTGATAATTTATTTTATATACCCTCTATTTTCGTAGGATAGTGAAATTACATATATGACCAGAAGCAAAACAACGGGCCATCTCAGTATTTACTTAATGGATTAAGGGAAGCTGGGTTAAACACCTAATTGAGATTTTCTCAATTGACCCAGAAGCTGAGGTACAATACATACATTAAATATTAGGTTTATTTACATCAAGCTAATACTGTAAAGTCAGTGATCACATGTAGGACTGAATTGATATCTTAAGGGACTGTGAGTTTGACCACACTGGGGAATTTTGTTGAAATATTTATCATATAAATTGAAATGAATATGAAAATTAAGTGTAATCTTTGCATTTCATTTTTCAATTAATTTATTTTACTTAATTTTTAATAACATAAAGTATTTTAAATTTATTAGGGAGCTAGCTTTTGGCATTCTATTATTCTAGGCACCTACATTAATCCATCCAGTGTCATAATGTTTGGGCCCGCAAGGCAATGTGGGTGGCACCAGGTTAATAAGTAGCTAATTTTAGGGACATTTTTATTATGTAAGGTACTAATACTACTTGTGTTTGCTATACACATTTTTAAAGGGGGCCCCGATACAAGTTTTGTGGGCAGGCTTGCACACATTTTATGCTACTGAATCCATGTGTGGTCACTTGGAAAGACCTTGAGTTACTTTCGTGAGAAGTAAAAAGTGAATTATTGATTGTGACTGACTTTTCTCTTCTGAAAGTGTACGATGATTACATTCCTGTTAAGTTCACATTTTTCATTTATTTGTGCTTGCAACAAGACTACAGTTCATGTGTTTGGGCATTGGGCAAGATTACAGGTAAAAATGGAGGTATGGTTTTTGGTAATTGTTTACAAATTACTTTAAGACGTATTTTTTTCATATTACACAAATTACTCCTTCCTCTCTGAATTTAAGTGTGATTTTTAAATTGCTTCTTATACTTATTCACCCTTGATTTATTATTACATTGATGATGAATACATTGTTTAATGTTTTCGTTTTTAAATATTTTAGTGCAAAATTAAATTTCAGAAATAATGTGTCTTGTGTAGAAACTGATATTTTATGAAAATAAATAAAAAAGAATTAAAATAATAATGTTTAGAGGAGAGGAGAGGAGAGAGAAGAAGACAGGTGAGAATCATCTTTGCAGAATGAGTTTGAGAATATATTCATTTTATATTCATGGAGAATTTTAAGTCACATAAATAATATTCTGCTATGAAATTCTGTTGAATACGTATAAAACTTCAAATATTTGTCTAGGTAATGTTGCATTTTTGATATTATTATCCTTTCCAATTATGAGAATTTTCTGTCTCGATGTTAATTCTTCAAGATAATCAACATATAAAGAGAGAGTTGAGAGATTCAAATGTGTTTTGAAAGGACATGAACTGAACATGAAGGGTAGGTGGGGGCTGGTGGAGCTCCTGCTCTCTACCTCACCTCTCAGTCGTACTCATAAGCTCCAGGACCCAGCTTCCATGTACTGGGCAGTATACCATCTACACAGGAGGCCAAATTATTATGGCAAATATTTCTTCCTTGACTTACGAATTACAATTGGGAAGCATCTGAAAAAGGTAATGGTTTCAACTTTAACACCAGTTAATGTTATTGAAAATGTATACACCAGTTAAAGATATAATGAGGCCAAACCAATACCTACAGATCCTAAAGAACCAATGACCCCTCAAACAACTTTGTGGTTAGGAAAAAATCCTTGCATGTTCATGCATGATTGCATCCCATATTACAATACAAAAGAAAGTTGAAAAATATAAGAAATGGATCAGTCTGTGCTTCAAAGGGATGCAAGTAACTCTGTCATGAATTCCATAGAAAATGTTTTATCTAATATAGTTAAAAAAACTGAGGAAAAGAAGGCTGTACAAACTAGCTCATAAAACAATTCATTTGTATCTGTCAAAAATCCTCTGAAATTGAAAGAAAGGATTAAGAAATGATTTTCAACATGACTCACAACAAATATGTTAATTATGAATATGAATTATGTTTATAAAACTTTAGAAACCTGTACACACTGTTTATTGTCAAGAACTATGTAAACAAATACATTTTTGTCTCATTCAATAAATCTACCATAATAATTTGGCCACCTCTGTATATTCATTAATGACACAGATTCCAAAACAGAAGTAATTACATCCAGATAATTTCTTGGGGACTTTAGATTAAATTATTTAATTAATTCCTTTTCGTTAAATCACTTAGAAACAGTGATGGATTTATGCATGGGGTGTTTCGGTGCCCCACACTCCTTGCCGTCCTTTTTTCTTATCTTTAATTTTTTAATACAGGCAATACAGTTTTCATAATATTTAAAGCATTTAATCAATTAATAAAACAACTTTTTTATAATAAAATGAATAACATTACAAAAAATAACCCAAAATCTCTTGTGTCTTGCTGATTCAACTGCGAATTGGTCGTGGAGATCATCGCAGATTTTACAACTTCAGAATCTATTACCAACAATGCCATCATATGTAATCAATCTTTGATCATTTTTGATCGGAAGTAATTTTTCACTCGTTTCAAACATGAAAAAGATCTTTCAGCCTGCAATTACTTATTGGTGGGCAGGCAATCATTCAATATACAATATCAACATTGGATAACACTATACTCAAGTTATTTCCATGAAGAAATTTCATCAATTCCATTGGAGACAAATTTTCAATATTTTTCTCAACATAGTGTACTTGGACATGTAACATTTTATTTCCCAATGTGCCTTCTAAATTAGTGTCACAGAAGTATTGCAACAAGTTTGATTTTTCTTGTACATTGATTGCTTTCACATTTCAAGTTGTAAAATTATGGAGAACTTTCCACTGATCTTGTAAGCTTAATTTCTTCGACTTAACTCGCAAACTGAGATCACAAAGAACTTATTGACTTGGAAGTGACCGTTGCTAAGTTGTTTGTTAATTATGAATTCAAAGTTGTACTTTTTGATCAATTGTATTAAAATGTATTCATGCATATCTCACAAGTGATTTCTTTGGATATAAACAGAGATATCACAAACCAAAGCAAAAAATAGCTATGAAATTTGTATAAATTTTACTGTTTATTATTTACTTCAATTACAGTAATTGCATAAACGTGTTCATATAACCAAACTAGCTACAAGAGCACATACTTACTCACATTATTTCTAAATTTGCAATTTTTGAAAATTCAGAGTTCAACAAACATGTGGCCAGCACCATTCCATTAAGCATCTATCCGTGGAGAAAATTTGGAGCAGTTTTTGAGAATTTTTTTAACCCGTATTTTGTGCCAAAGTACACGAAAACTACTCACATTTTCGAATAATGAACATGAACGTATTTAAAGATCCACCTTTAAGGAACAAAATTTTGAGGGGAAAAAAAAGAAGGAAAAAAAACGAAAGAGAGAAAAAAACAAACAAACAAACCAACCAACGTACTTTCACAATTTTCAAAAAAATCTGGGATTTCAATGAACATGAGACTTCCCTAATTCTCTTGTATCCTTTACACTATCTTAGGACAAAGTTTAATCAAAAAATTTGTATCCATTTTTGTGAAAATTTTGAAAATGTTTTTGAGGCTTCATATTAAGTACCCTCAAAAATCAAAATATCCATTTGAAACTCCCAAAACCTTGAGATAATTTAGATCAATTGGGGAGTATGAATTTTGAAGATAGTCGGCTGAACAGTTAAAGCGCTAGCATTGATCACTGGCGGGCAGATATTTTGCCTTCAATCGGTTTTTGGCATATTTCAGTTTCTGGCTACAACATGTGTTAGAGAATCTTTTTCTACATTTAGCAACTAGATTTATCCACTTTTACAGTGCTCATGCCTAATTCCACCACTGCATAGAAAACATCAAGTGTTATTCAAACTGATTATTTCATATGTAATAGGCATGAAATCTGTTTTCAGGATGGAAATTTGAGAGTTTTAGCTTTATGGCAATATTATAGTTTGTGATGGTGATAAATATAACAGTAAAATCCAAATTAGTATATCTCTTTTTGAAATGAACCTACCTGCTAAAGCAGATTTATTAATGTATTAATTTTAATATCCAGAAGTCAAGATTGTCAGATTCCTACTAAATTTGATAGAAATGTTTAGAAGTATGTAATTTTACTGGATTTTTGTTTCACTTTTAACTGATACTGCCTTTTATTGCATAACCAGGATTTTCCTGGAGGGGAGGGATGTTATAAACATAATATCCAGATGACTTCTTGTAAAGAATTTTACACTTATGCAGAATTTAAAAGAAATTTTAATTTGTTATGTGTAATAATTCATAACGTATGCAAGTGAGATATTAAATGATTTAAATATTATTAAAACTAGGGTGCCTGTATCTTTAGTTAGTTATTGTTGTGTCAAGAAGTTAAAAATTGTTCATATAAAAAGAACAAAACATTACAAATCAAAGTTATTTATTTTAAACATTTAAATGAATAGAATTGTTAAATCAATTTTAATTTACTTTTCAGTGTTTATCCACACAAATTAATCTTGATTTGGACATTAATAGTTGCCATTAATAATATGAACAAAATAATTTGTAACTCCAAAAGCAGCAGCAAAAGAATATAAATAATTAAAATGTTAAAATTTTGTGTTTAAATTAGTAAAAACAAAAATTATTGTGATGGCATCGGTTTCTGGGATGTCACAGGTCTCTAAACCTGGTACACTACTGCGTTTATTTAACATACGTGTACAAGAAAGCAAGTAGTACTTTGCTTTACTGCGTTTCTGGGGGGCTAAAGCTTCATAAGCCTGGTGCACTACTTCATACATGTAATACACATGTATAACAAAGTAAGTATCAAAGCAAGTAATACCTTGGTCACTAAATTAAACTAATGAAACTAACAAATGTGAAGGTTAATTCACAATAAAATACATATGCGTACTAATTCATTAGCAAGACAATTTCTTTCTGGTTATTTAGATCAACTGGAAACAGACAGAATCACTAAATTACAATAAAATACATAATTTCTAGTTCACTAAAGAAGAAGCAAAATATCAAGACAAAAAAACATATTGGTTTGTTTTCTAGGAAATATGTTTAATTCCAGAAGCAAACTTCAAAAAAGAACAAGAATTCATGAAACTTTAATTCGTAATACTGGAGAGATTTCTATTTACATACGAATACAGTAAAATTATTTAAATCATTGTTTGGAACTTCTGAATTGAAAAGTAATCCATTTGATTTTTCTCCCCTTATAAATAAATCTCAGTATTTGGAGGTGAACGTAATGTGGTTACTGTACATTTTTACAATTCTAATTACTCAAATTTTAAATGAATTATACCTCCTTAGCTATGAACAAATGAGCTTCTGTAACCCATACCCCAGTTAATATTTTAATTAAAATGTAAAAAATACATTTCCATTTTTAACTACAAATTGTTATATCAAGGACTGTACAATAAAACATTATTTAATTTATTAGCTGAACAGCTGCGATTTGTACACACTACCATTAGATTAACCTGTATCACCTGTTATTGTGCTATTTGACTGGCAGTGACAATAGCAATCAGGTTAATTTTAGACTATGTCTCGTCTGTTGCCTGCAAACATTTTCTGGCCATACATTTTTACTTCTTATCTTAGAAATAGTATAGGAAGTTTCAATTGGGATCTAATATAAACTCATTTTCAGAGGTTCCTTGATGTTCCTTGTTGCTCCAAACACTTTCGTTTGTATTAAATTATCTCCATTTATGTTCCACATGAATGCAGAAATCAAGAACGATTCCATTATTTATGTAACATTTTGTGTACAACTAAATATGAATTCAAGATGCAAATTGATGGACAGGATGTCAGGACCCAAGAGAATTGGATATCCCCTGCTGGAGAAGTACTACTTTTTTGCTAGGGATACAATTAATCCACATCAGGTGCCATATTTATGATTTGCACTCTTAAATGTTCAAATGGGAATTGATCAAGAAAACATTCTCAAGAGCAATATTAAAATTCTTTCATATTGTGTTGCATAATCAAAGATGGTATTTATTTCACATTCTTTGTTCTCGTCCTCCTTAAGTTTTAAATGTTCTCCTCTGGAAAAAATTGCCAATTCATACTTGCATTAATGCATGTTTAATTTGATGTAAATTAATTCAATATTGCATTAATATTCTTGCACAATTGTCATTTATATATTTATAAAAATGCTTAATCAAATTTTTTATTGTTTTGTAGACATTATTTTAACTGAAAGGAAATTTCAAATATTTGGAAAGACTACATCGTATGATAGATATCTAGTTCTCCTAATTTTAGGATAAATCCTGTGTTCTCAACCAAGGTCCTCCGACAACCTTGCTTTAAAAATAAATTCCACATTTAATAATCATGTTATTACAGGATATCACCTAAAAGAATTGGTGAATAATTTTAAACTAAAAAAGAAGAGTTTAATGTATTCAACAAAATACAAGGAGTTTAGAAAAGTTTGGAAACAGGGACTTTTATTTCCATAAAATACAAATAACACTTTATCCTTTATTGAAACAGAAAAATCATAAATAATTAAACTCTGACTACACCCTTCAGTCTGCAAATTCCCACCTCAATAAAACAAAAGAATTTTTCTTAATAAACCAGATTCATTTGAACATAAAATAAAATACAGCACTTGATTCTTGAAAAATAATATCCATTTATTTAAAATAATCTATTATGTGAAATAAGTTCAAATGTACTATATGTGCAGAAATGTTTGCAACTTACTAAGAATGAAAGAAACATTTATAGTGAAAACTATCAAAATCTGATCAAAAGTTCCTGAGAGAATTCACACTGAATCGAATAGTTTAGAACATATTAAATTCTTACTTCTAGAAACACACTAAATCATTTGAGAGACAAATTAATAAATTTAATGAAAACAATTTCCTCCATGTTGTTTTACATTGTGAAGTCAAAAAAAGAAAAAAAGATTTCTCACAATGTACATGGGACTATGAAAATACATCACATGGACACATCTGATAAAAATCAGAGCTGAAAAACTCGCCCAATAGGAACTGTGGAAGAATTCATGTGTTTCATTATACACCAAAAGGAAGTTTAGTGAAAATTGATAGTTCAAGATTTTCATTATCATTCATTCAACTGTATATAAAAAAATTCACATTCCATATTTTTCCAAATCACTAATCCATTCACACACTCAATAAACACATGAAACATTATACAATAGATTTGACTTAGTTACTGCCTAACAAACAAACAAAAAACATTTTCCAAGTACACTCATATAACAAGTGAACTTATCTTCCTATACTTTACAGAAAGAAAAAAATTCTTAAAATGTATACTTTCACTTTTTTCACTATTCTATTTACAGAGTAATCCATTATCCTGAGATGAAGAAGTGTTTTAATACTTCTTAAGTGATTTACGAATTAGTGCAAGGCGTTGCTTATGCGCTTCAGTGACAGGAGCTCGTTTATAAGGTCGGAGTTCATCTGTTCCAAAGCCAGGAAGCCACATGTTCCACTGTCGTTCTGAAAGACATTATAAGAGAAAAGGAAATTTTTAAAATAGCAATATATTCAATATAAACAAATTAAATGCTGTTTAATACATGCTTTTCATTCTGAAATAATATTTCTGCTACAACAAATCTCAACATTAATTTACAATGTAGAAATCTAGGGCCTTAAGAAAACAACAAAAATCCTCTGATTTTTGCACTGAATAAATATAACATCATTAACTTACCTAAGTGCAATTGCACATCCTTTACTTCCACAGTAGATGCATTCCGATGTTTGGCAAGCAAACATGCAGCACTGACAGTTGATTCAACAAAATCATCTGCTAACTGAAGAAGAAGCTCTTCTACTTCTTCATCAAGCTGTTCTGTAGGATCAACTTCTCGTACAAGATCTTGCAATCGTGGTCGAGTCAAAATCTGGAAAATAATAACATTTCACAGTGCTTATTCAAGTACACACTTTTAAAATGACATCATCATGTTCCAAATTGTAAGGGAATCATTAATTTGAGAGAATTTATATCCAATTCTCCTCTAATACTGGCGGTTCTGACAAGAAAATTAATCAATGAAATAAAATATAAAGTCCAAATTTGAGAAGTCTCTTTAAAATTTTTCCAAAAACTTATATAAGAAACAAATATAGAATGTTATTGTTTCCTGAATTTTATTAGAGAATTGTCAGACAAATTTTTTGCACAAACCCATATTTAATAGTGTTTTCAAAAGTTCATCAAATCACTGTTATACAGGAACTATATTTTCTGTTAGATGAGTTCAGAAATTGATCAGTTTTTTTGCATTTGTTTAATAATGGATTGATACGTACCACAGATGGTACATCATGACTCACTGAAGAAGCAGCGGAAGATGAAGTCTTCATTTGCGATCCCAGCGATGATTGAACAGATGACCCCATTGATGATGTTCCCGTTCCTGTCATGTTGTTGTGGGTAGTGTTTGTATTTGAACTACCACCTTGTAAAGCAGAAGCAAGAGAAGAATGTTGTGACGCAGATGGTGTCACTGCTGAAGAAGACACAATATTTGTTGTGCCTGTGCCCATGACAGACTGAAGATTTCCCAGACCAGGTGACGATGAAGCAGTTAAGTTCGGTAAACTAGGTTGAGGAGCCATAACAGACTGCAAAAACAACCAATGATATAAAATGGAGTATGTAGATAACATATTATTAATAACCAAACATTTAAAAAAAGGATTCACTTGACATGAAAAATACTGAGAAAATAAGTAGATTAATTGATTAAAAAAATGATGAAAAAAAAGTTTCAAGGCTTGGTATCTTATTTTAGAGAAATTATACCCTTAGGATATTCATTATACTATTGTTTATTTGTACACAGAGTAATTTAGTTAAGAACAAACATTTGGGAAATTATATATTTGCAAAATATAATCATATAACTTAATTACTTTTCTAATTTAAAGTTCCTCAAAGTCACTTAAAAACTTTTAGAGACAATTGTGGCAAGTATTTATATTGACAAACTCAATGCTGTCTTACCGGTGGGATTCCCGAATCCACTTCCATTGGAGTAGCAATATTTTGTTGATGCCCCGATACTGATAACATTGAGCCGGGAGTAGTTGCGGCAACTGTCATTGCTGACCCAATATTCTGATTCGGATTCATGTTATTACCTATGTTATTACTCATTGTACAATAACACAATACAAAATTATAACGTAAATAATGAGAAACTATAATGTTGATTCTTTCCGTCGACTTCCAACAAGATGGTACCTCAATCTAACATTTTGCATGACGATCTAAACTGGCTGAAATTCGCCAGAATCAATATACACGATCGAAATACAGTTACCGGTTCCTAAATCATTACACCATACGTGTTTCTTAAGTTAACATTCTCACTGCTTTGATCATACGATGTGTACTCTCCCCAGAAGTGAATTCCTTCGAGCTCCGTTTACAAATGGTGTAGTTATGGTGCGTAGCGCGTATGAACGCTAGTTTTGTACTGGGTGTGCTCTGAAATCTGAAAAATAATCATTCAATTTTCCGTTAACAAGCCCATGAAATATCGACGCGTCCAAATATTCATTTATCGAACTAGCTGTATATTTGGAATTTTTATTGTTAATGAATTTAGATACACATACATTTCACCAATAATATAATTCTAATTGTACCTTTTAATACTACAATGTCCTGTTTCCTATGTCTATCACATGAAGCTTGAAATTTACAGTTACTAAAATTTAAAATAATGTTAAAAAATAAATTTATTTGAATTAATAAACTATTTTAGTTTATTCTTAATTAATATAAATATTTAATGCATGGAGATTTAATTCGCCATTTATGAAAGTACACTTTCCTTCCACAAATGTTCGCAGTGACCGATTCTTCTTATTACAATGTAAGTCGTTCCGCGAAGTAAGTAAATCGTTCAACGTGATTGATTTAGCTTTGAACGAGTCTTTTTTGAACGATTCACTCCAACCTGCACAGTGTGTCGGCTTCGGTTCAACAGCTGATTCAACCTCACGTCAAGTAACCTATCTAACCCCCCCAAAGATACTGCGATGGGTTATGTTTGCGTGGGCGTGTTTTCTCTCGTTCTTCGTTCTTGTCAAGTAGTAGACTATCAGTTTATCGAACGCTCAACTAAATAAGGGACTTGTAAGAATTTATAGAAGCTGCTATGAACATAATTCGTACGTGACATGGAATCCAGGAAGGATATTTATCACTTGTGGGTGCAGTACACGACGAAAGTAAGTTCATCGGCTCTTGTTGTTAGAAACTGATTTTTTAAATAGCTTGTATAAATAGGTCATTCAATGTTGTAGGCTTGTTAGTGTGTTTACGGACCGTCTTTTTTGTAGGTTATGATACTTTGTCTAACGTCAGTTTAAATTTGATTAATTATTTTGGGGGAAGTGGGGTTGACAGTATCCCTTTCAAATGTTGTAGTCTAGTGTACTCAAAAGAAAAGTTGCTTTCACTTCAGAGTACCTAAATTAATGTTTAAAAGAAGCACTAAAGTGTTTTTTCTTTTCATTATAGATTTATTGTGATTTTATCAAATGATTTTCAGTTAGCATTTTTGTGAGAGTGGTGAGTTATCCACTGCTGTCATATTTCACTCCACATAGGCTGGATGGTTTCTTTTGTTATTCTTCATTAATTTTATATAGTGTACAATACTAATGTTTTTGATGTGTGATTATTTGGTTATGATTTCTAGAATGAGGAAGAATATTTTCGAAAATTTATTAAAGGCTTTGTTGGAATTTGGGAGTCACAGTTAGCACTTCAATGGACAAACATGCCAGAATGGTCCTCTGTGAGACCGGATGCTGGTCCACATTTGTCAAGACTTCCAGAAGAACTTCTGCCTGCAATAGGGAAATTTATGTACATTGCAAAAGACCAGACTGAAAAGGTGCCTTCACATTGACTACATTTTTTTTTATTTATTGTGTTTATTTTTAATTCTTAATTGTTACTGAAATTTTCTTTCCAGAAAGCATTTGATCTGGAAGCTTTAAAGAATGTAGATTTCTTAATACGATGCATGATAGTCATTTGTCGTAATTTTGACAACATTCCTTTTATTGCTTCATGTGAATATGTAAGTCAGACTGTGGGTATTGCAGCAGCTGTGATTCAAGAGGTAAAGTGTAATTACCAATTTTTTAGCATACTGCATTCTATAACTTTGTTTATTTGGTAAAATGAAAATACCATAGAAGTTCAAAATGCTGTAATGTGACTGTCACACATTTTTTATTTGTGGGGAATGTTCATTTTATTTATCATGGAATATGTTCACCTTTCCATACTTTCAGATGCTAGAAGGTGAACACAGATATGATGACGAGGGATCGTCTTTCATTATCAATTTTTGCCATTTGCTGGAATGTTTATACGATCCCTATTTGACTTGGAGAAGTTTCCTGAAAGGCAGTGTTGTTAATTTTGAAAAGCTTGCCATGCAACCAGCTCTACTTCATGTTGAAGTAGTACCTTTTATTTATGGTGAGAAGATTTTATTAACACTTTTGCATGGTTTTTACTTCTCTTGTCACCATTATTGACTTAAGAAGTATGCAAGAATAAGCTACCTTTTTTTGCAGTCAGTGTCAGTCACTTTATGATTATTGATTCTAAGCAGATATTTATTACAAATTCCATATGTTCTATGTGGTCATATTTTTCCTAAAAATGGATAGTGGAAGTTTTAATCTCAAATACCATTGCTTTGTTTGTAAGCGTAGTGAAAAAGTACTATTATCAAGTCTAATAATTCCATTTTGTTTATCTTCACCCTTCATACCAATTGTACTATTACCTATCTCATGTTGTTGACACATTATCAGCATTTGATTTTACTTACTGTTTGTGTATAGCTATATGAGCACAAAATGGATTTGTTTGAAATATCACCTTCAAAAGTTACTTTGTAGACATTTGCTGATTTGTACTATGACTGTTGGCTCTTAGCACAATCACATTAATAATTTTCTTTTCTGTTCTCAATATGCTACAAATTTAATAACCAACTCATATATACATTATTTCATGACGAGAATTACATTTTGATTTGATTTTATAGATAAATCTGTCAGTTTATTGGCTGATTGTATTGAAGCTATGTTATCAAAGATCAGTTTGTTCTCTCTTGGGGATCATCAAAAATCGAACTCTAGCAGTGAGTGAAATGTTTGTCATCTTTAACTCTCTAGGCTCCTAATTGTGCTACTTCTCTTGTACTTTGAGTATTCATGTCTTCCTAAACCCACCCACTAATCTTTTCTTAGAATCACGTGTACTGGTATTTCCTTCCATTGCATCATCTTTGGAATTTTCATTTTGTCTCTCCTTTCCAATTTTGTATTTTTCCAGAGCCTGATTAAATTTAATTGTTTTGATCAGTGATTGGGCTATAGGATGGATTGTAGTCTTTCTTCTAAATGTATATTAATTTTTTAACATTTTTACTTTTCATTTTCAACTATTGCATGGAGTGAAAAAGTCAAAAGCAATATTTCTTCCTCCACTGTGCAGGATAATTCACAAGAACTGAAATATATAATTTTGGAGTTTGGTAACCATACAATTTTACTTGTAAAATGAATATTTTTGAAATGAAATGTAGATTTTTCTTTACATAATACAGTTAATAAATGTATGCTGCTATGAAATTTAATCCTTGCCTTTATTTTTGCTTAACTCATGTCTTTCGTTAGAAATTCTCTAAGAATTGTTCTATTAATTAAACTTTTTCTCTTATTTGTTCTTTTTCACTGTAGGCTGGTGTTGTTAACTGAATTACTTCATTGTACTGTGTGACGTCATTTTTCCATTGTTTTGCCATTCATTTTAACTATTATCTGATAAAGTTATGAACAATAGAATCTTCCTATGTAGAAAAAGGTGATGTACTGAAGACATCAAATTCTATATCGTGTTAACTATAATTTCTGAACCATGGGAATTAAAAAAAGCTCTTCACATAACATACCTTTTAAATGAACAAGAAATGAATATGATTTTTTCTTTCCTTTATTTGCAGATTGTTCTCAGACAAAATTGGTAGAGTCAAGTCCTCAACTATCAGCTGAGCTTTTGAATGTTTTAGGAGCAGTAATTTCAGGAGCTAGGGTGAGTTTTACATTTTTTGTTTATTATCAATATGTAACTCAATGAGTGAATGTACATGATATGTACAGCATCTGTGTGGAAGATGCACAATTAAAAATCTTCTTGATAAAAAGCATTAATCACTGAACAGCACATTATCAGATTTTACTAGTTTTTAAGGTGTGTGTGAAAATAGTGTTTCACTCACATTTGCCACAAAGTCTGTATTAAATTGTTTGAAGCATTTTATAGGGGAATGCATTGTATTTGTTTATTTGTGTAATATTGTGTTTTTATTAGATTTATTAAATTTTATCAAAAAATGAGTTTTTATTTAATGAATTTTTGTGCCATATCTGTGTCATTTATTCTTTTATTGCTTTTGAGAGCTTGTATAGAAATATTGTGTAGTGGTCTGAAGTGAAAGACACACTTGACTAGAAAATGTTTAAATTAATATAATTGTTAATTAAAATAATAAATAAAATAATAATACAGCTTAAGAAAATGGAAGCATTGTATCTGCAATTAAATTGAAATACAATTTTTAACTTTTAATTATGAATTATCAATTTATTATTTTTATTTATTAAAATTGTTGATGGTCAACAAATTGGAAGCTACTTCAGGCTAGACCATTTTTGCCTGCAATGGTGCTGATAGTGCAATATTTCGGTAATTCAATATTTCGATAATGTAAAACTGAAATTATGAAAATAAAAATAACAAGTCCTTCCATTAGAAAAATTTGTTTGTATTTATTTTAATAAATGCACTTTTTTTAATTAAAATCTTATGTCAGAGCTGGAGAGAAAGAGCCTAGTGGAATTTTGGCAGTTTTAAGGACAGTTTTTCATATATTATAGAAATTAGAGTGAGAGATTTAAATAAAAGACTATGTTTTAAAATTTTTATTTCTTGGAATATTATTGTACATTATATTGTGATATTTTTAGATAGGTATTTATGTTTCCAGATAAAAGAACATGCGTGGACAGGATTTTCCAGAGTAAAATCCAATAGGAATTGAGATTTGCTCTCATCTGATTGTCTTCAATAGTGATCACTTTTCTAAGCTTGTTATTCAGAGTATACTAGAAACAATTGGACAGTTAATTTGTCATTGTGTAATTCTGACCCATCACATCATGCTGTTCTTTGCTAACTATTTTGATTTACTTTCAAAAAATTCTATAGGCAGTCTCAGATTAGACTATTCTGAGGTATCTTAATTTTGAAGTTAAAATTTATAAGGAGTTTTTAATTACTCTTTTCTGTGTTATTATATGCAGTTCTTGTGGAACTTAAATCTGAGATAAAAAAAAAAGGGGGGGGGGGTTGAGGTGCGAAAACACATTATTGACACTGTTTCACATTTTCAGAGTATGATTCTAAAGTCCATGCGCCTTCCTTCTGTAGAAAGAAAGGAAACTTTAGATAACTCAGCACACCCTCTGTACCAGGGGGTGAGTTGCCTCATACTATTGAGTGTTAGTTTCAGAGAATGCATGGTTATCTATGGACTGTCCCTTGTTCTCGCTGCATCAACTCATAGTTTACTGATCTTTTAACTGTATGTATTACACAAAAAAAAAAAAGAAAAAAAAAAACACAAAATTTTCTCATGAAAATAATTGAAGTATAAAAGTTTCTCTTAGGCACAATTTGTGTCTTTACCTGTTTGAAATTCAAACAATTTTCAGTATTATTTATTTAAAAGTGACAGGCAATAAAACTTGAGTGAATATTACATATAAATTGTGTTATTTGTGTAATACAAATAGTATAGCCATTCTTGATTTAATTGTTTTGCTTTATCTTAAATGCCTACATATGTTTGTATTTGTGGTGCTCGTTTTTAGGTTTACCATGTTCACTTTTGTAGCGTCGCAACATATGTGACTACCTGCATGATGTTCTGCACTGTGGCAACTGCAAATATGTATGTGATGAATAATGAAGTCATAAGCATTTTGTTGCAGTATGTTATGCTTAATTGTTTCCTATTTAGAAATGCAAGTAATTGTATGGATTTTGTTTTGCTGCTTCTGTAGAAGACATTTGTATTGTTTTTCACTGAAAGAAGTAAATCATCAGTCTCTGTCTGTGATATTGAAGTCACCATTCAAAAAAGAAAATAGAGAAGATACTGATTCTTACACAGCATATATTACTTGTCTAATGTTTGAGCTGCACAAGCTTTAAAATGAGATGTTTGTGTTGGTTAGATTTATTAATTGAGTTGCAATTGACAGATCGACTGGCTGATTTAACTTGTGAAGCTTGATGCTTGGATATGCTATGAAGCTTCAAGTTATTAACCCACTGAAAGTTAATGTTCCATCAATCCATCTTTTGCAGCATAATGCTCTTAGAGCCATTTGTCCTGCAACTGTTAATGTTGTGATGAGTGTGATCGCTTGCATTGATGCAGCTGTGGAAGTACGAAGAACAGCCATTCAGTGTTTTGTCATGATGGTAAAAGTATTGGATCAGTGTTCTCCTGATCAGGTAAATAGTGTTATTATGTTAAGCTTTTTTTTCTCGTCATTGTAAACAATTTACTAGTCATGACCGATTGCTTTGAAGGAACTTTTATCAGAGTTTATTTTTCCAGAACATGCTATATATGCATTAGAATCTATGTTAGTGTTAATCAAATTGTTTAGTTTGGAAGTAAATGTTCAGTTCATTTTAAAAAGATGATGTTTTTAAATTCAGAAGTTGTGAAAATGATGGTCTCATTTATTACAATATATACAAAAAATTACAGAAAACTATACTATTATTTATCAGACTAATTTTGAATTATTAACTCTTTTGATTGGTTTGTGCAGCGCCAAATTGAAATTGGTACCATTCTACTGCAATACAAAGAACCGTTATTAGAATTAGCTTCTCAAGCATCATCAAATGCTGAATTGAAAGAAGGAAAGGTCTCTCGAGGGGAGATGCTGGGGGACATGGTGGCAGCTCTGCGGCGATTGCTGCAGCCTTCTAGCAGTTCCAAAGGATCTGGAGAACATCTTCGACGAGTGATGGTTGACAATCAGATGCTGGAAGTTGTGCTTTCTGTATTGGACGAATGTGTAGTAAGTATCAGAAAATTCAGTGATCTCTGAGTTTAAGGAACTCGGAGAAAGTGCACATTCAGTTATAGTGAACAGAAGTTGCTGGTCCTGATCCACGTAGCTAATACACACTAGAAGATTCAGTTGTAGTTAACATAGTAAATACAACTTCCTGAAAGAAACTTCTTGCTTCAGTATTGAGAATTCAAGTAGCACTAAGGGTTAGCATGGGTAGTTGCGAGTTAGTTTTTTAACATCTATTGTAAATAAAAGGTATTGTAAGAACCATGAGAAAATTGCTTCAGCTCATTGGAAGCAGTTCTGTCCATCCTCAAGACTTCATGGATACTGACCACAAGGTGAAAACTAGTGGAATTGGATGTAGCTAGGACATTGTCAATATAGTTAAGGGGACTTTCAAAACAGAAGAAAACAAAGGACAAATAAAATATCAAAATGAAGAAAGTACTTTAACAGTGCAATAGGCATTGACAGGTGTTAAAACTGCACTGAGATATTTAGAATGTGTGAACAATGTAGTATAATTTGTGATGAAAGCATAAATATGTTGAAATTTTGAATTCTTGGTGATTTACTGTATGTCTGAAATAATTAACCCATCTTACAGGAAAATGTATTTTGGAAGGTGTATTGTTGTTGTATATAGTGAACCAAAAATGTTAGTATTAAAAGCTTTGCTATAACCAGTGGCAACTGTATTATAGTTATTGTACTTTTGAAAATGTTTTTCGTGATTTGGTTTTGAAGAAATTAATTTGAGGAAATGAAAATGTCCAACTACTATCAAATTTTATATGTATGATGAATTTCTTAAGAACAATTATGAATTAAAAATAATTATAAATTCTTGCATTTCAGAAATATCCAGAGAAGCAGAAAATTGCAACAATTTGTGTTAGTACTGTGTCTTCCATGCTACATGGTTCTCTTCATGGGAAAGTGAGTACTTATCTATGATTACCCTGTGATTCCATTGAATTAAGGCTGCTGTTATAAATTGTATAGTCACACCAATTTTATAGAACTTCGCAAAAGAGAAAGAAAATACAGAAATATATCAACTTGCATAAGAAAACAAAATAA
Source organism: Gryllus longicercus (assembly GCA_038098605.1). Taxonomy (NCBI): domain Eukaryota; kingdom Metazoa; phylum Arthropoda; class Insecta; order Orthoptera; family Gryllidae; genus Gryllus; species Gryllus longicercus. Next base: position 3,470,320 of record JAZDUA010000127.1, on the reverse strand, counting down.
GTTTGTTTCAAATTTATTTGTTCTGTTGAATATAAGTTTTGAAGAACTGTGAATATTAACCTTCTATTTTTCATTCAGCGAGAACTAGAGTTAAACTGAATTGTATTTCATTAAAGCAGAAATAAATAAAAGAATATACTTTTTAATTCTTAAGTTTTCGTATATATTTCTCTCAATCTCATCAATGTTATAAGAACTGTTTGTGAGTATCTGTTATGAAAGACAAATCATATAAACAATAGAATCAGATGTAACATTGACTGTTCTTATGAATGGTAGTATTATGGTGCTATATATACTAAATATATTATTTTTATTATACATTTTTCTGAAGAAAAATTCTTTGACAACATATTTTGCTGTAGTATCTTACCAAATGGAGTTTGATTAAGAAATTTAATATTATTCTACTTTTAAATTTTATCACTAATATCTTTGCAATTTTTTTTCCATTATACCATGATAATCATAGTGTAAATAGTATAACATGCATTCATAAATATCCAAACATGCCAAATGAATTAAAATATTGAAAAATATTTTCAACATTCAATGACTCGTTATATTTTTTATATACTAAAATGTAGAAACTGTATGTTCTAAAGGTAATTGTGCCTTTTCAACAAATTAATAATATATTAATTCAATGTTCAATATGATATTTTGATTTTTTAGTGTTTATTTTATACCTATTTAAATTTAATTTACTTTTTGAATGTTTTATGTCCATTTCTAGGAGAGAATGCTGAAGATTTTTGGCTATGATCGTTTGCTGGTGGGTCTAGCTGCACTTGATGAACCGTCACGTGAACCTCTAGAAGCTACATTGGCCATGGCCACTGGGAGTGGCTCTTCTCATGAAAGCAAACTGAAGGTGACTAAATTTGTTTTTAACTGTTGTTCTTTTTTTTTTATTTGTGTTAATTACACACAGTTCCAGGTATGACCTCCCCACTCTTAAATACCAATGGGGTGGTTTAGGACGGAATTGTCAAGATCATGGGAGATAATAAGATGAAAATTATGATAATGGGAAGGAAATGTGCATGGCCCATGTTAAGGGTCCTTCATCACCATTCCTCTGGATGTTCTCTGCAAAACCATAGAAACCACTGATCAAAACTGTTGACCTAGACATTAGCCTCCAGTGAGGGTCACAAACTCATTGTAGTTAAACACTTAAATAAATTTTTAATACCTTGCTAGGATTGAACCTGTGATCTCCCAGTACCCATAAAGAATTGTCTTAAGCTTGTTTCTTCCAGCATTGGTTGTTTTTGACTCTTATTGAAGATTAAAAATAGGAACTACTACCGTTAATTGAATGACTAACCATTCTTGGAGGATCATAAAAATATTTTTTCTTACAGTAAAACATTTGTGGCATTAGGGAATTAACAATTACTGTAACTTACATTAGCGGTTACTTTGGCATGTAGGTATACTGGCATATTTTCTAGATGCCATGAAACAAGTGTCACAAACTTAATACTTAATATAACAAACTATAACAAGCAAATTATCACTGCCATTGCTGTTCTTTCTTGAAATCACTTATCGATTATAAAATAGAGCTCTTCCCTTTCCTCTATAAAGGCAATTTTTCTTGAATTTGTGCGAAATGTCGAAAGTTTATATCAGAAACCCTCATTTGTTTTACAGCTTTGGCTTTGTTTTTGTTTGTCATACTGGATACTTCATAATATATTTTTGTTTTTTTAAATTTTTTCTCTTATTTCCTAATATTCACAACCATTATGTTTAATATTATATTTACAAACTTTTATGGTAGTAATTATGATGAATTGTATTTTTTAACTTGCAGGATGCAGATGCCTTATTGCTACTAGTAAGCTGTTTAGGATATATTGGTCGTGAGGATCAGCTTTGGTTGACTGGACAAATTGCTCAGTTATGTTCAGCTGACTTGCAGAGGTATGAACTTTGTAATGTGATTTTGAATATAATTTCTGTAGAACTTGTAGATTTACATTAATAATTGTATGATGTATACAAATCATATTCTCAAGTCAGGTGCCATAGAAGGCAATTCAATTAATAATTCACCATTGAATTAACATTATGTTAATGCATTACTTATCTTGCATAATGAGATGCTTTTTAAAAGTAATCTTGATAATAGCAAGAAGAGCAGTTACGCTTGTAATTTTATGTGTTTTTCATTTGTTCTGCATATTGTTCTGTAGTGTAGTGGTGCATTTCTTTATGTTTTGGGGTACATTTTTAGGCAGTGCTTTAACATGCCACCCAGCTCAAATTAGAGTTGACATGTAAGTCATGTTTGACATGTAGTGAGAGTGTATCTTGAGAACTGGGGTTTGCGAATGTTCAGCATGTTGAACTGTCTTTGCTAGGAAGAGTATTGCAGTACAATGTTGTGCTTGATATTTCATGAATGAACTTTGTTGTAGCAAACACTTAGCATGTTGGAAAGGAGTGATCTTAGAAGTTTGTCATTCTCTGTCGTTATCTCATACCATGTTGAACCCAAAGGCTGTCAATGAAATGATAAAGCTACTGGAAGTTTTAGCATCACATTCTATAACCTCTTATGAGCTCAAAGAATTATTTCTATTACTTCGAGAAGATGGAACTATCAAGGTACCTGTAGTTCTTATTGGATGCTTTGCGTAATAACAAAATGTATTGATTTGCATTTGTAGATACATTACTTTTTTCATTTTCAGTTCCCCTATAGGCTGCAGTTGTTACATACAATATCTTCTGTTGCTCGGAAAGATGATTTTATGTACTCACATAGTTATTTTGATATTCAGAAAGATACAGGTATGACATGAGAATCATTTATTAAAATTTTCCTTCTAGTGAAATATATTTAACCTTTTCTAGCCATTTTACTGCACGTTCTGTGGGTATTGTGAGATTAGTGTTTGGTATAGAAATATCATGTTTGGAAAGAAAAGCTTATAATTGGACAGGAATATTATGAAATATATTTTTAAATGATAAATCACAGAAACAGTATGGTAACTGCTTGCAGGGGTAGGGGTAGGATTGCAGGGCATTGTTACATTCAATCCATTTGTAGAATCCAAAATTTGAGTCACATTCATTTCAATTATTTTATTCATTTTATATTCATGATATAAATCTACTGAGGATTTAAATCTATTTTTTGTATTTCATAATGTTGTTAGAAGCAATTTTTATAAATGTACTACTTGTTGTTTTGCTTTTCAGATGGAATAACTGTCCCTGGAATTCGTAAGTGGGCAGGAGGTGGCGCAGGATTTAGTTTCCATTGTTGGCTTCGTTTGGATGAAGTCCATGATACTGGCAGCCATACACCAATACGTCGACAACTCTTCAGGTAAATATCTTATTTATATTATGGTTTGATAATTAAATATATTCATAAAGGGTGAACTATAAATTGGAACATAGAATTATATTTATTAAGCTCCTCTCTGCAAAAACCTACACATCTATTCTTGTATTTGAATACATTATTTGAAATATTGTGAATCTTGTTCATATTACTTCTGTTTTACAGTCTTTTGACGGGGTCTGGTGTAGGATTAGAAGCATTCTTCCACAATGATGGTTGTTTAGTAGTCAGTGTAAACAGCAAAAAAGAATGCTACACAGCTTGTGTAGCAGATTTTCCTCTTGTGAATGGATTATGGCATAGTATAGGCATCTGCCATGCAGCAGCAAGGTATCAACTTTTTTCTCTTCATGAATTGATTTATTATTAATGCTATCTGAATTTTTAGTTATAATTTGTTATAGGAATTCACAGTGGATAAATATTTTCCATCATCATAAGTTTATATTTACTTTTTTATTATTCCTATCAATATAAAACGATAATATCTATCTTTCAACGAGTTAAAATTCGAAAACATTTTCATTCTTTAAGTGTCTTTATACCTAGAATAGAGAAACATAGGTGATGCTATGGGAAACAGTGTCAATATTTTATCAGTAAATAATATTTATGGTTCCTTTTACCAAAAAACATGTTGCACTCTTTCTTGTATATATTATTGTCTCTTACATGTACATAGTGCAGTCAAAATTCATGTTTTGACAGTGCTTGGTACAGAAAGGACATTTTGTTTCAAACATCTTTGTATCTGTTTCTGAAAAACACTGGTGCCTAAATTATAGAGGATTTTCACAAAGATGGATATTCCCTATTCAAACTGAACAATAATTCTTGAATATTCTTTTACCTAAAGATACTAGGACATTTTTGAAATTTTCTTGAAAATGTCTTCAAAGTTTTTCTGTTAATTGTTTGTTTGAATAGAGCAAAAAAGATACATAGAAATGGTGCAGGACAAATTTTCACAAAACATAGAATTTTTGAAAATTCAAAAGTTTAAAATATATTTTATCCTTTCCACTTTATTAAGATAGAGATTTTGTTCCCAACAAAATCTGTTCTTCAAATTTGTATCTTTAAATAATATTGTCTATGCTTCTTCTGAAATTACAAGTAGATTTCTTGTAATTTTTAATAAAATTGTGACATTGAAAAAAAGAATTCATAAACAAGACTCTCCAGAAGGCACCAAATTCTTCAATTTTTTGCTTGAGTAGAGCAATATTTACTTAATAATGTGGCATTGGTCTTATTCTTGTTAAAATTCTTGGAATAAAACCAACCAATTTAATACGAGAAACCACATGCTGTTTTAGCATGGCTAGTTTCATAGGGGAATGTATAATATTGTATACTTTAATATATATTCAGATTAGGGCTATAATGCCATATTGGTTGTCAAAGTGGGTTGAAGTATTTGTGAAATAATAACAGTTTATTTGTGTTTTAGACGCCCATTTGGACAGAACCAGCTATCTATGTATATTGATGGAGTGCAAAGAATGGCTGTTACAGTGAAATCTCCTTCAATGACTGATGTAAGAATATTCTTTCTTAATTGGGTCTTTGCATGGTTGTTATAAAATACAGGAATGTAAATAATTTGAAATGAAGCATTATTAATAATTCATTGATTATTATACCACATTATTCAAGGGTAGTTATTCTAGACATAAGAGTAATTTACCTTTAATACATTCAGGTCGCTGTTAGTAAAATCTGCGGGTGTCGACAGGTCGCTTTAATTTAGAATACTTAGCAAATCTATGGGTATGCAATTTGTACTGTGTATTTGCTTATGTATGCCAATTTTTTCTGTACGCTGACTATTCATCAAGGTTTCTGTATCAACAAAGTGTCTAAATACGCTATTAGATTTTGTTTGTTGCTGTTTAATTGGTAGTAAATAGCTCTGGAAAACTGATGAGCATACCCTCTGCAGTGATACCTAAGGAGCATTGTTCAAAATTACCACACCTAAGCTAATTATTGGGAATAAAATGTAATGTTTTCTTCATTATTGTGACAGACACTAATGTAATGTAATGTATGACAAGGTTATAAGAATTAAATTGAAATAAAGAAGTTAAACTTTTTTTGGACTCAACTTTTTGTGTTTTTATATTGACACTTTTTTAAAAATTATTAATGTAAACATAAAAGTTGGAACTTCATATAAAGGTACAAGATTGTTGCTTTCAAATAAAAAATATAATCTTGCTTCTATGATTATTTTCTTAGAAGATATGACCCTTCAAACATACCCAAAAACTTTATTACCTATGGTGGAAAAAAGGGGGGCAGAGGCTACGACCTGAATGTGTTAAAAATTGCTGTAATTTGTTTTGGGTAAATAGGAATATCATGCTAATGAGGATGTTAGAATAATAATGTATAATTATGAGTTATGAATAATAATGATTGTCCTCTATCAATCTTAGAATGTTGATGGAGAAAATTGTCATTTTAATGGTGTTGATTGGCTTAGTATTTTATGTAATTAAGAAATGTTTCCTTTTTAGGCATTTTTACATTGTGTGATTGGTACTGCTAATCAACGGGTTGGCAATCTTGTAGCATCTGGTGGTGGAAAGTCTAGCGATTCATCTTCTGAACGTGGTTTGTTGCCTACTCTCATCAATCAGGTAAAAATGTTTTGTATTAAGAAGTTTTAAAATTGATTCAAGAGTTATAAATGGTAATGGTAATTTCATTAAACACAGTCAAAATCTCTTGTTATGTGGCCAGATGTAAATGTGATGGAAAAAGTTTGTTTTATGAGTAGTTTCTTTATGTAAGAGTATTTTACAAGAGTATAGTAATATGTACCTATTTCATGTGCCTTTCAGGTGCCATCCTACTTGACATTCCCATTGCGCTCGTCTGCTCCTCTAGACCCCAACGTTCGCAGCTTTCCAGCTGGAGCTCAGGACTCTGTGTGGGGTACACCAGGTTGTCTGAAGGGCCAGCTAGGTACAATGTGTCTCTTTCAGGAAGCTTTAACATCTGGTCACATTCGTACCTTACATGATGGTGGTGAGTTTCTTGATTTTTCTTTTTCAATTGTTTTTTAAAAGTATTTGGTTTGCTCATGACTGTTATGTCACTTGCTACATTAGGTGTTTTGGTTACTGTTAATGGAGAATGTTTAAATAATATTTTTCTACAACTGAATAAGAGCAAGTATTTTGATGTGCGATAATGTGAAGTGTGCAAATTTTTAAGAAATATGAACATTTTTATTGTGTCCATGAGTTTTGTTTAACAACGAAAGTAAAGAGAAAAGTGAGAAGGAAAAAGGTTTGCTCATTTGTAACAAAGTTTTGTTGTGATTTTGCTGACCATACTTATAATTTTGACAGCATCATTTTTTGTGGTTAAGAGCTAGGATATTTAGGGCAATTTCTCAGATATCTGCTTGTAACCTCTCAAAGGTTCCTGTCTTTCTTGATGTATGTTTTTATTTCTTTTTTAATATAAATTTGTGAGAAAAAAAATTCATATTGGAATCATGCATTTTTACATGACCTTAAATTTCATTAGCTGCATGGTCTTCACGAAAAATTTTTGATTTAACCATGTTACAGATGTTTTGTTTTTTAATAATAATAAAAACAAACTTTTTTATTTAACTGAGAAAAAAAAGTGTTGAGTAGGCATTGTACATTCACATTTTATGGAAAACAATTTGATTGAGAAACTGTATTTTTGCATTTTATCTCGAAGGTCTTTGTATATTTAATATGATTATACCATGATAACAATAGAGTTCTCACCACTTACAAATATCCAACTGGGTCAGAAGAATTCAAATGCTGAGAAATATTTTCAGAACTCATTAAATCTTCATGTTATTAGACAAAGAGAAGAAAAAGTAAAAAAAAATGAAGCAATACCTACAACTCGGACACTCACACTCATACATTGCCATTGTGCTCCAATGACAGTTCTAATTGTTCTAGGGGTAATTGCCTTTTCAGCAAATTACAAATACACTGCTCAATTTGATCTCTAAATGTTATGGATTAAAACTGTAGATTGTAGATTTATTTTCCATATATTACCTGTTCTATAAATATTCATTTTGAAACCTTTGCGATACATTTTTATAGGTCCTAATTGCAAAGCACTATTTTGGCAAGATGAAATGCCTGAATTTACTGAAATATGTTCCAAATTGGTATTCTGTTACTCTCCATCAGCTTGTTGGGACAATGTGTGTCTTGATCTCTCACCAGCATGCAAATTCAGTGGTCATGCTGGTTCTTCTCCATGTCATACCACAAGTATTAAGGTACAGTATCAAAGAAATAGAGAAATAAATTCCATTTAGTGATATTAAATTAGGTTATTATTGTGTCTCATTATTGAACTACAGTAAAACCCCTCTTTTACACTATTCATGGAACCCTAGGGAGACTGGTGTAAATTGTGTGTGGGAAGTATAAATAAGAGAATTTTTCTTCAAAACTATGAGTTGTAATGTATTTACATGCACACAATTAATAAGGATTATAATATGCTTTAATATGCAGTATTAAATGTATAATAAAGAATAATGCGAGGTCAAATAGAAATCTGACCGGAATTTGCGACATCGGAAATTGAAGACATATTAACATCAAAGCGTAGTGAATTTTAAATGTCGCAACGACACTCTGACACGTCCCCGCCATCGACTGATGGTAGCTTTTGATGATGCAACAATGTACTCATTGTTGGGTGAAGGAAGGGCAATGATATTTCTACTGTAAGAAAAAAAAATATGAAGTTTACATTTTCCCCAACTCAATAAAAAGTTTGTTTTCGACAGATCATAATGATTTTCAATTAGTATTCTTTTAAATTTATTTATGAAATAATAGAAAAGTGGCTTTATAATAAGATTTTACAGTTAAAAACGTATGGAGAATCCCAGACTTTAATGTTTGAGAATGGGAAAATTTGTTTATTATATAATGAGAAAATGTGAAATTGTCTAGGAGGATGATGTACAATAAACAATTGAGCTTGAAGCTACCTCTCGTAGGTATGTTTCACATGGGCGTTGCGTTGACGTGCGTTACCTAACGCTGATGACGTTCGCCGCGTATGCGAACGCGACGTTCGCCGTGATAACGTATGCGAAGCGGCACACCAGCGCTCGTGGTGACGTGCGTTGTGCCCATAGCTCAAGCTAAACGCTAGTCAATATAATGCGTAGTTTCTAGCTTTCAACGCGCGACGCCCACTAGGCGTCGAGCGTTGGCAACAATGCACATTCCAGATGGTGGTGTGGCTAGCAGAATATTGTTAATTGCGGGAAAATTGAAATTATACTATCGTAAAAGGAAGGTGTTTGTAACATTATGAATATACGAAAATTGATGGGATCGACGAGAAATCTTGCGAATGCCGGGAAAACGTAAATTGCAGGAACGTAAAAGCGGGTTTTACTGCATATACTAAGCTTCTTGAACGGTTGTTTTCTAATTGGAAGGAACATTACAGAGGATGTTCAATACCTTTGAGATACTCATGCAGTGTATTTTTCTTTCTAATAGCTTATTGAATCAACTGCAGTTTTTAATAAATGACTCAATAAGGAAATTAAGAAAATCTAAATGCATGAATAGGATGATTGCAATAAATAATTCATATCATCCAAAGAGAGGAAACCATTTGGAATTCTCCCTAAATGATGTAATGTGTTGTTGTAGAATTGAGTGTTTTATCAATGTTATTGCATTATTATGAGAAGATAAATAAATAAAATGCAGAGTTCCCTTAAACTTTCCTGCTGATTTAAGAGTTTTATTTTAATTTTTAAGTAAGATTTAAAGTCTACAGTTTTTTATCTTTGTGATTATTCTTATAATCTTTGTTGTTGTTGTTAAGTTACAATTGTGAACATGAGAATTTTCTTGCTTTTTTCTTGTATATACAGAATGTGGTTAATGGTATTGGTGGAGTTCAGGTATTACTTCCTATTTTGGAGGCTGCATCTTCTAACTCAGATGAAGGGCCTGATTTAAGTTTTCTTTCACCATCTGTGGAAAAAGAGCTTAAACTCATTGAGAATCGACAGAATTCAGGGGATTCGGAAGATGACTGGGAGATACTTCCATCCAGTTCTTACTCAGGTGCTTGAGAATTGATGAAAAATGCCTACATTTTGAGATGCTGGGATTTATTTTTTTACTATCTTTATGTTTTAAATTTTCAGATTGGAAACTGGAACAGAATCCTATATCTGGATTTCTCAGTTTGTTGAAAAATATGGTGGCTGGATCCGCTTTCAATCAAGAACAGCTGTTGTCCAGTAAAGGCCTGGCTCTTGTTGGATCCCTCATGGCAAAGGTCTCTTTATAGCTATTTAGTAAAAACTAAAGGTGTTACAAATTAGCATGTACTGTTTACTTTTTTGCCTTGCTGTGTATTTACCTAGTAAAAAGAATTAATGTAATGTGGCAAAAATTGGAAAATTTAATGAAAAATAGATATTTTAAGTTTTCCCAATACTGTTTGTTTAGCCTATTCCTGATCTGTTGCCCACAACACTAGCGGTACTAGACCAGCCCTGAGGAAGACCATGATAGATGGTTGATATGTCAGTTTCATTGCCAGTGAAATGGTGTCATCTAGACAGTCAAGAACTAAAATAAATATATTGATTTTTGAGGATACTTACATGAAGTCTCAATTCTCAAAATTTTCTCAAAAATGGCCCGGAAACCAAAATAATCAATCAATCTTTGAGAGAATCTCAAGCTTAATTTTTTCATTCTTAAGTCCTCTGAATCTCACATGAAAAATACTTCAATTTTCAATGTAGTTAAGTAATGGAAATCTGTATAATTTTAATAATGTTGAAATGTTACTTTTAGGGATATTCAGTGTGGCCTCCCTCAAGAAGCGAGTTACGAAAGCTTTTACTAATTTTCAATCCTAACAAAAAATTCAATTCAATATAACAATTCAATATATCAATTGTTAACATCATAAACAACTATTAGTCAATAAGTAAATAAATGCACGCTTTATATTCAGTATAAATGAAAAATTCTTTGTAAGAAAACATCAAGTCAGCTGGACACTATCCTGACCCCTCTCAAAACACAGAAAAATCCTGGTTGTATCTCTGACTTAATAGTGGGGATACATTGTTTTTGCGATTAGTTCTGAATGTCATTGAAGTTTCTTGCTTTCTAGGCTCGCCCAGAGTTGATTGATGTCAATGTTCTCATGGCTGTGCAATTACTGGTGGAAATGGCAAGAGAAAGAGATGCATCAAACTTGACCCTCTTACGTTCCATCCATCAATATATTTTGTTCAACTTTGCAATTTGGTCTCGGGCCCAGTTTCATATTATGATTGGTAAGCAAATTAATTTATTAGCACCTCTTATGTGAAGTGTTATTTTAATGTGTTTTTGAAAGTCAATTTAATATTTGAGAATAAAATTAAATAATAAAGTGTGTGTGAATGTGTATTTTTACACAAATTATTTTGTGCTAGTCAATGTTTGAAGGGCACCATTAACAGGATTTTTGATGAAAGGTCATTAATGAAAAGATTGAAACACAAATATTTAATGAAAAGTAATTATTAATAATACATGAAATTAACATGTATCTTTGTTTAGTTTGTTAAATGTTATGTGTTTTCTTTCTTTACTTAATTACTACAATTTAAAGGTAGCAGTAATCCGATTAATGAATCTGCTTGAATCTGTCTAACTTCATAATTGTAATAAAAATACATAATCAATAATTGATCAACCGCACCTAATTTATCCTCATTCCGCAATTTCTTATTCTTCATCCTTGTTGGTTTTTGATTGCACACTTATAAGTGTCTGTTATGAGATTTGTGTTTTGATTATCTGCAACATCAGCTGTCAGTTGATTATCATTTTTCATCTTTCTACTCTTAATGGGATTAGAATGTACTTTGTATTGTTAAATAGCTGTACTTGCTAATAGATATTTTGCAATGTATACTTTTATTTATAGGCCATGTGCAATATCTCTCAACAATTATAAAGGAAGATCGTAAATACTTCCGTAAAAAGTTTGGGATACCATTTGTACTCAGTGTGGTTCATCGTTATCATGCCCCTTGTACCCATCTGACTGAAGAAGAGGGCCAAACTGTGCGACAGGCCTTATTTGGGCTGATTCGTTATTATTTGTCTCGAGAAGCTTCTATTCGTGAAATAACTGCCATTATTGGCTTTCTGTGTGCTGTTACTGATGAGAATGTGGTGAGTGATGCTCTTCAAATTTCAAAGTGAGGAGGAATATATGTTTACTTACAGTAGTTTAGTGATAAATGGTATTCAGAAATCAGAAAATGTGACAATCACTTATCAATTACATATGCTGATGAGGTTTTTGCATTTTTTAATTTCATTCTTTAATCAAGGGAGTTCTGCATGTCACTATGTTTTTTCACTAAGCACCTTGTTGCAGTTGACTGAATTGGTAGAAATGCTATCTTCTCACTTGGAGAGCAAGAACTGTCGAGACCAAACCATTTTCTTACTGTATGAACAACATCACGCTGAACTGCTTCATTGCCTTGTTGTTGAATGTAATTACGGCCTAAAACTCAAATACAGTGTTCTGAAGGTTAGTTATTTCTTGATTGTGTTGTGATAAGAGTAAGGAATGTTACGTATATTATGTTTGCAAATGGAGTCAGTTTGATTTGAAAAATAAATAATATTGTTGAGGAGAAACATCAATGAAAAATATTGTTTGGCAATAAATTTCATTTAATCGATTGTATAATATGTAAAGTTTGCTTTTTGCAAAAACACTAATGTAATGAAATTTACAATTAAGTTGTGTATATTTGTCAATTTGCTACAAGACCAAGATGTAGTATATTCATTAAGAATGATAGAACTATAATTGTCGACTTCACATTTTTACTTTAATGTTAATTTCATATTCCTTTCATTTTTTATTCCAGTTTTTAAAGTTGATGTGAATATTTGAAAATTTCAAACTTCCGTGTAGTATTTAATCCTATGCATAAAGGTCTATAATATTAATTCCCTGTGTTCGTGAGATTGTATTTTTAAGGTTAAGCAATTCATGCATGATGGGTTTTAAACATTTATTTTTATTAAATTATTACTTATGATTTAAGGTTATGCTTCCAAAAAAAGATTTTTCAGATAGAATGTTTCCATAAGCAATAAAAAATGAAAAACCAACTGGATCACTATAAATTGTAGTGTTATCGGAGCAACCTCTAGTGGCACAAATCAATAGTTTTCACAATGTGCTATTTGGTGCCACAGTCTGAGTAGAGATAGAAGATAATGGAAATTGAATTAGCAAAATACAATTAAAGTTAGTAGGCTTCTCTAAATGGACTTCATTTGGCAGCTTCCTTGATTTTGTGTGGTGCATACCCTGATTTTGTGTGTCAGTTTGAGTTAAAAAAATTATAAAAATTCTTGCATGATGGTCTCTCTTCAATTTTTAGATTGCTTTATGACCTTTTTAAATAAACTACAATGAGCATGTAGGCTACTTTTAGTAAAATATTTTTGGCAACACAAAATTCAACTGGGAATTCTGAGAACACCGATCTCAAAAACCTTCAAACAGTGTATTCTAACTACACATGGGAGCAAAAATTATCCTTTTTTTCATACTAGGAACCTCCTTGTTTTTCTGTTGAAAAATCATTTTTTGCTGCAGCATTACATTATTTTTTCTTTACTATGTAAATAGTAAAGAGAAAGTAATAATTTCGTCACTTGTCCTTTTTGCTGGATTTATAGCCAGCCCTTATAATCTGAAATATACTTGTTCTAATTTAATATGATTATTGTTTCAGCTCATTGGCATCTTGCTTAAGTCAGATTTAGTGTTTGAACGCAATAAGGCTCGTTTGAGGTTGCAAGATTCTTCATTGCTAGGTTCCTCTTCAATGGGTTTATATGCAGGCATGGTAGCCTGCTTACGTGATCAACCTGTATCAAAGGAAATAGTGGGACTTCTCCTAGACCATATGTTGCAAACTGGTTAGTATTGAGTGAACAAATTAGAAAGGGAGTCAGTTTCGTGCTTTCTCACTGGCTGAGTTGGCTGAAAATCAGCATTACAATGGTCTCTGCAGTGTTTCTGACTGGGAGGTCCTAGAGTTCAAGTCCTGACATTGGCGGATTTTGGTCAATAGAATTGTTAGGTAGCTAGATCAAATTCAGATGCCGCCTGGAAGAGATCTGTAGTGGCTGGCTGTTCTGATTGTTAGTTTTCTGTGTTTTTTCTATCAATATTGGCCAAATGCTGGAGCACTACCCTTACAACCAGGTCATGGACCATCCTCTGCCTCTTCCTCTCCCCTTATACATACTTACATGTGCAGCATTATACTGTCACACATGTCAAGGGACCATTTGGGAACTTGTTCTGGCTGGGGTTGGCCTTGCTGGGGGAAATACCCGGAGGAAACTCCCCCGCAAACTGATGTGTAAGTTGGCTCCTTATTTCACTTTTCAGCAAGGGAAGTACACCTCCACCTTCCACATATACCATAATAAAACATTCATTACAAATCAATCCACCCACCTTTCTATTTAATTATTATGAAGGAAGAGTAAAACAAATTTAAGTAATGTGATTTTATATTCTTTGTCTTTATTTGTTAGATTTTACTTATTGCTGGGCCAGTAGTATTTTCTTTTTATTTTCTTCTGTAGATAGCAGTGCTGGTTTTGCTGGAGCACTTGCTCTTCTCCATAATCTCTCTGGTTCTACGTTGGATTTGAAGTTAGAGGCTGCGAGGAAAGTCCTCACTAACATCTTTATGAAGGTTTATGCTCCAAGGCAATTTGCCAAGCAAGTGAGTATACACTTGACATTTAATAATAAGTAAAATTCTTTATAACTATGTACAAATTCTCCATTTAACTTTATATCTTTTGAATTTATCTGATGTGAATTTCTTGCTTTGATGAAACTTGAATTAATTTTTTTTTTTTTTTTTTTTTTTTTAAATGTTGAAAGAGCATACATCTTGAGGAAGTCTGCAATCAAAGAGAGAAATCCACTTTTACCAATTCTTTATTGTCTTGATTTTCCAGAAACCCATAACCATTAACATTTGATGGTGTATGTGTTGAAATTGATGTAATTGGAAATATCAACATAATTGTTTTGAATTAATGTACATTTGTTAATGTAATTTGGTTTTGTGTGCATAAATATGCTTACAAGTTCATAATCCATTTATACAGACCTTTTTGTAGTGAAATAAGTGAATTGAATTTGCAAATCTCCAGGTTGGATGGCAGGAGTGTGTAACTAGGTTGCTGGTAAAGCAACCGATAGTAACTGGAGCTTTGAGTGATCGGCATTTTGGTGAAGAACCTGAGGTTCCTCCTGAACCACTAGATCTTATGACCTTTGATGAAGAACGTTTGGAGTTGGAACCTGTATCAGTCTCTAGCACTACATGTGGTAATCATTCACCAAACCCTGCAGCAAGACTGACCTCACATGTTTCTGATGCTGCAATGTTTGTTGAACACGAAATAAAAGGTAATAATGTACTCTTGTGACTTTAGTACAGATTTGAGCATCAGCTTGAGAAAATGATTTTACGTTTCCATTTATAATTGTGGTTCTTCAACATTGTGAATGATACGATCTTACAGAAGTAGCAGAAACAGTTACAAATGCTGTGGCTGGGAATATTAATTATGCTGCGGATAACATCTCTTCAGTAGTGGCTTCTGCATATTCTGTATTCCGGCAGAAGACTGTAGAGATGCAGGAGAGCTTAGAAGAACTTGGTGAATCTGTTTCTCGACTGAAGCAGCGGCGAAGTCTTGCATCATTGAGCGAAGAGCCCTCTGAAGCAGCTCAGGCATCACCAAGACTTTCTAGAATGCAACTACCTGTACCAGGACTGGATTTGGATTCTATTTCATTGGGAAACAGGTAGAATAATTAATGCTAAGCTGAAATATCATTTAGAGATCCAGAAAAATTCTTCTGTTTCAAATTTGTTTATTTTGCAATTAAATTTGCGTGCTAATTGAATCTTACAGCCATATTTCTAGCCACCATTCATGAAATCTATAAAATGCTTGGACATAGAGATATTTATGCATAGAGTTTTATATACTAGAATAAATATCATTTACATTACAGATCTTTTTTCTTATCATTTATGGACTTGTTTAGGTCACAGTCAAGTAGTAGCACAGAGGACTTGTCCTCCCCACATCAGGGTGCTCCTGATAATGTGAGTAGAGATTCAGCAAGTTTGGCATCTGTACCTGGCGTCACTGGAGGAGACGAAGATGAGGATGATTCAACAGTGGAAAGAGAAGTTAGTCGGAGAGCTAGTGGTGAAAGTGCTGGCCGCAGTAGTCATACCGAAGGGGGTGTGGCTTCTGAGCTTCCCAGCTGGCGTCGCGAAAGCATTGAATCTCCAGGCTCCCCAGAACGCATGGTTGATGAAGCGGAAGAGCTGAGCTATCTTGTGGCTAATATTCTCTTTACTGTGATGTGGCGAGGTGTGGAAGGTTCAAGCAAAGATGCATGGAAAGTTAGTATTGGCAATTTTTCTTTCTTTCAATTTTTATTTCAATATGAAAGTTTTATTTTATATGCTTTGCGAAATATATGCCTCAAATATTTTTTAAAATTTAATATAAACACTTCTTAATATTTGATGTGTGTTTTAGAAAATCTTACCTGAGTTTTAATTACAATAATCCCCCAGTGTAGGAGTAATTGGGGAGACATCATGGAAATTGAAAACAAATAATTGGGGCCATAACATTTTTATTTTGGTTACATATTTTAAATATTTTACTATCTGAAGTTTTTTAATTATATCATGCACAAGCTTCAGAAGAATAACAATAGAAAAATACTACAAGTGTAATTTATGGAAAATTGAAAACTCAAAATGTTGTTTAATTTTGTTCAATACTCATTTTGTTCAGTACTAAATCTTCAAAACTGATGAAATTAAAGCAGTTTACAAATTCCAGAACTGTACAATCATTATTCATTGTGAACACAGTTAAACATGTTTCTGAAAATGTTTTTGAAATGTTACATATTTATGAAGATTTGTGGACAAGAAGAGCGAGTGTTTTGTCTTTATCATCTAATTCATATTTAAAATGGTGCATTTACAAACTTTGTGATTGGAATAATATTTCTTTCCTGAAACTTAATTACACATCATCCACGTACGTAACAAAAACATCTCAGATTGTTCACATAGCCTCTTCTTGAATTACCACTCCCACATACATTTTTGCACATAGAAAAATTGCAATCATGTAATACAGATTTAAAAGAGGACCATTGTCATGAGTGAATGAAGTCACATGAGCATTGACTCCTTCTGTTTGTCCATTGAATAGCCATTGCAGGTCTGTAGCATAGGATTGTTTATAAACAATGCAGGGTAGGGGAAAGAGTCTAGAAGGTTTCTTGGAGGTCATCGTCATTGTACACACCATGCTATGAAGTGGTGATGATACAGTCAGAAAAAGATATCTATGTAACAGGCCTCTGTTCAAATGATTTCAACACAAAGTAACATAATTGTTTGTGGCAAATGCACAATATACAAAATCAACACATGCGGCAGCAGGGCAAGTATCATTTTCTACTTTGGAACATTTGGTAAATTGTGAATAACATAAAATAATGTGTGACACGTAATCTTTACCTGTGGTATTAGAGACCCCCAAATGTTTTAATAAAAAATTGTAATTCTACTTTTGTTAATTGTAAATGTGGCATTAAATCTCAAATCTCCAATACAATTGTTGCTTTTTGCCTTATTGTTCCAATGAATAAGAGGAAAAATATAATATGTTTTTAATTGCTTCAAAGTAAACTTTTTGAGAGAAAAAATTGATTACCAAGAATGAAGACATATTTTAGAAAGAGGACTTTGTGGCGTAAGCGCATATGCTTTCCTCCAAAGGGATCAATTCCTGGTGTATCCATGTAGAATTTGTGGAGGGCAGAGCGAGTTTGCAGCAGGTTTTCTCAGGATTCTCCCATTTCCCCTGCATCATATTCCACCATTCTTCAAATTTCATTCACTTCACCATTACTTTATCATCACTTCTAGACCTCTTAGAGCTCTTAGTTTAAGGGTCTCATTACTGCAATAAATAGATAAATCTATCAATCAATATTTTTCTGGCAAGTGTAATCTTGGTAAGATTGAACAACTAACAAGCATTATTATTAATTTTCTTTCTCATTTCCAATATCTGGATGAATTTGTGTAGTGGCTAGATTTATTTATTTATTTTGATTTATAATCTTCTTAATTAGGGGGAATGATTTCTGGGAAACAATTAGAAATCAAAGTGCAAAAAAATATACAGGGAAAATACAGAGAAATGGCTGTTCATGTCGAAAAATATGCATTTGATGCAAGATTGTACTTGGAGACAATCAATAATGTCATTCCTCACAAATTGGGCTAAAACACAATATTTTATGATTCAATGTGGCCACATTCACACAATTATATTGTATGTTAGTTTTATACTGTTGATATTATACTATACAATATTATTGTTTAAGTAATTACATAATTCAGACATAAATAAATATTCAAATTGAATTTTGCCAAATAAATGAAACTAACAAATGAAAACTCTAGGCCTTGAATCTGCTAGTAGTCTCATCATCCACCATTTGAAGAGAAAAAAAATGTTGTGTTGTAAATGAAGTGTAAATAAATAAAGTTTTATTTATTTGATTGTCTCCAAATATCCCAAGAACACTGCTTACCCTATATTAAAAGCATGGAAATTCATTTAATTGAAGTACTGTTGATGTTAAAAAGTCAATGAATAAAAAATATTGAAAATTCCTGTGTATCCGTAGTTGAAAACTTTTTGAAGATCTCAACAAGGGTTATGAATTAAAATAATTTGATAAACAAGAATGTAAATGCCTAGTTTTTAAAATTAAGTTAGAAATAATTTAACATTTGGTGGCATATTTCTTCTGTTTCCTGTAAGTTCGTTGCAATTTTGTTTGCACAGGAACGAGGCCAGGTGATGGCATGTATCAACCTGTTGGGACTCAATAATGAGTTACATTGCTCACACCTTCAGCTGAAGCTGCGTTTGCTTGAACTAGCTACAGCAGCAGCTCTAGGTGATCTGCGAGGGGAAGGGGAGTTGTTATTAAGCACAGGCACTGCAGCAGCCACTGAAAATGCTGCTCAACTGATCCGCTGGGCCTATGACCTCATGGTGCTTGATCCTCATGATGATATGTCTAAAAAATCTTCTGTAAAGGTATTTCAGAATCATAATTACATAAAACATTTTGAAGATGTCTAAATGAAAATATTTGTATAATTACATATTTATATATAATTGCTCATCCATTCTTTTATTTTGTAGCTTTTGGATGGTGTTCTTGGATTGCTTGATGCCATGCTAGTTTTCCAAGAGGCCCCAGGAGAAGAATGGGGAGAAATGGCCAAATTGGCTTTTGGTGAGATATTAAACAGTGTTTAAATTTCACAAAGTATAAGATTTACTGAAGCTTAGGGAGATACAGTAGTATGACTTCTGAGGAAGCTGGGCTTATCACAGTTTTTATTTAAGTGGCATTTTTTTTCATACTTCTGTTTATTTTCCCATTTTTTTATTGCAATATTGACTTACAATATTTAATAAAAATATTTGGTCTTATGAATTTTGAATGAATTATTCTCATGAGTTTTTATAATTTTATATATTTTTATAGTTTTTATAACAATGAATTAACATTTCTCTGCTTAAATTTTAATTAAAATTTATAATTTTTGTAGGAATTCTTCTGTCATGTGCAGCATGTGATAACTTAGAGCTCTGTGCAATTGCAACTGCAAAACTTCATGCATTGGTGCAGACCCGAAATGTCAAAGATTTAGATGAAGCAGGTTATTTATTATACTCTCTTAATAAGAGTGTGGAGAAAGCATTAGATGGTAAGTTAAATTCCCATTTTGTGTAGAGTGTGTAATAATGAAAAGAGGTGCAAGTTTAAGCTTTCTCTCAGCAGTATATTTTTGTGTACACAAGCAGTGTCTAGCAGACATTGCCCTGTAATATGTGTGTAAAACTGTTTGATTCTTCTACTGTGGCACAGCTAATGTTCTAAAAACATAAATCTTGATTAGTAAAATCTCTCTTGCAAAACGGTTGATATTTGCACATCAGAGAGTTTTCTTCATTAATTTTGGTTCTTACAGCTGAAATGACACCTCTCTTTTTTTGGTGGGGGGAGGAATTAGGACAGTGGTGGAGTTTTAAGACACTTCACAGCGGTTGAACTACCCCTGAAATGTGAAACAGTCAAGCTTGTTTTGTCAGAACAAATTTAACATGAGATTGTCTGGGAATCGAACTCACACTTCCTTGTTGAAAGGCAAAAGATTTTCGCGCTAATTTTAGTTTGCTAAAAGGAAATAAAGCTTTTTCCATAACCATGTATCTGAGCACATTATGTATTACTGACATAGACATTTTTATTCGTGACCATCTGGAAAGAGACTCATACTTACACTGTATTTGTACATGAAAGTTCAGCTTTTTCAACACCAGCCTAGTAGTACTGAAAGTACAATTAGAAAACAAAATATGTACCAAGCACTGAAGGGAAAAGTATTTTCTCATGATCATCAATTATGTTTGTAAATCATATGAACAAATTGTCATAAAATTGAGGTCTTGTAAACAAAATTAATTTCACAGGTAAAAGGGACTTTCCATGAATGACCTAAAGGTCTTGTGTAGGAACTCTTTTGTCAAGACACCATAATATCCACTTTTTGCCTTCAATGTAAAACACTTTTATTGGTGTTAATTGACTTAAAAAAGTAAAATGTTACGTGCAAGTGAGTGCTTTGAAAGAAGGGAAAGAGGAGGTACAAAAGCATTTTAATGTCATTTTATGTCAGTTAAGAGTTCAGTGTCCATCAGACCTGATAGCATGGACAATAGTAAATAGTTTAGTTACATTATCAGTGCAGGGTTTTTATGTATCTGATCAATATGCTATGAATTAATTGCAAATGTATTAACTCTTACATTTGAGAATAGTAATTGCGTAATAATTTTCATGACATACAGATCAACATGTATGCATTTCAATAGTAAAGTTCTCATAAATTTGGTTTAATCATTGATTTTTTTATAAGGACCTCTAAAAATGTTTTTTTTCTTCGAATATATAGTTATCATGTGGAAAGATGTTTCCTGTGATTTCGTGGCTTGATGGTATTGATATCTTGTTTTCCAGCAGGAAACCAGGAACACTACTCCTTTTTGATCCCTGTGGTGAAGGCATTGCTTGAAAAATTGTCACTGCCTCTCAATCTGGTGTCACACTTACCTGATCTGCCACAAACGCAAGCAGGCCCTGCTTTCTTTGATGACTTTCAACAGTTTTGTAAAGGTGCCCAGTGGAAAACATTTGTGGAGCGTAAGGTAAGTAATTTGGCATTGATTACTGATTTTACTGGCTTGGTTGTTTTTGCATTTGATTTTATAAAAAGGAAAAGGAAGTGAATGTGTAGTGAAATGTCTTTTGAATGCTAAATAAACTTAACCGCAGAATGTTGGATGCTGTCTTAAGAAGACATGTTTGTTTCACCTCTATTTATGTATCTTCATAACTAGGCTTCATGGAAATTTCCCCCTGTGGCCCAATGATATGAAGAGTCAGGGAGCTGCTGTCTCACTGAGGTTGCTTTCATAATGACACATGTGCATCTCCTTTCTCCACCCACTGTAGCGAACTCCTGCAATCAAGCTCGCCTCTGCTTTTAAGGGTTAACATTACCCGCAAAATTAATGTCTTGTGTATTATATTATACTAGTTGTATGGCTGTGACAGCATTATATTGACTCTGCAGTATTGGAAATTTTTGACAATAGCTACCTAGTGAGGTTGAATTCAACCAGTGAGGAGGGGGATTATTGCAATTGGCAGCTCTGTAGTTTTTCTGATTATTACCTGTCAATTACCAGAGCAGTACCTTAACAAATAGTTCATGGATCTTGCATAATATTTCCTTGTGTATGACTAATCTCTCCCCTTCTCCCCTTGGATATACACGCTTACACTTGCATGTATTACTATCACAAATGTGGGGAGACCTTTTGGGGGCTTAGAGCTTGTTCTGGCTGGAGCATTGTCACTCTGGCAGAGTTACCTTCAGAGGGGAAACCCTGCAAGCTGACATGTAGGTGATCATCAAATCTCCTGAGCCAGCGAGGAAGGAAAACCACTACCTCTTGGCATATAATGTGCACTACACTTACAGGACTGATGACCATAGTAGTTAGAAACCAGGAAACACTATGTAATCAATCAGTCATAATTGTATTGTGAACATAATCAAAATGGCTCTTTAATGGCCATTAGCAAAATTTAACAATATCTTGAGGGGTTCATTACTGAAAAAAACAGAGGAGAAAGTTGATCTCAGAAAACTATAAAATGCTGATAAATAATCAAATTGTGTACCTCTGTTGTCCTATTTCTTCATGTACTTTTATATAAACTAAATTGTGTCGTCATATTGTCAAAATATTGTGAGGGAATACCAGCAATCCTCTAAAAATGTTCCCTGACCTCTAACGATTGTTCTACAAATTTTCTAATTTTTCCTTGATTTTCCAAAGCAATGGAATTCACTGATTTTTTCCGGTTTCAGTGAATTCCATTGCTTTGGAAAATCAAGGAAAAATTAGAAAATTTGTAGAACAATCGTTAGAGGTCAGGGGACATTTTTAGAGGATTATACAACTAGATATCATTCCTTAAAAACATTAGAACATTACAAAAACAAACATAATTTTTTGCTCAGTTTTACTGTATTTTTTTTGTAATCATCTATTTTCTGAAATACATTCACACATGATATAAAAATATTGCACAGATTGGAAACAATATATAGGTCACTTAGCCTTTAAACTTAGTTTTGTGGAAGATGAATATCTTTGGTCCAGAGATGTCTTGAATGAATCATTCTCAGAGGTGTATGTATATAAATAATAACAGCATATTGCATGTTCACTTGCACACGAATCAGTCTGTTGTCCATGATGTAGCCAAGTTTAATTAGGCTTCTAGACTCCAAAAAACTGTCTTTTTAGCTTTAGAGTTTTTTTCACTTATTTTGTTGTTTCACACGCAGGATTTTGAACTTTATTGTCGGGAATTGTGCACTATTTCCCAATCTCCAAATATTATGAATCTTGTAATTATTTTTATATATAATCTTTAGTCAAGATGGTTTTCACTGTTATGGTTCTATATATGATGAAATGTGGTGCCTCTCTTATTTGGCAAAAATTTAGTTTTTATAGAGAGTAAATATAAAACAATATAAACCAATCCAGAAAATACAACAGATTAATGCGTTTGTCACCTGTAACATTTGCATTTCTAGACCCAGCCTATTTAAATGTGAATCTCTCAACCTCTCGTGCTGCTGCTGCTGCTGCCTCGAATTCATTGTATGATGCCTTTGACTTCTTGCATTTACTTCAGTAGTCCACACACTGTATAATATTAACCCATTTAGTCCCTAAAATGTGCATGGTGAAGATAGTGTGTCTTTAAATTTCAAAGAACAACTTGAATAAATTGATGAATAAAATAATTATTGCATCTAGGTTCTCGGCAAACAATAGTGGAGTAATTATTGGAGAAGATATTCACTCAGATCTTGTGGGCTGCTTTTATATAACAGACAATTTTGGATAAGATAATTGAATTTTGAGCATATGCTTTTCTTGAAAAGTTTCAATTACCACTCATTTTCTTTCAAGAAGTGGCAAAAAAAGGAGTTTGATATTCTAAAGTTGAGTATCTATATGAATGCATAAAAATGATGGCTGATAACCCAAATAATGGCCATTGCTTCATTACATTTCAATCGACATTCACAAAGTCATGAACTTGTTGAAATAATTTTGACTCCTTTTTGTGTCTTACAGTTGTTACTGATTATTCATAGAAGTAAATTTAAAAGTGAAGGGGAAAAAAGTTTGTGAAAGAAACTTTTTCTCTGTAAGTACTCAGTCCCGTTTGTAACAGAACATGTGACATGTGGATATATTCTAATTGTACTGATACTGAGCCATGAATTATTACTGTTGGGGAAGAAGAATTAAAGTCTGGTTTCTTGATTCATGATTTGTGGAGAAACTTTGAGAGTGAAATTGTTGCCTGGTAGCTAGCCCAGATAAGTTGCTGAAATTTTCCAAAATAATAATAATAATAATGTAAGAAGCGTTACCAAAAGAAGAACTTTCCTCAGCAATATAACAATGGGGTGAGAGTAGGGATTAACTTCAGATATTCTCTCTAAATCTTTTTGAAAATGTAAAAAAAGTGTTAGCCTGAAATTAAGATTCATATTCATAATAGAAATACTTCTTAAGATGTTATTCGATTAATAAGCACTAATTGTTCTGAATAAATTATGTAAAATTACAACAACAAAAAGTTGGTTTTGTGGGAGGCAGGCAGGGTGTGGTCCTTATTGGTCTCCACTTCCTAGATCTGCCACTTCACAAAAAAGAATGTTTGATGTGGAAAGAAATGTGGAGAGTCAAATATTTCAACACCCCTATGTTGTCCAGAAAGAGAGGTTATTGTGATATGATTCTATAAATACTAGGATTTCATTTGGAGATTTGCGAAATCGCCCAATAAGTCTTCCGCCGATCGGGTGAGGGTCAGCTTGAAAGAACTGTGCCTCCCCCCTCACATAGTCAGGAGCTTGAGCAAACCCAACTGGGAAGACCGACCGTACGGCTCCCACGTGTGAACACTGCCTTCGAGTGGGACCGCGAGGTGTAGTCAGCGGCCGAATGCCCCTGCATAACCGCTAAGAAGCCAACGGGAGCAGTGATGTAGACTTATGGGAATGTCTTAACCGGATAGCACACACATTCTGGGCGCCGAGAAAAAAGGAAACACTCGAAAAAACAACTTAGGAACCAATTTAGATAGAAATTGTCGAGAACTGTTGTAAAATTTGTTGATTAGGAGGCCACATTTTTCTTTTCATACATTGGTTTAGGACGGAATCGCCTTCAGAAATTACCTAATAGGTAAATACGCACATGCACTACAACAACGTTATTCCCTCTTGAAGAGCATTGCAATTGGTCCCTAAGTTCTTTTCCTTCCGAGCGGGAAGGGCATCCGACGGCGTCCTTTTGACAGCCGCCGTCCCTCACTGGCTACGCCACTGGCCGGAACTGGAGCGGGGCGGGGCGTGCTCAAGCGGGGGCTGCGAGGGCGCGCGCGTCGCGCGTCGCCAGCGCGGTGGCGCTCGCTGCGTGGGCGGGCGCGTGGGCGTGGGCGGCGGGCTTCCCGCTGCGCTCCACGTCCCCGGGGAAGCGCACGCTGGCGGAGAGCGCGGCGCTGCTGCTGCCGTGGCCCGGCGCGGGCGCCAGCGCGACGGACGTCGAGGAGGAGGAGCCCGCGACGTCGGCGTCGTCGTGGCCGTCGCCCTCGTCGCCCTCGTCAGACGTCCGCGAGTACGCCTGGTGGTGGTGCTGTTCTGAGACGCCGCTGCCTGCGCCCTGCGTCGCCAGCGCTTTGATGCGGTTGCCGAACGAGTCGGCCAGCGCCTCGTAGTAGTTGGGGGACAGCACCTAGCGCGCGGGGCAAAACAGAGGTGTTATGGCTCATTCTTAATGTGATGCATAATCGAAAACGCAAAAGCTTGGGGCTGTGTTTTTTGACGAAACCATTGAGAGTGGTGATGCGTGTAACGTAGACGTGAACATAATTTGCAAACGTGAAAGTTCCAAGCTCCAAGTATTCACGTGCAAGTAAAAGTAATGCGAGAAAGCACACAGTCGTGTACCGCAGCTTGATCCAAAGAAGTCTAACCTTTTTTATTAGAAATTAGTTCTGTTTAAAACATTTCATTATACATCACATCATTAACATTGCTCATAAAACACTGTATTCGGCGCACTCATGATATACGAAATAATTATCATTATAGCATGCTCATATTACGTAATGTAATGGGGTTATCTAATACATATAAATTAATGACCATGGTGCGTCGAAACCCAACTGAAAACTATGTACCCGTCGCAACACTAATGGGATCGACTTGTTTTCAAAATTGCTTCCACAGTCGTGAAAGACACCAGTGTAACCTCCGTCGCCCTAATGACCTCAAAGAGCCTCGAGAGGATGTGTGTGGCCACGTGTATACAGCTGATTTTCTCACCTGAGATCCGCCCGGATCGCTCGCCGCCGCGACCTGGTGCCGCGTGGTCTGGATGGTGCGGTAGACGTTAGAGGCGGGGGCCACGGCGGTTTCGTGCGCGTGGTTGTCCTGTCCGTGCGTGTACACGTCTGCGCCGGCCGCGCTGTTGCTACTGCTGACGCCGCTGTCGTGCTGACCGTACGTCAGCGATACCTGCGAAGGCGCTCCGTAGCTGTCGGCGGGCGCCCCGTACGAGTCGGACGGCGTGTGGTAGGGGCTGTAGGAGGCTCCGCCGCCGCCGCCGCCGTGGCCGCCGCCTTGTCCGGCCGTATTGAAAGAGTGGTGAGAGGTGGCAGGGGCTCCATAGGAGTCGGAGATGCCCTTGAAGCCACCTCCGAAGGATCCACCAAAGGAGCCGCCGCCGCCGAACCCTCCGTGGCCACCTCCGCCGCCGCCGCCGCCGCCACCGCCAAATCCGCTGGGGGCGCCGTACGATTGGGACGGTGCACCGTAAGAGCTGCTAGGAGCGCCGTACGAACTGCTGGGAGCTCCGAATGAACCGCCGAGGCTTCCGTGGGAGCTGCTGGGAGCTCCGTACGCGCTGCTGGGGGCGCCGTAGGAGTTGCTCGGCGCTGCGTACGAGGGACTGGGGGCGGCGTAACCGGTGCTGGGTGCTCCGTACGACGAGCTAGGAGCTCCATACGAGCTGCTGGGAGCGAACGACGAGTGGTCCGGCACCCCGTAGCTGGCAGCGGGCGGTCCGTAGGAAGAGGATGGGCCCTTGGACGGTGCGCCGTAGCTGCTGGATGGTTTGGAAGGTGCGCCGTAGCTGGAGGATGGTGCGCCATAGCTGGAAGAGGGCGCTCCGTAGCTGGATGAAGGGCCTTTAGAAGGGGCGCCATAGCTGCTTGAGGGTTTCGAGGGGACGCCGTAGCTCGTGGAAGGCGGTCCGCCGAAGGAACCACCGCCGAACCCTCCGTGTCCACCGCCGCCACCGCCGAACCCTCCATGTCCACCGCCGCCGCCGCCACCATGGCCTCCGCCGAAAGATACGCCTTTATCTGGTACTCCGTAGCTAGTGGACGGCGGGCCGTAGCTGGAGGAGGGTTTTGGAGGGCTGTAGCTGGCTGGAGGCGCTCCGTAGGAGCTGGAGATCTGTGTTGGGGCGCCGTATGCAGATGTTGGTGCACTGTAGGTGTCCTTCGGAGGGCCATAAGATGGCTTGGGTGGGCCGTAGGACGCTTTTGGGGGAGGGCCGTAGCTTGCCTTGGGTGGACCATAAGAAGCCTTTGGGGGTGGGCCATAGCTTGCCTTCGGTGGTCCGTAGCTGGGCTTGGGAGGGCCGTAACTAGGCTTAGGGGGCCCGTAACTGGCCTTGGGTGGTCCATAACTGGATTTCGGAGGCCCATATACGGGCTTTGGAGGCCCATAGGATGGTTTGGGGGGACCGTACACTGGTTTGGGGGGTCCATAACTGCTCTTAGGAGGGCCGTGACCTCCTTTTGGCGGACCGTATGAAGGCTTTGGAGGGCCATACGAGCTCTTTGGAGGCCCGTAGCTGGCCTTGGGCGGGCCGTATGATGGTTTTGGCGGGCCGTAAGATGGCTTGGGTGGGCCGTAACTCGGCCGGGGCGGGCCGTAGCTGCTCTTGGGCGGGCCGTACCGGCTGGGAGGCGGAGGCTCTGCTAAACTAGGTACCAAGGCCAGCGCCAATAGCATCAGCGCCAAAGACCATCTCACCTGAAACAAAAAGACATTAAAGATTGTACAGTAGAATTCTAGGTACGTTTGAAAGCGATAGAAGTGACTTCTTATTGCATTAATTATGATATAACTTTATGAAATGAGAAAAACAAAAGTACGCTAATGAGGGCAATGTTGTGTACGTATTCGGATGGTTCATTCTTTACTCCCTTGTCAATGAGGAAGTGAGATGGGATCCTTTGATTAACAATTTGACACTTCTACAAGTTCTCAGAAGCTTATCCGTTAACAACCTTTATTTGCTCTGAAAATTCATAATTGCATGTAAAATGCAAAATCTCCCGAATCATAAAAATATCGAAATGTCTCTGTGCGAGTTGCGATTCTTACATTGAGCTGACAGTTAATCCACTCGAGCACACCTGAAATTGGTTTCTCATCTTGCAGTTTGTGTTGTATTATTTCGGCAGCAACTTTTTATTGTTCCTGGAGCAACACTTTCTCGTCAGTAAAAGTTCTGGTAAGAACCGGTCAGACGCCTGTAGCAGTTTTCCTGTTCGCAAAGTTGTGTTTCTAAGCCTTATCAAATGGTTAGTAATTCGCTTTTCTCTAGTCAAAGAGATTTCGCATGTAGAAATTCACCTGGGTATCGCACAGCCACGTTTTGTGAACTCGACTGAACAAAGGAATTTGTTTTTACTTTCACTTCAGGCGACCTTGAAAACGTGTTTAGACGCGAAAGGAATATCAAAGTAATAAATGGAATTAAAAAATTAAATCTTTTGAATAAAGTCTGTAATTTAGAAAATAGGATAACCATTAATTTGGACAACTCTACCTGTCATCTTTTCCAGATTCTTGGTAAACATCGTTGAGCTCTATTTAGACCAACTGTCTGAATCAGATATTTCCAAAGATTAAAAAAATGATCAATTTATAGAAATGTCATTGTTCAAAAAAAGAAAGAGAAAGTAGCTTTTAAGGTTGATAAAGTAACCAAGTAAGTGCAGAAATTTCCTCATTTCGCGAGGTAGGGGCAAATTAAGAAAATATCGTACACAGCTCTTTGAGCCTTCTGTAGTTCTGGACTCGGGCGGCCATATGTACGTGTGTATGGGCTGCTGTGCGTTGCGCATCTCAAGGCGATTCGGGGCGACGCGAAGGATCAGCCGCAGATAGCGTCTGCGCAGATGCGGAGAACGGAGAGGCTCCGCGAGATGTGGGACGGCGATCGCCAGACGGTGCTTGCTGCGCGCCCGAACGCAACCGAGCGCCCCAGATCAACGCGACGGCGATTCAAAACTTCGATATTAATTACCTTTTTTAAAATTCGAATTGGCTTTCGTGAAATCTCACTGAACGTGCATATTTTTCCTGTGACTAATTCATACGTAGAGAGAAGTAGGACTGTGAATTAATATATAAGCAAGTTAAACACATACCAGAGCTCCCCTTGATAGGGGTCTGCAATAATTATTTTAAAAAAAATTTATATTAGTTCAAAATATTTACATTATATATTTTTTATTTGTAAAAGTCGTATTTTGTGTTAATATTAATTTTGAATACATGCGTTAAAAACATTTCTACTTTATTAGATGACAGATTACGCTTTGGTTACGCTTGTGCTGCTTAAGATTTTAATCCGTCCCTGTGTCTATGAATTTGTTTGCTGGTGGGCATCGGGATTATATCGTGCTTTAATTTAGCTTTGGAATTGAGTATTCTTGAGTAATAATATGTACGTAAATAAACTAAGATATGGTTTGCCTGAAAGGGAGAACATCTTTTTGCCTGTGGTGAGCCGTTCTGTCTGAAAATCCAGGTTGTAAGTTTGATGTCAATAGCCAGTTTCTGCTGTAATTTGTTCCAATTTAAAAGAGTCTAATTAGAAAAATTGTGTCACCATCGTCAAATTCTACAGGAGAGTCGACCTGATTTTTTCCTTCAGATTTTCTCTTTTAGAAATTGAGTTGAAATTGTCTTCATTTCAAGTCGTCGGACTAATGTCATCACAACTGTTCTTACGCCTAACCAGTTAATTTGAGCCTCTCTCGCTCCAAGCGAATGCCGAGACTGCGTCTTAATGAGGGTGGTGGAAACTAGTCTGTGAAAGCGGTTCTGGAGTGGGTTTTCACCCCCCGCAACCCTTGATCGTATCCATTGCACGAGCTGTGTGATCATGTTCTAACTGCAGTTTCATTTTCTGCTATCCGTCTATTATATAATTATAATGCTAACCAACTGCCGTACTGATTACGAGGAAAAAATGGTTGCATTGGTGTGAAGGATCTCTTGGGTGCAGGCTAGTTAAGACTGATACCATCGTCACGTTGCAAATATCTGGAGATACTTCTCTACGCTTTCGGTCTCTGTGCACCTGTAGAATATCTTAGACATCTTTCTAGACTTCTCTTTTTTTGGAAGCTTCCTAGAGGCAGTGCACTTTCAGGTGAACTCTGCTACGTGCGGTGTACACCGCGTCACCTGAAGTGTAGAAACCCAGTCGCCAATGACAAAGCAATTTCCTATGCGTGTGAACGTTCTGGAACAGGTTCTCTTAATAATTGATTTTGTGGTGGTGATGGTTGTGTTTAGTTGAACAAAGGAGGAGACGATGCAGTTATTCCTAGTTTTACTTAAAAAAGCTGTAGACGGACGTGATAGTGCATAGCCGAAGCAAAATTAATACGGTAAATTAGCACTTTGAAGAAAGAAAAAAGTGGGGAAATTAAACTTTAAAGGAGTTGGACATTAATTTGCACGGCAAGTCAATAAAAATGAATTAGAATGACTAATATCATTTTTTTCTGAAGTATTTTTGAAAAGTATCGCCTTAAGCCACAATAAAGAAAACGTAAAGCGTTTATAAGAAGCTAGCTTTACCTATTAAGATAAAGTATGACTATTTCAAAGTTGTAAGAGATTCCACCTAATAAGATGGTGGCAGATCGTGAAACAACGTTGTGCGAATATAAGTTTGAGATTTGAGACTTTCATGATATCATTGTTAGCCTTCCTATGTGAGTATCCAATTTGCTCTTGACTCACGCGTCTAAATCATTTCGATTTGCACGTTGCACTGGCATATTTTCTGTAGTGATATATCCACTGGTACCTCAACATTGTCAGTTGGTAACAATAAGTTGAAGAATAAAATAGTTTGTATCGCCACGTTACTTACTAATTACCAAATGGATGAAAGTGTTGATTAAAAAAAATATATTACTGCTACATGTTTTAATTTATAGTGAGAAATTTTTTAACAGTGATTATCGTCAAATTGTTTTGGTGTTAATCCAGTACTTCAAGAATGCTTCTTCCTCTGGGAACGTGCAACATCTGTTCTTCCTTTGTGATCGGCGCGAGATCGTCACAATAATTTCGTTTTGTAAAAATCCACTTTAGCTATCGGTTACAAGTAGATGCTAATTCGTTGTTTGCATGCATGGAGTTTGAAATGAAATAGACTTATGGGGCGACAGCGAGACCCGAGGCGGTGGGATCCTTTACCTCTCCAGCCCGCCTTCTCGATTACCCGCCTCTGCCCGACGATCTTTTCCTCCTCTCGACGCAGGCTCGAAGGCGCATTAAGGCCGGGCAATGAGGCGTCGGCCGGCCCCACCCTCCGCGAGGTTCTCACAAAGGACGGTGACGGTAACAACGGAGAAGGCGGCGGCGGCGTCAGCCATTGAGGCCGGCCGACTCGTTGTCCTGGTCTCGTTCCCGCGGTTTACGGCGGCGGCGGCGGTGGTGGTGACGGTGGTTGCTGCGGTGGTGACCTCTCCTCGCGGCGCCCGAGTCTCCCCTACCACCGCGATGCAATTACACACTCGCCAAATTAGGGGCCGCGACGCCTATGGGTCGGAACGTGATGCAGACACTATGGTTCCGGACTAGGCAACGCGATTTTCCCTAGAAAGTAGATCCCGCTCAGTTCCCAGTGCCGTGGAACGGAAACCCGTTGCTAGTCCTGTCAAGAAGAGTCTTCTAATGTTGGCGTCTGATGTATCAAACAGGTTTTTTGGTTATCTCGCTCATTGAATTAAACCGTATAGAACACGTTACGTTTTGATTGACCTGTTAGTAACGTATCTAATGAAGCAAAGTAATATAAGAGACACTGTACACTGTCAAACTCGCAGCAAAAATGATGACATTTATTGTTAATATATTAATTTAATATTAACGTATCATTTATTTTTGTTAAAAAACTTAAATATTAATTTTTAATATTTAAATTTTAAATGCCCTCTTACTCAAAGTAGTGTTTTTATTGAAGTTTCGTCCGTTCAGCCCGGAGATTCGGAATGATACCTGTCATAAAATATTCGCATAATCATTTCAGTGTACATAAACAAGGTATGTAAGAATGAGTTACATGTAATTAAATCTGTGACGAAACATGGAATAAACGCACATACTACGGCATTTATTTTATAAGAAAGGTATGAAGAAAGTGTTAAATGAGATGGCAATTATATTATAAATGTGTAATTTGTATGTAAAATAAGCAACTTCTCGTTGGTACTGAAAAATAAGAAAGTGTAGATTGTGCGTGCGGTTTCTCAAAACGTCAAAATTGCATCTGCTGTTTCTGTGACGGAAAATGCCGCCAATTACTCGCCTGACTCACAGATGCCTCGTCATGCGCTCTTTGCTGTAGCAGAATTTTCATCGTGATTACTGTAGGAAAACTGGCGAACGAAGATTACTGGTGGACGAAATTCTTTGTTTCATGAGATTACAGACCAATGAGTGCCTTTTTTCATGATGAGAAAGGTGAGTCCAGGCTTGAATGATGTTGATATTGACGCTGACAACTACTATGATGGTGCTAAAGACATTGACTCTGAATGCGATGGTATCTCAGATGAAGACATTGACCGCATCATCATCGCTACGGACGATGATGATTATGATGATGATAATGACATCGATGATGACGGCAGCTCTGACAGTGCTGACGTCGACGGCGTACTGTTAGTTCTACCGGCTTTCCCTGCCGCTCAAGATTGCTTGATATGTTCGTGCGGCGCCTCCCCGTCCCACACTGTCCCACGCTGTCCCACGTCGCGGTGGCTCCGTAAATCCAAATCGGGAGAGAGAAGAGCGTACCAGTGTGTTGGCGGACGGCTGTGATTTGCTGTTTTTGTAGTGTTACTAGTTTTCTCCGCTAGCACGCGACGAGAAACGTTCAAATTGAAGATTCTTTTTTAAACTTTGTTTTACCTGCAGGAGCGCCCAGAAGGGGTGTGGCAGCTGGGGCAACTTGCCCCCAGGCCATGGTTTAATTGGCTCCCATTCTTTTTAATTCAAAATTTGAAACAAAGTATAGGCTTCTAATTGAAATTAACAGCTGTAAGTTATTTCTGTCGCATGGAAAAGTGAATTCTGTTTATGTATTGAAGGGGGAGGAACTTTGTTTGAAATTAGGGGCCCCGTGATTCTTGAACTGCCCCAGGCTCTTGTTTTGTCTGGGATCCTCTGGTTACGTATATTGCATTTTTTGGTAAAAATTAAACAAAAGAACTAGGCCAAAGTGACAGGCGTTCTGTTATGGACCTTTTTCCGCACAAAATAATGTTAATGTAACCCCAACGATAAAATAAATCATGTGTCAGACTTCTCCTTCAAAAGATACTTCAAAATTTAATTTTCCACAGCATTTAAGACGGCAGGAATATGTACTTAAATTCATTTGTCGAGGTGTAGGATGTTCTAATTACAAGAGTTCAGTGAGGAATACCAAGGAAAATTAGACAATAGAGAGAAGGCAATGTTATGGTTTTCGCAAAAATTCTGGGAGAAAAAGGATGAAGGTGTGGTAGTAATTTGTTGAAATTAAAGCAGATGTGGTGAAGATCGTGGGAGACTGTCGACGTGAGAACTGAAACAGCATCTGCAGGTCATGGGTGTGCGGTATAGGCCTGCAGTTCGCTGCTTGTTTAAGTACCAGTAGAGAGTTCCGGCTCTAGGGTGGGCCCGTATCTTTCACTTTATCCTCACTCGACTCAGGTGGACAAATACACGTTCATGGATATACAAAGACTGGCACGTTGATACGCCAGAATGCAGCGCTCTTTGTAGAACGAGTATCCATAAGCTGCGAGGGGCAGCTTCGTCAGTTCGAAGCTTACTAGCTCTCCGGGTGGGTAGCGGAATCATACTTAATGTTTCGCGACAGGTTTTTTCTCAGTTTCCCCCGAGTGGAGTGGGGGCAATGAATACAGGACCCGTGTGGGGGTCGCCCAGGCTGATCAGAGCCAGAGGCACGGAGCCTACACTGCATTCATTAAGGGCTTCACTCTGGCACAAACGACGTGAGTCGCACCGAGAAACCTGACGTATTTCCAGTTCCTCGGTAGGGCTTTATGTGTGCAAAGGGAATCCCAACCTCGCCTCTCATGATTGTGCAACGTTCCTACCCCACGAATGTGGCGGTTTAAAAGAAGACATCGTGGAGTATGGAGTGTGGAGTGAAATTTGTCCTGTTCGCAAAATTCATTAACACAATAGGTTTCCCTGTGTTTCTTTCCTATGGAGTGGACGAGAGGCATATAGTGAACGTTTTACCATTTTTATCTTTGTGCTTTTTGTTTATATTGTATATTTGTGTGTACTGTTTCTTTTGATTTTTATATTTGTACTTATTTTTTATTGCTTAACTGCCTTCGAGCATAGACTCATTTGCAGGAATCAGGGGAAGAAATAGTAATAATAATAATAATAATAATAATAATAATAGTAATAATAATAGGAACAATAATAATGCATTCATTATTGTTATTATTTATTATGATTGCTTTCATTGAGTTCTTATAAAAAAAACACTAGTGAATCGTTTGGAAGATCTTTTTACCATCAAAATGGATGATCGTCAGCTCTCTAATTACTGTAGTTCTTTAGTGTCCATGTGTATCGTCAGACGTTCTAGAAAATTGCATGCGGTTATTGGGAAGGAATATATCACAGATATTTTTGGACATTGGAAAGCCCGTCCGCCCGTAGCCCTCAAATAGGACGAGTTTGATCCTCCTGTTAGAATGCATAGTTAGTTAGAATGAAGAATGTTTTTCGTCAGTATCGATGTGAAAGAAGTGCCCACACATGCTCGTGTAATAAAATAAACATAATGTTGAGGTGGTGTTAACTAGAGAAAGTACTTGTTGAATAAGACTCTAAACAGCCCGGAGAATGAATGTCCAGAATGGCGTGTTGTCCAGAATGGCGCTCACGAAGTATACGTATGTTTCTCTCCACAGTTGACACAAAAGAAAAGCTACAAGTTTGATTTCAGAACATTTTCTATTGACTGACACTCCTTCTAAATGCA
Organism: Gryllus longicercus; assembly: GCA_038098605.1. Lineage (NCBI taxonomy): Eukaryota > Metazoa > Arthropoda > Insecta > Orthoptera > Gryllidae > Gryllus > Gryllus longicercus. The sequence goes on along the minus strand of JAZDUA010000127.1, from coordinate 3,435,661 downwards.
AATATTTTTTAAAACTTTTTTCTTGTGTTCACTGGTGTCGGTTTCACTGATAGACGCAGCTTAAAACCTTTGTATGACATGTTCAAACCTTTGTAACGCATCAATTGCAACACGAATTATTCAGTTTAAAACAAGAGAAGTTATATTATTTTGATTAGTATTTCAGTCTACAGCCGAAGGTTATGCCCAGGGGCAATATTGTAACATAAATCATCATTTTAGTGTTAAACAGGAAGTTTAGTTCGCCCGTGAGTATAGTGCATTATATAAGGATGGTGGCGGGGTTCCTCCTCGCAGGAAAGAGATCCGACCTCGACCTACACGTCGCCTCTATCTAGACCGTGGTTTACTTGACCAATTTCTTACTCTTTCTTACGCGTATCCTGAACGGAAGTGCCTTTCTGAACGCCGCCCCCTGCCTCCGCGCTGCTCCCTTGTGTGCACGCGCGGCGACCGGCCGCGTTCGCGAATCAGTTTTCCCCTCGCGGCACGCGCGGCCTTCGGGTCGAGTATGTCTCGCGTCTCCGCTAGAGAGATGTACCGGAAAATATTGACGTTGTCGCGCGCAGGGGAGCGTCTTTGTTAATGGGTGGGATGCCCCCGGTTCCGCCGCCGCCACCACCACCGCCACCACCGCTGCCGCCATCGCCGCCGCTACCGACCTACTTGGGGAGCCAGCCACGCGCTGAGTACGCGGTCACACTCGCGGAAGAATTCGGCCAATGCGCCGCCATTTTTCTTTTGTGTCAGTGATTAAGCGACAAACGTTAAATACAGTTAATTTGCATGAGTATAGTTCGCGAAGTTGCCGTTCTAGAGCATTTCCTTTGCTATGTAATTAGTTTTTATGATCGTATTATTGGTATTGGTAGAGGTAGGGTTTCTAGTAACCTAGTTAATGTATTGGGCTTCTTGCACCATACATGGAATTTGCGAGTTCAGTCCCGCGAACTAATCGCAGTAGTATAACACTTACTATACATGTAATTAGATAATGCTAGATGCCAGCTCGTGATGATCACTGTGGTTGAAAAGTTCAGTGCTTGATTGGACCAGAATCCTTTCCGAGTTGTGACGATTCCCGCTTATTTCACCTTGCGATTGCGGGGTGGAGGGCAAAAGTAATCTTCTTCACTTACCATCAAAACATTCAAATCAAATCTATTAGTACAAGACGCGAAAACAAGTATTGTTTCCATACCGTGCTTCTATTTTACTCGTATTATATTAAAATATGTTGCACGCCTCACTCAGAAAATGTGATACTTTTTACTTGCGTTTTTATCGGTGAAGAACAGCAAAGTACCGTACTAATTTTGGTGCCACTACTTGAAAGAAAGAATTCTCGGCATGAGAAGTTAGTGTAGAAGACACGTCAAATGCTGCATTTTTAGGTTAGAATTTTTTCCTTTGAAAAAAAGAAAAGAAGTTATTATTCGCATACGTTCACATCCTTTCTGAGAGTGAAACGGGGTAGTGGCTAATGTGTCAAATGAAGCCGATGGCTGTCGCGTGGATGACGCCGGCGCGACGGGTTTGTGACCTCCCGTGTGTGGGCATCCGCTTGACCTACAAGGCGCGAACGCCGTGAATGAAGTTGGACGGGAGTTCTCGCCGTTGTGTAGCGTCGCGTTGACGCTAACGTGGCGTTGTGTCGATTGGGTCGCGGCGGTCGTGCGTACGTGCGTGAAGGAACGGGTTTTTGGAAAGTGCGTGTCAGTAGAGTTTATCGTGGCGTTCCTAGGCAGGATACGATGGCCGTGTTGGGGGCACAAGCCGGTTGTCGAAGTAGTACGGGTGATTTTTTGTAGATTTTAATTTTTAATGTGGTTTGTAAAGACATATTGCAATAAGTATTGCTGTACAGGGGTTTATGTTGCGGTGTACTTGTTTTAACAATGTAAACCTGGGGTAGAAATTCTACATATTACAAAAATTGGTATTTCATTTATTACTATTTTTTTTCTCTTGGATTAATAAAGTATTTACCTTATTTTGGATCCATTGTGTTGATATGGTAGTTGGTACGTTTAAAGGTAGGTTCATTGGCAAAATTTTGTGCCTGAAATTCTTTGCATTGCAAAAAGGAATATAGTGGTCTTCATGCCCTAATAAACATCTTACTGGAAACAATTGCATGGGAACGTTATTGCCAGTAGAATGTAAAAGTGTTGTTAATTTAATTCATGAGATCCACGCGAGGTAAACATAAGATATGTTTTGAAAACGATTTCCGGTTGTCATGAACCACTTGCTATCCCTGTGTAACTATGTATTGATTTCAGTGGAATTCACTTGGGAGCGATTCTTCGCGTGTAGCTCCGATGCTCCGAAAGTAAGACAAGGCGCGTGGCATTTAAACGCAATTCGCCACACGCGTTTACGACAAATAGAGGTGCGCGAGAGAAAGACAAGGTAGTGATGTTCACGCACGTGACGCCGACAGTACTTGCGCGTGCGTATTCCCCCGAGGGAAAGGCGGCCCGGCCCTCCCGCTGCCCGCTCCTCCCCTACCCGCTTTTTACATCGCCCGGAGAAAAGTTTACGGCTCGGAGCGTGGCTACGGTTTTGGAACAGCAGTTACCGGCCGCCGCCGCCGTTCGTCGGATGGACCTCAAGCGAGGCTTCTTCGCGCTCGAAGGACGGAAATTTGCCCCCGTTTTTGTTGTTACGTTCTGGCTTTCCCGAGAGGAGAATGTCTTCGGTTTACACGTGTGCACAACGCTTTTCCCGTGTTCGATGAGTTGAAGTTGGACGCGCGCGGTTTTCACTTGCTCCGCCTGTGGAATGGATCTGTTTGTTGCTTTTCTTTATTTTGGTCGTTTTTGGGCTGTGCTGATAAATTAAAGTGTGGTGTGGGTTTAGACTACACAAGTCCAAGAGATGTAGAATTAATGCTTACGTTGGTGAACCTGAAAGGATGTTACCACTTTACGTTCCAAAGGGACGCATATTCGACCATACACTAGACACCAGTACACGTGCGGGCTCCTCTGGCCTGGGGTCAGCAGGACGCGAGGCTAAAAGGATGTGCTGGTATAGAAAGAGAATGGGAAATATTCTGATTCAAGAGGTTCGCCCATATGTCAAATGCGAGTTGTTTATTAAGGCTAAATATTGAAAGTGCTATAAAATATTAAATACGGTTTTTTGAAGATAGGGTGTAGTGTTTTTTGATTAAAGAAATATTTTTATATACAATATAGTCAGAAATATAAATATTGTGAAATTGTTTGCGTGTTCAACTCGCCTATGTCTGGGTATCGTTTATCTTCAACAGACATTGAATAAGCAATTGAATTTGATAAACCTTGATTTGCCGCCTTGTGTGCCTGAGAGTAGAGATATACATTGGAAATAATGTTTTGTTGACAACGTGTTGTACCCAATATGCAGTCAGATAAAATTATTTGCGAGATCTGAAATTTAATTATATATATATATATATATATATATATATATATATATATATATATATATATATATATATATATATATGATAAAAGGTGAGGTTTGAACACACCGTTTACTTTTTCTTGAATGCCCTGATATTGAAAAAGAGGATATATCTTGTTCCTATATGTAGTAAATTTCTTTCTCTAATATGTGTTGTCAGAATGTCCTACGTGTTCTGTATGTCCTTGATACAGAAAAATTGATTGACGGCAAAAGTCTATTAGTCTTCTGTCCATCCGTCCGAGCGTGGTCACTGCTTGCGCTTAGGCCATTCAGACCAATTTCTGCAAAATTAACACCCTGTCATTGATCTGGGCGAACTCTAGGCCTTGCGAGTTTGAAACGGATTTTGTGATTTTTGGAGTACTTCACCCGAAGCTGTAACGAGATTTTCAAAATTTTCCCACAGATAGAAATGGCGCAGATTTAAGTTCATTTACACCTCTAAATTTTCTAAATTTGCAAAAGTTGGAAATCAAACAGGGAAGCATTTACTATTGTAGCACGACTGGTTTCTTAAACACAATATTTACAATTTCAGTCTTAAATGAAAACCGAATAACCATCGTGTTCATTGGAATGTTCTACAAGTTGTTCTACACTTTCTATGGGGTTAGTTAATTTTCAGAAATTTGTTTAGTAATAATTTTAAGGATACAAGATTTTAAGGCTAAAGAAAATTTTCGAGTATTGTAGCTCTGGCTGTCGATGCTGTGGAACGTTGTATTCGTTGATTCAGTACTGCTGTGCACATTATTGGCCTTGAATTGAATAAAAAGGTAATTATTACTTATAAAAAATATTAGTTACTATTAAATAGAAATAGTGTGGTTTGTTTTTAGCAGTTTGATGAAGAGAGATTGCACACGATAGTTAAAATGTTACAAGTGCATAATTTGGAACACAATTTTACATCACCATTACAAAGTGAGGCAGTCGAAGCTGTGTAGCTTGTATTTTTGTTTTGTTGATAAGAGATCGTAATCTCCAAACTTCAGTGTCATTTTGTAGAATCGCAATGCTATGATATGGCTCCATCCTCCAGCACCTTCCGTTCGTCTGACAACCGTGTAATTACTATCAGAGCGGAAGATATTTAATAAACTGGAGATAGCTAATGATTATATTTAGATTTTCTGATGGATGAAACCAGCCAGTAATACAAAGTGTCCGGCGAGATAAGAAATGATAATGTGTAAATGAAACAAGCATGTTCATTAGGAGACGTCACCGTACTGCAACAGGATTATCTTTTAACCACCTGTGTCAGGCCAGCATTTCTCACGATTCGTCTGGCGTGAAGCAGTGCGTGCACGGTGTAAGATTTCTTAACCTTTGAGTGCCTGGGTCTACGAAAAACTACCGTTGGAAGAATCGAGTCTCTGAGTAATTGTCGTTAAGAGTGAAGCTGTAATTTTCAAGATCTTCAATGAAAATGATAGATGTTCTTGAAGTTGTAGTAAATATTATATTTATTGTAATAGAAAAAAATTATAATTTAACACAATCGTAACTTGCACCTTGTGATTCTGTCCTTATAGAAAGTATTTTGAAACGCAAAAGGAACATCATAGTCATTTGTGATGAATTGGAAAGAACATTGTGGAGAAGCCAAAAGCCAACAGTGTGAAGTTTGGGAAGAGATGATGAACTAATTCATCGGTCTACTGATTCCAGATGATGTCGAAGCGAAAATTAGAAAGTTTCTTCTCTTTTTATGGATCACGCGACTGGAGAGAGATCGATCGATTTGCGAGTGACGAGAAACGCTTTGACGGAACAAGATTTCCTTTGTGTTAATATCATAAAAGCGAAGAAAGACGAAAAAATGTGCCGGGGGAAACGATTAGATGAAGCGATGACAGTGGAGATGATGAAAAATGCCTCGAAAGGTCTTTTTCGGTCCCGGGTTCTGATGGGATTACGCGTGCACGAGAATTGAATACAACCATTACAGGAATTACATCAACGAACTTATAAAAGTGAAAATTTCTAAAAATAGTAAAAAGTATTCTAGTAGTACACGGAGCACTGGAAATTAAGATAAAGAAGCCATGGTTGGCGGGGAATTTAGGATAGTGTCCGGGACTTTTTAGTCTCTATGAGACAGGCTCGAAATCCCTGAAAATAATGTCACTTGCGTGTTGTAATTTTGGAATGTTTTCCTCAAAAAGGTATTCACTTAATTTTGCCATTGTCTACCAGATAATGGTTGGCTTTTGCGTTCCCCGTTGGTCGACCAACGCTCTAGGTAATATTCCGGTATTCATTGGAGAGCGAGCTGATTACAGAAGAGACTACGTCCAGGAATGTCACAGACGAATTCTCGAGTAGTTTTGCATTGATTAAGCCAACGAGCATCGTTCCATCTCCAGTCTGAAATAGCATCCGGATTCCCTCCGAGAAGTTTTTGCTTCGAAAAAAAAATGCCCGCCCGTGTGAATACAAATAATGGGCGGTGAGCTACGACGGAAGTCTCGCCAGCCGCGAGGATGGTAATGAGGTCGATGACGGCGGAAATATCGGCACTGACGACGACGAAAGGGCCGACGGCTATGGCGACGAAAGCACTAGTGGTAATAACGACGATGATGGCTACGAAGGCATTAGTGGCAATGAAGACGATGGCTTCGAAGGCTTCAGGAACGACGGCGACTGGTTCGACGAAGCCGACGGCTGACGACGACGCCGGCGACGCCGACTGAGTCGATGATATGAGGGTGGCAGGGGCGGAGACAACGACGGCAGCGACGACGGTGACGACGGCGGCGATGGTGGCGGTAGCGGTGACGGCACAGTGGCTAGTAGCGCACGTAGCCCCTAACCGTGACCCTGCCGCGTGGCAAAAGGCCTAGAAAACCGCCCGCCTCTATCCTTCTCCCCCTCCTGCCCAGAGGCCGCGAACTTGGCGCCTGCCGCGACCGCCGCGCTGGCCGACGGATAAACAGCGCCGGAGAAAGGCTGTGTTTAGCTCGGCTCGCGGAAGCGGCCAAACGACACGAGCGCGAACATTACTCGTAATTTATGTTCTTGCGGTCGGCGCGGCGTTCGCGGCGGAAAGCGAGAAAAACGAGACGGCGGCGGCTAAGAAGCAGAAATAACGTGAGGATGGGGAATTTGTTGTTAATGGTTGGATTACCTCGTACGGAAATTGCCGATGAGTTAATTGGTTATTGCAGGAGGTGTACACTGTGTAATAACTTTCCTCTGTTGCGAGTCTTGTGTCAAGTGGCTCAAAGAGTGCATGATGAATTCCATTGACTTAAAAGTATGTCGGTATGTCAGGAGACAGTGTGTAGGTAGAACTCTTAGTAGCATAAAATTTATGTGTTTGTGAAAGGCGTTGACTGTTGGTTGATGATGGTTATTTAAAACCGGAATGTGAAGCTAATGGCAACTCTTAAAGAGCCACTAAACTTCACTACTGTGAAATTCCATTACAGCTCTATGATAATTCTTAAATATCATTTGATGGTTGTGCTTGCATTTTAATATGATTTTCTATTTGCGAATAAATAAGAATTTAAAAAGTGTTCAATATAGGGAATGATCAAAATGGAATTTTAATCTGATCTGGGAATTGTCGACGTTGTACGTTCATTGCACAGAGGAACTATTAATAATTTTCCAAAAGAATTATAAATATTGTTCATATTATTATCAGTTAGGTTTTTCTAATTTTTTTGCAACTAACATGTTCAATTTTAAAATTGCAGATTGGCTCGTCTGGGGGAGTTCCCTACCCTATCTTATTATATACCATCATTCCGCCAAGGATCCAAGGAAGGAAGTGAAAGGGAAGTGGGAGACGCCCCATCCCTAGACCCCAGTTTCGAATGATAAGGAGTGAATACAATGTCAGGCAGGGCAAGGGGTACAGCTTGAAGCTGGTCCCCCAGGAAAAAGTTTAATTTTAGATTGGTTCGTATAGAGTGGATCGTATTTCTATACGCGGTGGAGGCAAGGGAAGGGAGTGATGAGGGAGACGATCAGGGTGGCGTCAACATCAGGGGCAATGGGGGATGCTGGGTGGCGGTTGCTGTGGTCACAATTTCGGTAGCGCAGCAACGAGGGCGGAGCTGATGTGGCGACTGCGGTTGCGATGGGGGAGGCGAGGTCTAGATATGCTTGTGTTGATGGCTGCGGTGGCAGGAGTGTGGACAGACTTTGGGTGGCAGTCGAAGTGGCGGTGGCAGGAGTCAGCGGTGACGCCAACGAGCTGGGACAGTTTGTGGTAACCGGCGGGTGTTCGAGACGGTCGGCGCTGGGGCGGCGGCTGCGGCGGCAGCGGCTGTGATGGCAGGGGCCAATGGCGGCGACGGGGGCTGGTGGTGGCGACGGTGGCGTTGGGGTCTGCGGCCTCCGCGTCCGCCGAGGGGTGCGTGCCAACCGTGAACTTGAGTGTCTGGGGCTCCAGGAATAGCTCCACCTGGTATACGCGGCGCGCATTTCGCGTTCCGCCGCCCGCGGCGGGTGAGGAGAAGCAGCCAGAGCTGCACGCGAGGACAGAATTGCAATGCGCCGGGAAGATTTCCCACCTCCGTTAACTGAGATATACGGTCTGGCCATTCCCATGTTAGTGCACTTAGAATTTCTTACTGGTTACTGTCAGCAAACGAGTTCGGAACCACGTAATGATGTTTTTGTACCTTGGGAAATCTGAAAGGACTTGGAAACATTTTTTAAATCCCACATTGTTTACATTTTGACAGAAAATTAGTATATTTTTAGTTGTTTTGTTGACCTCCAAAGAACTTAATTTTTTAAAATGTTTTGTTTCCTCCTGAACGTGCTACACTCATGAGTGATATACGTAGAATATAGAAAGTTATGTAATGCTGCGGAAGATCTATTTCTATATTTTAACGGCAATATACGTTTTGAGATTGTCTGATACATAAAAGCTGTGACTAAAGGTTAGGAAGCTAACTAGTACGAGAAACCCTGTGCCATTTTGTAGCACTACTAGTTTTTAATATGGCATGAAATATCGAGACAGAGATTGGTGAGAAGCGGTTGTGAAGATAAGAGAGAAATAAGTGTAAATAAGAAAACTGTGAAGGATGAGGATTGAAGAATAAAAATAAATCTTAGTCCAAGAGAATCACATTAAAATGGAAGAGGAGGAAGATGAAGAAGAAACGAATTAAGGAAGTAAATATCAAAGAGGAAGGAATAAGAAATGAATTGAGTAAGACACTAAAATGAATCGGTAGTATAAATGCGTATAGATTAGTCTTACACTTTGTCTAAAATCAATCGTAGAGGAAAGATAAAATAAAACTCTGAGTAAAGAGGAGAAGGAAGACTCACGCAATAGATTGTGTACCACCGTTTGCGACGTCTTCCACTTAGAAATTTCAATTACTGACGCCGCTGCGTCGAGTGAGTTGGGCTGCAGCTGAATGAGTGGTTCCGGCGCGGTGCTGGCCGCGTACCCCGGGCCACCCAGTTGTTAGCGCATTACTCGCTTCGTTAGTCGCGTTTCCGCGCGTGGATGGTCTGTTCGTCCCTGCTTCTAATGCTGGGCCACCCGTAAAGGAATAGGTAACCGGTTTTGATTACTAATGGAATTAATTGTAATGGAATTCGTTTTATGGAACCGGTGTCCCATTACGAGTGGAATTTTTTCATGTCTCTACGTATTAGAGGACAAGCATATATATTTAACTTCGTGAATGACTGTCAGAAGAATTGTGATACAATTTACATTTCTTTTTTAAGTAAACGTTTTTGTTTTTTGACTGATTTTCACTGTTTTTGAATAAATTATTTATTTAATTTTAAGTAATTCATATTCATGCATTTTTTTTATTAAAAACCTGTTAACGGTACAATGTTTGGAGACGCGGTATGAACCTGAAGAGGGTATGCGGTATGAACCTGAGGGGACACCGGGTTTCAAAACGTCCCGTTAACAGATTTTTAATAAAACAAAAATAATTTATGAACATGAATGACATTAAATTAAATTAATAATTTATTCAAAAAGTAGGCTGTCAAAAAACACAATACATTTCGTTATTTAGCAACGTAAGATTGAAAATAATGATTTCGTTAGTATTGTGCGGAACGTCGCAATTTTATTTCTGTATTTAAGAATTCTGATAGAATATACTAGTGTAAAGTTTTAACGAGATGTTTTAAAAAACGTCAGTCATCACGTATTGTATTTGTATACTTCATTGGTGTCATCAGCTACCGTTTTATGTTTTTATAACGTTCATTTGTTTCGGAAGTTTCTTTTATTGGAAAGAATTTATAAAAAATGTACGTTAACGTTGTCACGGCTCTGAATACAAGTAATCCAACGTAACCGTTACTCGCATGTTATTATACGGGAACAGGCGGTTATCGTCTCTGATTGGAAGTTTCTTTCGAGGTAAATTCCGTTGGTGCTGCTCGCGGAAGGTCATGCTCTCGTAGCGGTCGACGACGCCCCAGTGACGGCCGATGACGAGGGGAAGGGTGGGGTCTGCCCCGACGCCGAGCCTGCTCAAATGCCTGCCCACCGCGGCCCGTCGCGGGGCCTGGATGTGGGCCAGGGAGTCTCGTGGAGCATAATAGAACAGAAGCGTCAGCATTCACAATCACCGCGGCGGTGGACACCAAAGGTGGCACGAGGCAGTAGGTCAGGTGCCGCCGTCATCGCATTCTCTCTTCCAGAACCGCCATATTGCCACCCACCAGCCCATCGGTGCTGTCTGTCCGCGTGTTACGTAATTCATTTTGAGTCGCCCTCACGAACTTTTTATTCTTCTTCGCCGCACCCCTTTATTTTCGAGGCCCTTTGATTCTTTTGCTCTGTGGGTTTTCGTGTGTTCAGTTGCATACTTTTTCATTCTTCTCAACTCTTTTACCTTTCAGTCTCGTGATTCAAACCTTTTGATTCCTTAACTAGGTACCACTATTTCTGAACTGTGTCTACTTGACTTTATGACTTCTTGTTACTCTCTCGTATTCTCCGAGACCTCGGCTTCACAGTTACTAGCCTTTCTGAAACATACGCTCCGATTGTCCGACTTCGCCATTCTCCAGGTATACTACACCCTTGTTCACCGAATTTCTGACAACGATATTTGCATCCCTACCGACGTGCCGTCCTCTTCACCCCTACTCTAACTCCGGTAATCGGTTTTCTCCACTTGGTACCCAGCTTCTATAGTTTGTTCGTGATCCAAACTCGCGACCTTTCGCCGTCCAAACTTATTGACTATCCGATTCCGCGTCCCTTACTTCTCGGCCGCTCGTTCTCACCGCATTTCGACCCTCTCTGTTAGCGGCTCGCCCGCCCGCCCATCTGCCCGCCGTGCGTGCGTGCGTGCGTGAGCGTGGCGGCGCGCAGCGGAGCCCCTGGGATCGAGGCGCCGGTACAGTTACGGTGATTATATTGGATGACCGTCCATACAGTGGACGCCCGCCGAGAGCAGACGCAACCGCAGGTGCTCAGCCCACTCGCGGCGTGGCGCGCTCCTTGTTCCCGATTACGTTCCGATAACCGCCAGGGATGAGTAGTAGAACACGGGCATTGCGGCGTTGCGTCACCCCAAGAAAGGAGGACGCCTGTTTTTTTTTTCAAGCCGATCACGAGCACTGTTCGAGTGGATGAGATAATTACTGCCCTGTGAATAGAAATGAAGACTGATGTAATGCGCTTAATAACGGAAATTAATGTTGAGAAATGGCTGGTGTTAGTATTGAGTAAATGAGAGGACAAAAATAGTATAATGGATCAATAAAACTTTGGCTTCCATTGTGACACTTCCTGCAGTTGTAATTTAGTTGTTAGCTCCGTTGTATTAGAAAATGTAGTACAATACTTAGCTGTGTATTTATTACAGGAAAGAGTTCTTCAATCTGGCTGCGATGTTTTCGTTGCGCGCAAGTAGTTAATTTAAATTATATTTGTTTAGTGGAAAAACTATCCAATAAATGGTTGATGGGCGTTGATGTCTGTGGTTCATAAAGAAACGATTTCGATCTGTATGGCTATTTCTGCAAGCAATCGTGATCTTGCAGTTAAGGATAAGGATGCGGAGTAATAGAACCGAGTTGGAATACGGAGTGGGGCTTGGGAGTTGGGCCATTTTGTGCATCTGGCGTTGAGTAGACGTTGCATAGAATGCCAAACGAGGACGCTGTGTCGATGCAGCTGTCATGTCTCGTGATACACTTCCGACTCGTCAGAACCGAGGGCGAAAAAACCTTGTGATACACTTGAATATCTTGGCGGTGGATTGCGCTAATTCCCCATAATCCCGCAATGGTCCTTTCGTCTCAGAAATCTCATACAGTCTACAAGTATTATTACGTATTTAATGTTTGACTTTTAGTTCAAATAATTCTGTTCACAATCTTCTTACAGTTTCCTCTTGTAGTATAGGTGTTGTGGTGCGTTATCGTTGGCATCTTTCATGAAATAATTGTAAAGGTTGTCATTGCCAACAAAAGTATTTATGTAATAGCAGCTTTCGATGGCTTAGCCATCATCATCAGTGATGATGATGATGGCTAAGCCATCGAAAGCTGCTATTACATTAAATACTTTTGTTGGCAATGACAACCTTTACAATTATTCCTCTTGTAGGCCTATTTAAATTTTAAATGTACATTCATTTGCGATTGTGAATAAATCTGTAGATGTACTTCCTTATGTTGGTGAGATGTTAGATAGGGGTGTAATGGCTAGCCCATTCGACGTCCACCGATAGGACATGCTGAGTTAGCTCAGAGCCAGCATTCCCACTTTCTTTGCAGTGACTCTGACGAGATCTTGGGGTTTGAGTACCGATAGTGGATTTTCGATATTAGCGCCATAGCTGGGTCGAATACAACCGCTGCTTGGTGATGAAGAATTGTAGCGGCTGGATGCTATAATTGGTAATTTTTCATGATTTCTCCGATCAATCCGGAGGGTATACCGAAGTAGCACAGTAAGAAATGTGCCACGGAATGCTCGTGATCTTTCCTTCCTCTTCCTTGTCATATCCTCTCCTCTGACGCATACACATACACACCTTACTCTACTACATTTGTCGGGTGATCTTTAGGGAGCTTTGAGCCTGTTCGGTCTTGGGCGGTGGCCCGCTTGGGGAGGTACCTGAAGAGGGAATTCACCCACAAGCTGAAATGTAGGTCAGTACCGGATCGCACCATCCATCTCGGGAGGAACACTGCGATCTCCAGGAAGAAACAAAATTCACCACACTAACGGGTGTAATGACCATAATAGATGACAATGATGCCCAGAAACATCAATCAATACACCGCTGGAGCCTGGGTTGAATCCCTTGCCACCCGTGTGGCTTTTCTGGAGGAAATTGGGAGTTCTCTGCAGGTTTTCTTGGGCCCCAATGACCTTACTCTTTGAAGGGCGCTTATTAAACCACAGTAAATAACAAGAACCTCAAGTTTACTCCAATTTTGTGCCTGGAATTGCAATGCTTCTGGTACTCGTGGAGTTGTCAATCCGTGTCCGAAGACGGCAGTGAGCCGGCAGCGCACGCACATCACGTAGCCGTTTTCCGCCAGCGCCTTTTAGGCGGCCGCCGAGGACGCGAGCAGTTCCGGGGAGCCCGCGCCGTGGAAGGGCGTAACCGCGGCGGCCGCCGCCGTCGCTTCCCACGGCTCCGCGGCCGCGCGGGGAAGGAAAGTCGCCGCCGCATCGGAAGCGGCATGCGACGCGTCGCATCGCGTCGGAAATCGTCTGGCGCGGCGGGCGGCGCGTCGCGGGGCGACGTGAGCGGGCGACGGAATGGCGCGGTAATGCACCATCCTCCCGCCTTCGGTGCTTCCCCCAGCCCAGGACTGGAGGTCGACTTTTTATGGAACGACGAAGGGGAAACGAGAGGCGCTTAGCGATTTTTCCTGCGCCATACCAAAAGAACTTCTGTAACGAACATCGTGGCTGTGTGTTTGTGTGAATCGATGTGTGTTACTTTATTTACGTGTGTGGTCTCTTGGTCCGGAACGCACACTGAATTTTTCACTAGTGCTAGTTTGGATTACGGAAGCGCTTTCATTGGCGCTACCTGCTCCCTGAATTTCTTTCTGGTGGTCTTAGTTCCCTGGCTCCGACCTATCAGAACATTCTACAACTGGATCGCCCTTCCTGCCGATGCCGCATTTCTTAATTTTCTTCAGGCCTGCAACTCTCAGGAACACACATAGAGGAGCTAGCTGGGTAGACTTTGCTGCTAAATGTTAATGAAACCTGTGTAACAGTCTTTCAAGCTAAAATTATTATTATTATTATTATTATTATTATTATTATTATTATTATTATTATTATTATTTATCTTTGTGTATTTCCCGAACCATTGTTCTTATGTCTTTCAATGTATGAGTCCCGTGTTTTTTTTTTAACATTCGATGAAATTCTTTAATATGAATTTTTCAGGCATCGTCGATTTTAAAATACAGGCGAATTATTACTGTCTGTGTCATCTTGCACCCTCTCATGTTCCTGTGATTCCTGGATCGCAATCACTGCTGCACCGGTTCCCAGGGTCAGAAGCTGGCCGTACGGTTCCGGTTCCGGCGCGGACAATCGGCCGCAATGGCCAGCCGGCGAGACGCCGCCACCTCCGCGGCCAGCCATTGAACTTCGCCCCGCTCTCCGCCCCCAACGCTCCGCGGCGTCTGTCTTCCTCGCCCCGTGCTGCTCCTTTCTCCCGCGGTGCCGCCCCGTCGCTCGCGACCCGTCCCCCTCGTCCCCCTCGGCCTGGCTCGTGGCTCGCGGCGCGCCGCGCTTTGACGCCCACGCCCAGCCTGCCTTTCGTGCCCGCGTGCCGTGTCCCGGATTTTAATTTTCGCAGCGCTTTTAAATATTGCGTGCTATTCGTCTTAACTAGTCACCGTCGGAACATGGTTGTTTATTTCGTTTTTTAACGCCTAAACCTCCTTATCTCCTTCCCGTTACTTCTTTGTTTAATGAGTACATAATTATTCTTTTCAGTTAAAGTTGTACATTTTTTGTCCTTCATGGCCTTTCTTTACAAGTATACAATCACTGTTGTTCCACATTAATATTTCTTAACGACTTCTTTGTGTGTTTTCATGAGCCTTTTATACAAATTGTATTTCTTTCTTTTGACTGTATAATTTTAAGTCGTCGACATTTGATTTGTGTATTTTTTAAATAATTTGTTACAGATACTTTTATTCATAGAGTTTCTATCTACATTCCATTTTCTCTTTTACTATCATTTGTGTCCTGGTTATTCTTTAATAATGCAATCCAATTATCGTTTTATTTCCAATTTATGGCAAAATTTTTTATGACTAACGGTCGTTTAATGGTCGTTCTTTTGTGTCGTGTCTGGTTTCGTTCCTTCAAGCTACTCTCCCTGGCCACCGTCTTTTTCGTGATTCTCATCACCTGAGGCTGTGTACAGAAGCAGAACATAGCGGTTACGGAGAGGAAATGTCCGCTAAACCTCTTGCTCCAACCTGCACCAACCTCTACGTGACGCCGCCCAGCGATTTTGCCGTTTGTTACTTTCCCGTATACATTCGTGTAACGTATTCGAAATACAAGTTTTGGGGTCCCCTGACACCGAAAAAATGTATTTTTTTTCCAAAACGTCCGTCCGTCTGTGAACACCATTAGCGCAACAATTTTTCTTAAAAATAACTTTTCGAACGGATAATGCTAATTTCACTCTTTAATATGACGTAAAGTTTTTTTTATTGTTTTTCGAAAATTACACGAAGGTAATTATTTTGAAAGATCTCTCTCGCAGTTAATATGCACATTTCTAGCAATATGTAAACAGTATTTTATTTGTGGGTTAAATTGCTTCAAATGTCTTTTGATGACGTTTTTCGAAAATTCAAAAATTTTCTGTGAAAAGGAGCTTCTCATTTCGATTTTACAGTAGCGCTTAAACGCCATTTTCTTACAAACGACGGCAAATTTTTCAAAGAAAATTGCCATTTAGAACCAGATTTTACTCTTCTTTAATATTCTTAAAATAATATTTCCGTTCTATTTCAGGAAACAGAAATATATAAAAACTAATACGGGAAAGTCTGTACCATTCTGTAGCATCACTAGTTCTATTAACATTGCCGCTACCTGCAGAGTTTCCTCCCTCCCATTACCGTTCGCCCTGACATCTTAATTTGGGTTGTTAGCTTTTGGTCATGCTCCGCTGTTAGCACCTCTTTACGTTGTTCGCCCCATTCTACCGTGTGCTCTTGCCACGGACCATCTTCTCTTGCCCATTCCCTTTCTTTCTCATCGACTCCATCAGTCAACGATCTCCCTGTTTTCCGTCGCCTTCTTGTCATTCATTCGCCATTCTCTGTCACTTTTTTGTCTCGAAATTTCTTCCCTGTCTTGTCATCCTTCGCCCACCAAGTCTCCCCGCCTCCATTCTTAACCTTCCCCTGACCTGGTTTGAGTCGAAAGCCGCCTCCCGCCATCGCTACCGGAGTAGCGAGTATGCTCAAGCGAGGCCCACGTGTAGCTTGCGAATCGTCAATCCTGAATCCCGGAATAGCTCTGTCCCCTTGGCGCCGACAGCGTCGCGCGACAGCTGCGACGACCCTCCCCCCCCCCGGCTCCTCACCCACTCCTCCTGAGAAGCGGGGCCACGAGGTCCGCGCTTAACCGTGTTCCCATTTGGCATCCCACTGCCTGTGACGCATGTGCTCGCCTACCCACGTGGGTTTTATTTTTTTAAATCTTCATAACAAATTATATATCTATTTGTGGTGTGGTATCGAGTAGCAATATGCATTACTCCACACATTACGTTAACTGCCTGCGGATGTGAAATATATTTTTGATTTTTTACTCTAATATTTGTGTTCAAATAATTAACGACGTATTGGGATTTCTCTATACAGTATACTACTCGTATACGGTATCTTCAGATTTCTGTGTAGTTTTGGTCATTCGGACCAACTTATTTTTAAACTATCTATCGTATTTATTTAGTCTGTTGGGCCATGGAGACAATTGCTACGGGAATTAATGAATGAAGTATTTTCAGGGCAACAAAAACTCATTCGGTGGTATGCATTGTATTGGGACTTGGGCTTGTAATTGTATATTGTTTCTGTCTTGCCTCCCGATATTAACCACCCGCTTGTTACGGGTTTGTAGAACGCCTCTAGTTTTGTTTATGCTGGTACGTTTCTTTTCCTCTGCTTCTGCCCCGAGCAGCCCGGTCTTTTTCTGGCGTGGTAGCTGTAGGCGCGGGCCCGAGATACAGTGCATGGTGGAACGACTGTCCTGAACCTGCGTGTCGTCGTCAAAGAACACGAAGCCAATTACGAAATTAAATGCACTCACGTGCATGGTCTGATAAGCTTCACAGAAAATAGGGAAGACAGACGGTGATACAGTTTTATTGTGTGTCTCCATGTAATTAAAATTTTCGCGAAGATATGTCAACTTAAGGTGCGAGTTTTTAAAGCTTTTTGCAGTGATCATTATGACTACTAGCCCTGTGAATAAATGCAAATTATGAGGATATGTAATTGGATGTGTAATTAATCTGTCGAGAATAACGTGTGCTAAAAATCGTTTCATTTATTCAGAGCAAAAATCGTGTGTCATGCGTCCACTTCGCCATTTTAATGTCGACATCTTGAAAAGACAGTAGTCAGGTCGTAGTAAAAGACATGTTCTTTGGCTATTTCCTGTATTCTAATGTTGAAAACAGCATTCCCATTTCTTTACCTATTATTTCTCATGGCATACATTCTTTTGTTTTGTCTGTTTTCATTGCTGGAGGGAGTGTGAAACTAAGGCTATCGCTGCGGGAATGTCGTGTGGGTGCATTGGCGAGGTGCAACGCAGCAACTATTGTGACGTTGCGTGAGCGACGCTATCGGAAGAGCGATCCAGCGCGGAGCTTGAGGCGCGAAGGGGAAAGCTCTTTCCGATGGGAGGGACCGGTGACGGTCCCACGAGAACTGCGTGGCCTTCCGCCATCAGGTGCACATCGCATACACGCACGCTTGCTTCACGAGAATTGCACTCCCTCGCGGATCACGCATTTGACCCTTCATCTTTCCCCTTCACTTTCGCCTCCGATTCTTCTTCACCATGAAATCAACTCCAATTAGTGAAGTTTTTGCTGTTATTTTGTTATGATATTGTATTGTGTTGGAAGGAAAGTTGGTTCGGACTTTTTGCAGGTGCTTGGCATCAAGCGAGTGAGGACCAAGTTACATGATGTTCAGCTATGAATAATAATCCGATGCATCACTTGTGTGATAGCTGTTTCAAACTTCAATGTCAGGCGATATGAGAATTTGCGAGTGGAATAGATATAATGTAATATAATTAGATATAATGTAAATGTTATAACGACATAATTAACAGTTTTCAACTTGACGTTTTGTCCAAGCTCAAGAATGCTCTTAGAAAAATACCATTCGATATCAAGGTCGCATTTTTGCGCTCCTTATCAATTCATTGGGCTGCAACCCCTTGCCTCTGCAAAGCCGGGCGGCGTGCCGGACAAATCTTTATTTCAACCAGAAATATGATAAGTTAAAAAAGTGTGCAAAATTTTCGATTTTGAACTACTCTTGTAGCCCATTTTCTCGGTCGCACTCATTTGAATTCCACAGATGGCACGGTGGGGCCGTAACCTCCTCTCTGACCTGTGCGCGTTCCCAACCGTTAAGTCGGTTGAAGGGTGGCCCGTCTCGGTACACACCTGAACTACGCCCATCTTCCCATACAGGGCGTAATTGGGTGCATTGGAATGCTTCCCACGTCTCATTTCTTAACGTAAAGCCCCTCGCTTAAGGCTCCGTGAGAAGCGTGCGTTACGAGCGTGCTTACTCTAATCCTGGAACACGCGCTCGTAATGAATCACGGTGTAGCGCGGAGGGAGCGCGGCCTGTTCAATTGACCCCGGGCGGCCCGGCGCCGCCTCCCGCGCCGCCCTCGCGGAAGCCAGCTCGCCGCCCTCGCGGCGACTGCGGCGGCCGTCTTGCGCCTGGGCTCTAATTGCGGCTTTCGCGCCGCGTGCGCCCGCCCGCGCCGGCTCTGATGACCCGGCGCTAATTGACGCATGCCCGCTCGCCCCAACACCCGAACACCGAACACCCGAATACCCCGTGGGCCCGGGCCGTCTTCTGGGCAGCCTTTCTATTCGGAATGTACGCAGCCGTAAATTGTGCTTTTTGGCAAAACAATAATAATGGAAGAATAGTTATTTAACTGTTCCACTATCTTCAGATTGTCATTAAGATTGACGTTCTTTACTTTTTCTGTTCAGATTTATTTTTTACAATTATATACATATGGAAACAGACCAAAAAAACATAATTCGGATTGAAACTTTTATTAACATCTCTTAATTTTGAAGCTTTTTACACCTCTCAACGTATTGAGGTTTTGATTTTCAATATGTATATGACTGTCTGAAATAAATCTGGACAGAAAAAATCTAAATATTTATGTTAGTGTGAGAGAGTTGTAAGGTTTAAGGTTGAGATAGGACATAACTTATCAGTCATTTAAGACTTAACATGTCACCTTTTTTTTTTTTGAGAAATGCAATCCTCCATACCGCAGGTTTAATAATGCATTCTGTGTAATACGGAGGTGGTCCCAGAAGTACCCGGCCTGACCTAGAGATCGTGGTAGTATTTCGAAAAATATCACTGTATTAGAAAGTAGACAATCTATGAAGCATATGTTTCAAGTTTGAAGACGCTACGTTGTTTAGTATTTGTTTGGCAACAATCAATAGTGAACGTTGTGAGTGAATTTGTAAAAATGGAGAAAATAGGTCATCGTTATGTGATCCAATACTTTCATTTGAAAGTCCTCAGCCCAACCAGTATAAAAACTGAACTATATTCTGCTCTGGATGAGTCTGCGCCTTCGTTTACTACAGTAAAATATTGGGAAGCAGAGTTTAAACGAGGCCGTACGAGCTGCCAAGACGAGCATCGCAGTGGTCGACCAAATGAGGTGACAACTCCAGAAATGGTAGAGAAAATCCACAAAGCGGTACTGGGTGATCGTCGACTGAAAGTGCGCGAGCTAGCAGACATAGTAGGCATTTCAAAAAATGCGTTACATCGCATATTATCTGGAAATTTAGACATGAGAAAGCTGTGTGCAAGATGGGTGCCGCGTTTGCTAACAGTCGAGCAAAAACAGTGTCGTGAAGATGTTTCAATTGAGTGTTTAGCGAAGTTTCACCGCAACAAAGGCGAATTTTTACGCCGTTTCATAACCATGGATGAAACACGGGTCCACCACTTCACCCCAGAGAGAAAACAACAATCAAAACAATGGTCTGAAAAGGGAGAACGCGCACCAAAGAAGGCGAAGACCGGTCCATCTGCAGGCAAGGTCATGGCGTCGGTTTTTTGGGATGTGCGGGAGATAATTTTCATTTACTATCTTGAAAAAGGAAAAACTATCAACAACGAGTATTATGCGAACTTGTTGCAACGATTGTGCGAAGAAATCAAGCAAGAACGGCCACACGTGGCTAAGAAGAAAGTGTTGTTTCATCAGGACAATGCACCAGCTCGCAAATCCGTTATTGCAATGGCCAAAATTAATGAATTAAAATTTGAATTGCTACCTCATGCACCCTATTCGCCAGATTTAGCCCCCTCTAATTATTTTCTGTTCCCAAACTTGAAAAATGGCTCAGTGGTCAAAGATTTTCTCACAATGAAGAAGTGATATCGGTAGTTAATGGCTATTTTGAGGAGCAAGACAGTTCTTATTATAAAAAGGGTATCGAACTTATTGATCATCGCTGGGAAAAGTGTATAGAGCTCAAAGGAGATTATGTTGAAAAATAAACATATATATTTCCAAAATTTTTGTTTTTTCTTTGTTGGGTCGGGTACTTCTGGGACCGCTCTCGTATGCCATTTATACTCTTTAATCCAGCATGTGGAGTACATTTTATCCGCGTTTTCTGTATAAGTTGATTTTAAAATTACTGCCCGTCCGTGGTCCCTATCCATGTGAACAGCCTTTTGTACGTGTATACAACCGAGAAATAAAATGTTTTCTATGCCAAAAAAATGGGCGAAATAATTAAGTTAAGAGTCCTCTTAGGCAAGGAGCTTAACATGTGTCAGCGATTTTTTGTTTTGAAGAAATTCAAGCTTCATGTATGTTTATACGTTTTTCTGTAAACATGGCATATTTACCATTTATCCACCATGTAGAGCACTTTTTTTACGAGTTTTCTGCGAAAGTTAATATTAAAATTAATGTTTATTATTCATAAATATCAAATGGCGTACAGTGTATAAAAGCAGTAATCTGTCAGCGGTATCATGTCTACGGATAGGCTGCATATTCCAGGATTTATTGTTTTGTAAAATGTATTATTTCAACACGTTAAACACACCGCTCTTTTGAAGTTGAATACGCTTCATTCGTAAATCTGATATGAGTGAGACCATGAATTTACATTTAGCGACAATATATGCATTCAATAAATTTTTGTTTTGTTACTCAGTTAAACGTAACGTAGCGAATGTGTGTGTATATATATATATATATATATATATATATATATATACATATATATATATATATATATATATATACATATATATATATATATATATATATATATATATATATATATATATATATATACAGAGAGAGAGAGAGTGTGTATAGTTCAGAACATAACTTACATTCTTTTTAAGTTAAATACTATACAAACACGCCACTCATTTCAACGCTTCTCTCTGCGTATTTAACCTATGCGAAGTGTTGCGAGGAGAATGATCCAGCGGGAGGAGACGGGTTTGGGCGACAAAAGGTAAAATAAGGTCATCTATTGTGTGCAGTGCTGGGACCGGTGCGATTGCAAAAGCATTTCAAAGCCCAATTGACTCTGAAGAGCTATGAGGCGATTTTGCAATAGACGATCGTCGAACATATAATCCAGAGATGAATGTATGCTGAGGAGGAAAAAAGCAAGTGATGTGATACGACGCTCTGAATCTCTGTTTATATATATAGTTGCGATTGTGTTTACCTATTCAGTACCCAAAATTGGGTCACGCTAATTTAAAAC
Organism: Gryllus longicercus; assembly: GCA_038098605.1. Classification (NCBI taxonomy): domain Eukaryota; kingdom Metazoa; phylum Arthropoda; class Insecta; order Orthoptera; family Gryllidae; genus Gryllus; species Gryllus longicercus. The sequence goes on along the minus strand of JAZDUA010000127.1, from coordinate 3,414,164 downwards.
TCTGAGCTGTAGGCGCATACAGAGAAAGTAAGAGAAACGTGAGCATTTCAGTACTAAAATGGGAAGATTATGAAAAAAAAAAATCTTGTGAAGAGAACACGAATATTCCTGTAGGATAAACATTGTATTACGTACAGCAATTAAAATATTTTTGTAAAGGTCGAGTACGTAATTTAAAAAAGAAAAAAACGGACAAATAAATACCATGGAAAAAATGGAGGTTTTGCGTATCGGGGAATGAAAGTTTGTTATTTGTTGCTTAATAACAACACAAACCCCTAAAGCAACTGGGCACTTTCAGTTCTCCCATGAATGAAAATGACCAGAAAAAAATTAATTTTCACGATGTCGAAATTGCGATGACCTGTAGTTACTGCAACTCTCGTCTGTATTGCGTAGCGCGTTCCGTTGAGCGTGTCTCGGAAACCCGTGCGTGTCGGAAAGTGTCGATCTCGCCGCCGGGGACGGGGGAACGAATTGAATGCCCCCGCCGCCGCCGCCGCCGCCGCCGCCGCCGCCGCGCCGAGCGCGCGCCGAGGAAAGGCCAGTTAACCCGTCGTGGTTCGTCGCGAGAGCGAACAATGCAGCGGCGAGTGAAATGCGGAGCGGAGCGAAAGGAAAGGAAGGCCAGGAGCGCCGGCCGTGGCCTTATTAATCCTGCAGCAGACGACGGAGGCGAAATGACGGCGACCACCGCAGTCCGCCCTCCCTCTCGCCCTCCCTCTCGCCCTCCCTCTCGCCCTCCCTCTCGCCTTACATTTCTCCGCTCCTGTCACCGCCATTGCCCTCGCTCCTGCAACTTTGTTCGTGCCGCATCTGTGCTCGCCGCCTCGACCGTCGCCGCCACCCTCGCTAAGGCCTCCGTTGTCGTCGCCTTCGTCACCGGTCTCGTCTCAGCTCTCGTCACCAACCTAGTCGCCGCCCTCGTCTCTATCTCCTGGCTTCGCGCCCTCGTAACCGCCAGTCGTCTCCGTCCTCGTCTCTGCCACCGCCAGCGCCCTCGTCTCCGTCCCCCTCGCCACCGCCCTCGACTCCGCCCTCAAGCCTCCACCCTCGACGCTGCCCTCGTCGTCTCCCACCCCCGCCGCTTTCGTCGCCGCCCTCGTCGCCACCCTCACTGCCGTGGCCCTAAAAGCTACCACCGCTTCCTCGTGACAGCACCGCTAACACGTCGCCTCCGCTCTCACCGCCACCGCCGCGGCCGCTCCAGCGCTTGGAGGGTAATAATACGCACGCCGCCCCGCCGCCGCCGGGATTCGAACCGTGAGACCGCTCCGTGACCCTTGACGACGGGAGGCGGGCGGGTGTAGATTGAACGGAGACACGCGGGAGAAGACACGGAGGAAGCGAGCGGGGGTGGGCGGCGCGAGCGGCGCGCGTCGGGAGGTCGTGGGTTCGAGTGCAGCCGAGCGTCAGACGCGCGCACCTCTGGGCCTACTTTCTCGCCTGTTGCCGCAGCCGCAGCCGCCGCCGCCGCCATGGCTGTCACACATTCCCGCACGCCAGGTGACGGGCAGAGAAGAGCGACGGATGTCGCGCAGTGGTCGCCTCGAGGTGCTCGTTTCTTTTTGGCAGGTTGCATTTTGAGTGACTGGATTGCGTGTTGGTTCGTCATGGCTGGGTCGTGTCGCTGGGTAGCCTCAGGTTCTTCTCAGGTACTATCCAGATCGGACGAAAGGCGGGTATACTGATGAGATGGTTTTATTTTCACCCATCATCACCGACGCCTGCTGTTGAGGCAAATGACAAGAAACCTATTTTTGTGCGAAAAAAGCGAGAGCATTGCTTGTTTCAAACCTTTTTATTTTTAGGTAATTCTGGAAGCCAGTGACGTGTTACTGAGACACATTTGCTTGCTTTTATTTTAAAGTAAAATTTGTTACTTCTATTGTATTATAGGCAAATAATAAAATAGACAAACATGCTCATTAGCTCTATTTTACTTCCATTGCCTTTCATTTCATGTAGTTCTTTGAATGGGAGAATCGTATTAGGTAAGATTTTATTTAAAGATGTCAGTGAGATTGTTTCTCTTGTGATTTGTGAAGATCGATCAGTGGTGTACCAATCTCATTAATAATAATAATAATAATAATAATAATAATAATAATAGTAAAAATATTGTTAGTATGTAGGAGTAGGCATTAGTCGAAAAATTACATAATTCAACATGCAATACTATGCGCACATTAAAGGTCGTATGTTTGTGAATGAACATCACTTAAACATGAGGGCACGTTCAAGGAAACCTGTTTGCTCCTGAATGTTTTACTACCTCCTGTACTTGCTGAATGACTGATGGTGTGGCTGATGAATTGCTGAATATTGCATTACTGATTCGTAACTTTTGGCCTTATTAAACTAATTCTCTATAAATTGTGGAGAGTTAATTACTGCACGCAATATCCAAACATCTCTTAATTAATTGTTACGTGTATTTCGAACCAAATTTTAAGAATTCTGTCCCCTCCCCAAAGCAAAATGTATGGTTCTTAATATTTTAGCAAGAATATCTGCTGGCAGACTTTTGTACCTCAGTTCGTGACCTAGTACTGTCTACATTATTGAGCAGTTTTGGGGACACTAAGGATATGTAGAACAAGTTTTTTTTACAGTATTGGCCCCACGACTTCCTTTTCGAAACATTCTCACTTTAATAGTGATCTAAAACATTGCGTGACGCTGACTCGTTGTATATTGCAGTACGACAAGACTTGTCAAAACGGTGGCAGCCGCTTGTTTAATTGGAGAAGGTTTCAGTCTTTCTTTCGGCTTTCCAGGAAGCGCCGAGAAGAAGTGTTTAGTGAGCAGACCTGAAATCTGCAGAAAGAAAAGCAAAATCCGCCGTATCTTTGTACCCCAATAGCTGCGGGATTGCAGCAAGAAACTTCCTATACGAGTGCACTTGGCCCCCTTTCCCGCTTGTTGCCGGCGTCTCGGATGAACGGGTAGGCAACCGGGCGCCTCCATGAGGCTCGGGTGGCAGGGGCGGTTCGGGTGGTTTTGGGAGAAAGAGAGAGAGCGAGCGAGCGAGCGAGCGAGCGAGCGAGCGAGCGAGCGATCGAGCTTCAGTGCACGCACGCCGAAGCTTTTCTGCTGTATGGCGTGCAGGGAGTGGCGAGGCGGGGCCGTATTTGATCGCAAGTAAAAGGGAGGTGATCGAGACGTGCCGGATGTAGACAGCAATGAAAGCGAGTGGGTGGGTTCGAACCGTTGCATGCTGTGTTTCCGTTAGAGCCTAACAAGTGATTTTCTCCAAGAAAGTGTCTCAAGATTTTGCCGGATTGTTAGTGCGGGGACTGGTTTGCTAAATCTTGGAATAAGGAAAATAATTTGAATAAGTTTTGAATAAAAAAAATTAATCTCACGTGCTTGCTGAAGAATGAGAAGAAAGGTGCTTTATGCGGTGCATTCGATAGATAATTAAACGGAAGTTTTACAACGGTTTTCTTTTTCAGTATTTGCGTGCTTTACTCATAATAGCACGCGCTTTCAGCCAGAAGAAAGGGGATCGAAGAAAAATGACAATAAAGAAAATTTCGCACATTCTTTGCGGCGCTTTCACGGAACATGGTAATTTTGTACGTAGTAATTTTCTTTTACACAATTCTCGACGTGTTTACAAAAATTATGCATCGTCAAATATCTCAACGAAATGATAAAGGAACATTGGTATTACTTTCTATTAATATGAGAAAGTACATGATAGTGGCATTTTTAATATTAGTGTCACGAGAAATTCTTCATACTGTAACTTTAGTAGCGGAGATTGCGAAGTCTTTTGTCCTCTGTCGCGTGAAACGAAGGTCGGATGTTCATATGTTATGTTAGTATGTGAGTATTTGTTCGGATGTGATTGTAGCTCTAACGTCTATGACAAGAAATGTAAGATATTTTATCGCTTTAGGCGATATGTGTACGAAGCGATAGACTAGGTTTGATGCGACTCTGTACGGGTACAGCGCATTTAGATCCGGTAAACATTTTCAGTATTTAAGTCTAATACCTTGCTGTAGGAGACTTTTTCAAGGTCGGTTTTTACCAAATTGGTCATGTAGCGACTACTGTGTTTGTAGGGAGCACTGTAGGAAGAACACATAAGGACAACACAAATACACACAAACATCCATGCCTGATGCGGGATTCAAACCCACGACCCTTCGAGCCGAGGCTGCGACGGCCCTTCAGCCTTAACAACCTCGGCTATCAAGCCGCCTATACAGGAGTCTTATTTAAACTGCTGTAAATTAATATCGGAAGGAGAACGTGAAATGAAATCTAATTTGAAAATAAAATATAACGTAAATATTTATAATATTTTTATAATAATTGTAATTAATGTATAAATTTAATTGACATGAATGTGTATAATTAAACTAAAACATAATTAAATATCTACAAAAGTGTTTACGATCGGCAGTTACGGGCTCGGACATAGAGGACATACGGACATAGAGGGTTCGATAAAATTTTAAAACTATGTGTGCAATTATTTACAAAGTAGAAATCCATTCATGATGGTTCCAAATTATAGTTGTTTTAGAATTTAAGTTTTAAAATTTTGACGAGATGTTCTTAGTATGCCTGCGATATCCTCAGGTCGTAAAAATGTGTAGATATTCCCCACGAAGTGCAGACGAAAACAAGGAGAAAGAAATTGAAATTAATTTAATGGGAAAATAAATTTTTCAGAAAGGTGAAACGTAATCGTCCACAATTTAAAAAGTATTTTTTGTTGTAGAAGATTTCTTTTTTCTTATCCTTATAGATTTCCACAAGATTTCTGCTGTCATCACCGCGTTTATTTAATATTTTTTTGAGTAATTTTTTGATAATAGCCTTTTTTGTGTTTATTTGTAAAAAGTTTGACTTTCCCAATCATTCCATAACAGTCGGACTCCTTACGCGAACTGCTCATTCGGCGAGTCTCTTCCGAGGCGCTGCTTCGGCGCCGCACGACGCTCGGTTCGATTCCCGTGGGTATCGAGGTTACGCGCCCGTCCGGCTGACCCCCGACCTCGCGGCATCGGCCGGTGGTCTGACGGCCGGTTCGTTAGTGGGCCGGGTTCTGCGACCCCGGACGCGCGCCGGCCGGTGACACATGAGCTGCGGCGCGCGTGTGAACGACGCCTCAAGTCGCGACCCTTTTATTGTAAGCCCCCTCCGCCCGTACACACGTGCCGGACTTCCCTCTGCAGAAGCCGAATGTCACACGGCCTGGCCCGCTCGTCGGAATGTTCGTGGTAACGAAAAGGTCGTGACATTTCGCCACTTGTGGATGAGAAATGAACTTTTGTTTCCCGCTGGGATGCTGCTCAATCAATTTGGACAAGGTTTTTTCTGCTTCTCTACGTCTCGGTCATCCGTGTTGGCAAATTAGGCATTCGAGAGGGGATTGATAAAAATATTGTGATTAAATTGTAAGGTATAGATCTCTCATTCTTTTTTTGGTGTACAGTGTACGAGTTTTGTCACTCCCAATTATCCTTACTGACAGGCTAAATTGTAGAGAATGCCAGATGATGCCACATGTGGGGAATGGGGATGTCAAGATTTCTTACTTGTTTTTCTACGTATATGTGTGTATAGAATGAACGAAGGAAAGTATAAAAGTCATGTATCTTTTAAGTGAACCTATTGTCGAGAAGGAAAATAATAATTCTGAAAGTAATGTTGCTTATCAGATAATGCATCAAAGTAGAAAAGGAATACGATATAATATAATTGAGATAAGATGTCATTTCGAGTTGACCGGAACAATAGGAAATTTGGAGTATATAACAGTTTTTAATCAGTTGGTGAAGCAAGATAATTTATTTATAGAGACTGAGTGAGATTCGTAACATTGCTACTAGAACACTATCTCTCCCGTTCTGGGTACCAGCGGCGTCTAAATCTCGATCACTCACCTTTATCGTCTATGCCTTCATGACATAATTGACGGAAAAGGCATCTGGTTTGTGCGAAGGAAATGCTCTTAAACTGAGTAAAAGATAACCATTATGCTTGATATGCAAACTTTATGGACACGACAGTTGCATCACATTTCAAAGATGGGAGTAAAATTTATAAAAAAACTAAATGAAATGTAAAATAATACGAATAATGTAACTATTGCACAACTATTTTATTCTAGGGTTTTACGTTTGAAGTACACGACATACATGAAATGAAATACGTTTATTTATTTATATATTTATACATTTATTTATTTATATATTTATTTATATATTTATTTATTTATTTTTGCCATTTCTATGTATGTTTAGGTGGTAACTGAAACTGTCGATATCAGCGTAGAATTTTCTGGGTAATTTGGTTCTGAAATCATCTTCCCGATAGAAGCGGAAGTACGTTCTCGCGCGTCTTTTGAAAGCAGTAGTTTGTTATTGCGTTCGCCCTCTTGCGGATCCGACAAGTCTCGGGCAGACGCCCGTGAGCGCACCCGTTATTCTGTGCTTCCGTTGGATGCTGTGGACATTTCTGTGCTGTTTCGCGTCGCACCTTCAGTTTGGATGACAAAACATGTTAACAATACTTCTCCAGAATTGTTTTACTGTGCGACATTTGGATATCAATGTAGAAATGTTTTTTCTAATGTGATTTGATTTTGAATATTTTTAGTGTTCAGTATTTTCTTTTTGTATTCATAAATATATTTTGCATTACTACTCTGACGGATTAGCAAGCTTTGCTTAAGATGGATTATTCGTGTTTCTCAATAACGAACTTTCATATATTATTTTTAAATACATCATTCCGATCAAATGGTATTATTTTTACTCATATTTGTAGAATACAGCAGTGTTATATCGATTGCCTGTATTGTAGAGTGATCTCGAAGGTGTGTGAAATTCACTTTCGGGCACTGACGAAGCTCATTATCATAACTCTGCGATCTGTGGCATGTGAGTTTGGACACACTGGCAGGATCGCTTGGCATGTACTCACCCTGGCGACGGTGCCGGCGTGGGCCGTGTGAGCTGTCATGATAACTGCGGGCTGCGACGATCCACGCGCGCGGCTGACGAACGTCTCGCACTCTCTCAAAAGCGAACTCGCAGTCACTGCGTCGGGGCACTCACGCGGGCGCTAGGCGCGTCCGAGATGTCTTCCTCTCTTGCACCGTCTCTCACTGAGAAGCACGAAGCCTGGGGGCTCTCTGTCGAGCCACTGGCGCCGCGGCCGGCGCCGCTCTCTATATAGCCTGGCGGGTGGCCCACATCCGCGGTGGCGGCGGAGGCGGAGGACGCGGCGACGTCGGAGGCTAGGAGGAGGAGGAGGAGGAGGAGGTGGTGGTGGAGGAGGCATCTCGGAGGAAGCTCAGGCGGAGGCGCAGGTGGCGTTTGGGAGCTGCGGGCGTATTTCGTTTTCCCTCTGAGGTGCAGTGCTGGGCGTGGATGCTGGCCCCGCGTGGGAAACTATTTTGAAAGCTACATTAAATTTCCTGAGCAAACGTATGTGCCAGTAGATTTTCGTTATGTACGTTCGTACATGTGGAATTGGAATGAAATTAAAGCCTGAATTTTCTGATTGCTCATTTACTTCGCGCGCCTTCGTGTTCTCTACATTTTTGAATAGTGAGTGAACAAATTTTGTGTTTCCGTCTTCATCATGTTCAGTGAATATACACACAAAACTTTCGTGTCATCAAAACTATTAAAAGGACTAATGTTGTGAGGCAATTTCAATTTGCGTGAGGAAATGTAATGGACGGGGATGAGAAAAGAGTCATAAAAAAGCTTTAACATTTTTTGCCCGCCCATATTAACTGGGTGCTTTTGCGGAGTTTAGGAACCTGGGCTAGGAGTCGGTAGCACTGCGGAGTGGTAGGTACGAGAAGCAATGCCCGAAGATTTCTGCGAATCAGCAACGCATTCACGTTTCCATGTGGAGCAGATTACGAGCAAAGGTTGATGGTCAGAGTAACTTACGATAGACTTCGTAATATCTTTGAGTTTTGTACTTTCATCTCATGCGTGTTCGAAGAATTCATTTATTGTATATTCCTCGCCACTTCATGACAGGTCTATAATTTGAGCCGCACCGATCACAACAATGAGGTGAATGTGTTGTAACGTATATGTTTCAAGAAGATTGTATAAGATTACTAGCGCTTCGCCTGATTTACAAATTAAGTTACTCGAATTACATGAAACCTAGTTACAAGTGCCCCTTGTGCTTTTTGCTAGGGATGTATTAGTAAAGAAAATGAGAATACATTTGACTTTTTATCTATTTCGTTGCTTTAATTATCACGATCATCGCTAGAGCCTGGAAATCCAAGCATTTATTTTACCTAAGATGGGCAGGCAGAAATGCATTTTTTTACAAAAATAGGCATGCAAAAAAGTCATTTATTCTGTCTAAAAAAGGGGTAAAAACATAAGAAACATTTCAAAATCACCTTTTAAAAATAATTATTGTAAAACAAGTAATAATTAAAATGTTTCACATTTTTATTCTAACCCTAAAATTTACATTAGTACTTATAAGAAAACTACCTTTTCTTTGTAATCTTGATTGCACACGGCCGTCCGGTATGACAAGTATGAATTTATTTTATTGGCGATCTGTCTCTACAAAATGCTATTGTGGACACCCTTTAGAATCTTGAAATGGTATCAGTAAAAATGGAATTATAGATTTCGATTTTGTTTAATCGCCAGAAGGGACGAGAGAACAAGAAGAAACTGAGAAGGGTATATCAAGTACAGTTGGCTCTGTCCTCAGAAGGGTTCGGAGGCCATACACATAGGGAGATTTCTCGTGAGCGAACAAGTCTGTCAGCATCAACGAAAAATATAAAAAATCTTCACGGGTATCATCTTACTTTCCCTTTTCGATTTTTAACATAATCTGTCACTGCAGTCTCTACTTTCGCCGAAAGTCAATACAAGACCGGTCCTTCACGTGGTCAAGGCTTGCAGGTATGATTGCAGTTCGATAGAAATAGGTGCTAGGAGGGGTAAACGCGAAAGTAATGACGAAAAATGCAGAAAAGGAGGAAGTAAGGAAGAAAAATACACAAAAAAGGCAAAATGCCAAAAATAGCATTAGAAGCTAAAATGGGCAAAATTAAAATTAAATGACAAACTTGAGAAGTACAATTAAGTGATTCCTATTGCTAAAATTCATAAAATTGTAACAATAATGAAAAGGCATTTACCAAACTTCCGGGCTCTAATCATTACGAGTGGAGGTGCGAATTAAATAATTGCTTTCGTTCGTTTCAAATAAGGAATTCGTTTCGTTCCAACTCTGTAGTGGCACTGATCGTCAGTGTTGGATCCAGTTGCTAAATCTGTGATAGTATTGCAGAACCCACTGAGATGCCCGTCAAAATTATATTTTAATGTATTAATAATTTAATTCGATGAAATTTTGCAATTTCCTGACCAAAAGGAAGAGGTTGTTTGTTTTCATGATATTGTAATAAAATCGTAATTTCGGGGAACTTCTGAGAAATTATTGATTATCTGAGACGTGCCGGATTCTACGCTATTTTATGACTATTCGAGCTGCTTGTGTTCATCACAATAAGAATGATATCTCGTGGCTTATATTAAGCTGTCCATATTCTCCTTAAGCTTTTCTTAGTCTTATGCAAAAACGACAATATAGAAAATCTTCTGTAGCTTCTTGTAGGCTTCCATTGTGAACGTAGACAACAGAAGTGCAAACAACACATTCGCATGACCGTTACCAAGCAATAATACTTGAGATATGGGCGGGGTCGGATTTGTAGGCCTATTGGTGAGCGATTAAATATTAAGTTACGTTTCAATGAGGAAAGAGTTGGTTTTTACTTTAGTGTTTTCGAGAAAAATACCATCAAAATATTGATGTCTATTAGAAATAAATACCGTAAGCGGCAAGGTTTTACGTTTCTTTTGCCAAGGTTTGTCGATGGTTTCTGATGTATTCTGTCTCTTTATAAACAATTTCAACAAACTTATATCAAAGTATTTTTTGTATTAAGGCAGAGGTATTTCAACATTTTCTGCATTTTCACTATAAATTATTGTATAATCAACATTTACTACTAATAATTTACTGTATTCCTGTTCAATTCATTTTCTTAAAAAAATATTTTGTGTATTAAATCGATGTTCGCAGAAAAATGTAGAGCTTTGATCTTCGAAATTTAAACAAAATATCAGAAACCTGATTATTAGTTTTGAAGCAACTGGAAAGCTTTTATCAATTTCGCAGTCATTTATGAGCAACAACAACAATTCTTTAATAATACAATGTTCTCGAGAGAATTGATGCAATTTCGAATTCGGAAAATTAAACGTTTTGAACCAAAAATTTGAATTAATTTAGATTTTGTTATGAATTGAAAAATAACGTTGATAAATGGAAGTTTTTGGCATTTTAGGGCCGGATTAATCCGACGTTTACCAGCTAGCGATGTTCCCAGGCCTGCGTCCGTTTTAAAAAATTTGTTATCCACATCTTGGGAGGGGGGTAAGGGTGACATGTGGCGAGCAGGCTGTAATCCTATCACCGTACGTAGGATACGTGGTCTGCCTGAGATTTTCTATCGTCTTACAGCTTAAAAAAACAATTACTTCATTTTTGCCCCGACCGAGTCTCGAACCCGGGATAGCCCCACAGAAAGCTAGCACGCTATTCGCGAGCCACTCGAAGGGCATGTACGTTGATAAATTATTGTCGTGTAGTGAAGTCGTCCCCGATTCCGTGCTGCAGAGGGAAAATGAACTACTCCTATCCCGGGCCCATCGACAGCTGAGGCGTCGTGTCGGCGCCCCTCGGTGTGTACGCGCGGCCGTATCTCGTGAGATGGTCCGCCTGATAGCGGCGCCGCTGAGGGTCATCGGGGAACGAATCGCGGGCCAAAAGGTCGGGGGCGCGCGGGGATTTTCTGGCTTTCCTCGAGGAGGAGGGAGGAGGCAGCAGCGGCTCATCGGGCGGGCAGCGCCGGCCCGATTTCCCTCGCGCCGTCGACGCTGCTTCTCGGGAGGCGCTCGGGGCGGCCGCGCGGGCCGGCGCATTGGAACTCGGAAGGGAGGGGCCGCTGGCCGATGGTGTCACGCACCCTGCGGCCACGGAACAGGATCGTCCAGTGGACGGGTCAGTTGGCCCCGCTATTCGCTGGAGCCCATGCGAGTCGTGCGAGCAGGAAAAAGTGGCTGTGATGTTGCTGAGATTTTCTGCTGTTTGTTTCAGACATATTAACAACCGGTGTTTTTGGTGGATTATAGTGTCTGTTTGGTTTTTATCTTGTCAATAAGCTAAAAGCGTGGAATTTAAAGTAGAAATCAGGTACAATTTTCTCCGATTTTCTTCGGCCGGTGATGCTCTGTTAAAAATTTGCAATCCTCTCCTGATTCTGTTTTCGCATTTGTTTATTGCCTTGATTTTACTACAGGAATAACAGTTGAAGAAATAACGAGAGACCTCATGATTGATTTCATGTTTGGGATGCTATGCCTGTTTCTGCATCTCAGCATCATTGTTTTACTTGTTTATGAATCTGTGATTAGAATTGTGTCTTGATTCGAATTACTCCATGTATCTTGCAGAATTAACATTAATTCATTTTTCTACAACATAATAAGATACTTTTATATGGTAAGTTGTATTTCATTTTCGGTTTTATAGTTATAGATAATATATTAAAGTCTCCGGCTTGCTTAAGCAGTTTTATCTTCACTGTTGAAATTCATTTTCTTTGATTCAATTTGGTGTTCTCCTTCCTTATAAATCCTGTTAGAATGACTAAGGAATTTTATAACTAATAATCTTCCACCGTCAGGTATACATGGAATATTTGCGATTTCTTTCGTAATTTATAGCGCCCCAGAAACACCTATATTTGAGGGCGAGTCACGTGTTACGACGTTTGTAAATTCACGCGCACTTTGTTTTCGAAATAGGTGATTAATTTCAGTTTCATCAGTAGAATCTCCTCCCATTTACTTTGGTTTCAGAGCTTTATTCAAATCGGAGCTGGCCTCCTCCCATAAAATTCTTTGAAGCGCCTCCAATGATACTGCGTTCAACAGGTTCCTTGGCGCGTTTCCCGAAGTGTCACGGGTAAACGCAGGTTAGATGAAGAATAGTGCACACGCTCCTGCGGCGATCATATGGAAACCGGCCGGCACCATTCTTCGCCATGAGATGGAGTTCCTTTCTTCCCGCCTCCGCCCCTCCCCGCCGCCAGCTGCGCCCCCTAGCCATCCACGTGTCATCCACGCCTCCGCCCAAACTCCGGCCCCGCCACCGCTGCCCAACCCCGCCTTGGCCCGCCCCGCGTCGCATCGCCTCGCCACGCCTCGCCATGCCTCGCCACGCCTTGCCACGCCACGCCACGCCACGCCACGCTACGCCACGCTACGCCACGCCACGCCACGCCACGCCACGCCACGCTCTACCCTGCCACGTTCCGATCCGCCTCACCCCAGCACGCTCCGCTCCGCTCCTCCCTACCACGCACCGCCATGCCCCGCAACGCTCCACCACGCCTCGCCTCGCCACACTGTGCCGCGCCGCCTCCGCCGCCGGCTGGAATGCGGCCTCTTTTTCTCTTCTTCCCCAATTAAGCGGGCCCTGTTTTCGGGAATTCAGCGTACAGGCTCTCGGCGCTAGGGCCGGGCCGTGCTCGCGTGCCGCGGGCGTGAGATCAGGAAGCAGAGTCGCAGAGCAAGATGCGTTCAAAGGTGTGTTCTGCGAAATTACTATTGGGCACCATCATTCTAGCTGTTTGGTCCTAGGCTATGTGGTCTCTTCGACCTTGATTGTGTAGAATCAGATTTGGTTTGGAAGTTGATTCAGTGGGGAATACTAATGAATGCAATTATCTAGTACGTAGAGGACGCGTATTCATCGATGGGTTAGAATAATAGATGCCGATCTTGTAACTCACATTCTATTCATTGAAAACATTTCATAAATACCTGAGAGAAATTGACGTGGAATGCGTCTCTTACGTATTGAACTGGGATGAATTTATAGTGGGAACAGGTAATGAAATATATAAATTATAAAATGTATATGAATGATGTTTTTTGTTTTACCTCCCTCCACACACGTCCCAGATAAGTCTTTTTTCAGAGTATGACGGTCCGACTAATATATAGCCTTCCCACCCATGGCACAAATGGGACATAAGAAACATTGCGGCACTGGACTTGACTGCAAATTAACACGATTATGAAAGACGTGCAACGCACTGCCTAGATTTTCTGCGCCGCCGAGGAAAGCGACAGGCGAAGAGGCATGGCCGAAACGGTGCGTTAGCGCACGCGTGCAGCTTGCGCTCGAAGCTGCAACTGCCGCGAAGGGAGCGTGACACGTTTTGACTTCGGTAGCAGCACGAGGGGCGGCAAGGTCGATCTGTGTACCTATTGTAGAAAAATTCACGGAAGCGATTGTAATCTGTAATGCAATTCTAATCTGGCATAGTTTAACAAAGAATATTTTTCATAAATACTGAGTCTTTCCTCAATGGAAAGCAGGAATTATGCTGAGCCAGCTTCAAGCCCGAATGGAAATTAGATATCGAAATGAAGGACCAAAGGGGGGTTATATACCTATCTGTCTTCCGAGGCTTAATTTTCCGTAAGAAAAATCTGTGCGCGGAACGCAATGAAGTCTACACGTGTCAGGAATGTAGGTGCGGATCCTCCTTATGGGCGTAATAACTGCAGCTGCTGCGAAAGAGACTGCGATCTTCTTCGCCCGAGAGCATTTTAATGGTAAAGCATGCTCTAAGAATAGTTAGGGTATACTTCCATTTTTAAAAAAGATGTATATTTTGATTTAAAATGTTATTAAATTACAAAAAAATATAAAACTTAAATGCATTAAACATTTCTACGACGAGATAACAATATTAGAAGATGGCTACTTCGAAACATTCCTGCCTCGGGGGCTGCTTTGTGCTCTTTTGATTTTGCCACGGCTCTGTTGGTCTTTTCTCCGGCGACGAGGGAAACAAGAGAGGACGAGGCGGGGCAGCAACCTTTCGGTGCGTGGGCGCGCCGCTGGGCGCGGCTGGCGCGCGGAGTTGAAGAGGGTGGGGGCGCGGCACTTTCGTCTCTGCCGCCGCCGCCGCCGCCTCCCACCTTCACCGCCTCCGCCGCGGGTCGTGCCCTCTGCCTACCTCCGCCTCGCGCCGCGCGCTCTCGCGTCTCTGCGGCCGCGGCGCTTCCGGCTCCGCCGCCTGACGGCGCGCCGAGCGCATCTCCTTCGGGAGCGTTCCATTCTTCATTCTTTGCGCGAAGGAGGACGCGAGTCTCGCGACAGCCCGTCGCGAGGCAGACGTCCTGCCTGAAAGGGCGACTTCTTCAGCCGTATGGGGCAACCGGCAGCCAAGGGGCAGAGGCTGCCTTCGCTTCCCTTCACTGCGATTCCCGGGGATTGTGAATAGGTGATTCTTTTGTTGGTTTTCCGCTGTGTCGTGAGGTGTGCATTGTGTTTCTTCTAGAAAAGGAAGGGAAGGATCTAGGATTGTTCTACGTTATGCGACGTCCATTCATTCTACACTTCCCACTTCCCTTCTTCAGCCTATTGGTATCATTAGATCTTAACTCTGAGATTATTTTAAATTAATCGCGCATTGACTTCAGAAGAACCACATTATCCTATAAGAATTACTTCAGAAAGAATTCTCAAATATAAAAAAAAAAAAAAAATTAAAAAACAAACGTTTAAATTAAAATGAAAAGTCTGTAAACGGAACTTTTTATTAATTGTTCAATATATACTTTTCAGATTTACGAATTTTTCCTGAAACTAATAATGAAAACTTATTGATGATTCCCGTAGAAAATTTCGTTCAGAGGGCAGAGGCCTATTTTAGGTAAAGGTGCATCATTATGTATGCACACGTAAACGACTGTGACGCAGGGAACTCTTTTTATGCCAACGTAAAATGTTTTACAGAGGAAGAAAGGAGTCATTTGGTAAAATCACATGTAAAGAAAACATGTTGTACTATGAATGTTTATGTCGTTGCAACTTTGCCAGCTACGCGGCTTTCTTTAATGGCCTTTTGTAGAACAAAGAAGCCGTTATTCGATAGTGCAGTTTCGTGTGCGTAGACCGCGTCGAGGGGTCACCACTTTTGACGTAATCAGGATATAAATGTAGCCTCAGGCGCGGTCTTCTGAGGTGCGTAGCTAGGAAGTGCACCTGTCGATCCGAGGAGTGATCTCGTATGAAAGAGCTCACTTTGACATAGTAGATTTAATAATTCAATCTGAAACAGAAGCTGATTAGAACGTGTAATATCGAATTTTTTGAAATAAAGTTCGCGCAGGCTTGTAGTACATGGCACTCTATTGGGCCTTAGAGCCGAGAAATGGCGTGAAAAAGAGTTTGGCAAGCAAGAAAGAGTAATTTCAATACACAACCGTGTCTTACGTGAAACTTCTTTTATCCATAGGAGGTCCTATGCTCTAAGAGCATTTAATCATATTAAACGAACAGTGTATAATATCGCTTATATATTTGCATTGTGCTACCTGCTAAACTTTCTTTGGTATCGTTGTGTACTATAAAAAATGGCAAATACAACAAGCACATAAGGAGATGGTGCCGTAGATGCGCCAGGGGTTGTTGATACATTCGGAGCGAAATTTTGTCTTTCAGAGAAATGTTGTTCAGAGAAATTGAGTTAGAGAGTGCTTTCGTCGATGCGAACAGGTTTGTCCGCGTTTAGTAGAATTCACTCAAAGTAGATACCATTCATTGAACTGAACTAGGTGGTCTATTCGAGGTAATAATGCATACAGGTGTTCAATTTGAAGAAAGAAATTGCGGTGTTTTGGCTATGGTGTGCACGCATTCGAATTCGGATTCAAAAATGACGCGAAGAGACTCGAATAGAAGAGTGCTAATAATTACCATCTACCTTTGAATTCAAACTTCTTTCATTTCGGTCAGTCGTGCGTCGCTTTCTAAAACCGCGTGTAGCCACAAATAACAAAAACATGTGACACTGATATAATTAAACGTATTTTTAAACCGTACTGCTCACGAACCTTACATTGGTATCGTTGTTATGGAGAAAGAAAGCCCATTACTCGATTACGCATGTAATCGAGTGTCACGTGCGGAGATGGCACCGTTGACGCGTAATGCAAAACGCAATGGAAGCTACATTTAACTTCGCGTACTATGGTCACCAGAAGAAGAGCGCAATTAAAGCGAGACCACGTAGTGAGCACGTATGTGCTATTGCATCGTTTCTATAACCTAGTGGTCTCACTCACCGTCATGAAGCAATCACATGACGTTTCACTTTCTTTCCTACAGCTGCGTCCTCAAAACGGCTCACTGGTATCGTTGGTATCGATTTTTAAAACAATTTATTGAAAAGAAAAAAAAACAACTCCCTGATGTAAATTTTGTCTAAAAGTATGTGATAGTTGAAAGGTTCTTACGTAATGCTTGGCTCTTATATAACACATCAGCACCAACAATACCGTGGTAATGCCTCTTTTTGCTTACTTTACCTCCTCTAGGAATCAAGCCGAGTGCTTTCTTCGTCGCAGCCTTGTCACCATCCAAGCTTGTACGAGAGCGAATAGAATTCTTTTTGCAACGTTCTTACGTAGCAGCACTTTCAAGCGCTTCTAGACACGCTATCACCCAACATGAGCCGAAATGCTTCTTTCTCTCGCGTTTTCCTCGAGCTCTAGACTGATGATGCCGCTGGGACTATTTCCAACATTTAAAATTGAAGATTAGTGTGTGATCGTTCGCACAAGCGCCATGTGGAAGGCTTCTTGGTGCACAATGGCGGGGCGCACGCTTTCTCAGCGACCCCCGCGGCGAATGCTCTTCGATTTTCTAATGCGCAATCTGCGTCATCTCGAATAGGTTCCTATCCGTCCGAGCATTATAATACAGTAGGTTGCAGTTTGCTGACAGTCCACGACAGGGGAAGGGAGTATGATGATCTGAAACGTAGGCCTTCTCTGTGTGAATATGAGAGTGCGGTTAAATGAAGGTTTCGTGCGACGGAGTGCACGTTTGACTTCTCATTGCTAGTTGTATTTGTTGTGAATACGACTGTGTACTTTTACTGTCTTTTGCAGGACACACGTACTATTTTTTATATTTAGTATCTTTGGTTGCAAAGGTATTCCCGTGTGCTTTTGATTCACTTGTTATCGCTAGAGGCATAGAAATTATATCAGTTCATAATTTGTGTATTTAGATCATGTGAAGTATATATCAATTCCTGTAATATGGCTATTGGCAAGAGTGAATGTGAACTACCGGTTTGAAATATGTTACAAATTTAAAATTTATAACAGTGGCATACCTTTCGGTGTTTCTCAAACAAGGAGAGAGTACGCAAAAGATAAATTTAGAAAAATAATAAGCTACAATCTGAACAACTGTTTGTTTCTTATTAGATGTGGTTTATTTTGTATGTTATACTCATGTGTATGTATAATGGGTACAAAATATACCCATTATATCGCCTTTGTTTGCTCGCGACCATTACGTTTATTGAACTTAAGTGTTTAAACAACTCTCTCCGGAAGTGTTTAATCGCCCAACATCAAATATTTTCCGTACTACCTTTTTCCTGTATAATTGTGAGAGCTCGGTAAAACTCACTTCAGTAAACGGCGGCACCCACTTTAAAACAATATTTTACAATTTCAGTTGCTTATTGCAAATTCCATGTGGGAAAGTGTTGCAGGTTTTGTTAGTAAAACAGTTTGTCAAACATATTGTCTACCTGTTTCTTTCAGCATTGACCAACGAACATTTTATATTTAAAATTAGAATTGATTTGTGAAAAGTGTTGGCTACTTCTGCGGTAGAACTATTTTCTGACTTTTTTAATGCAACAAAAGGAAACATTTTCTGTATTTAATATATTTCTAGTGCTAACTTAAATTTTTAAAAAAATATACATTAACTTATAAAAGAGAAGTGATAATTGCAGTCGCGGTAAAAAGTAAATTCTTAAAACAAGTATAATTCTGTAGATTCTTGCCCGTCTGGAAGACGCTGCGACCTAGGATGTGTTGCAAACGTTTCGGTCATCATATGTCGTCATACATCCTCAGAAAGATGACACCCAAGAATATATTGATTCCGGTCGGGGATGCCTAAGTTTTCAAATGTCATTAATTTTCTCTAAAATAATATTGAATTGGAAACACAATATTTTCATTCAAGTTTAATCCTTCGACGAATCTTAAACGGGTTTCCTCTTCACACCATCGTTTTTAATTGCCTCTTGAAAACCGCATCCTCCTGTTTGACGACGTGCCTGTGGGTGGCGCTTGCAGCCGAGGGGCCCGCAGGTGAACGCCCGCGGGCGAGAGAACGGCTGGCGCCGCTCATCCCGTGGTCCGTGGGAAGCGGCGCCTCGCCGCCTGCCTCCACGGCCCCGCCTCTTCGGAGCCGCTGGCACGACATGGGCGGCGCGGCGAGGGCGGTTGCGCTACTCCCGCGCTGGTGGGCCTCGCAGATGCAACCCACGCGGCGCGGCGGCGCTGCCGAAACGCTTCCGGGGCATGTGGGTCACCCGCTCCCTAATATTCGTTTTGTACAACTAATGAAAATGTGATTAACACAGGTGCGTTAAGTTTTTTCTTCTGTTGACAACTCAATTTATATTGAATGTTTGTTTGAGTTGGACCAAATCTTGATGTTACCTCTATTTTGAAAATACATACGAAATTTTTATTTTTAAAAGTTCAGGTAATCCCTCCCTCTTTGTTATTGAAAGTGTCAATAACGTAAATGTGGACGGCCGAGTAAATAAATCGCCCCGTATTAGTAATTTTTCTGGTGATGAAATATAAAGCATCAAATATGTAATAGGGAGAATATTTCTTTTGTAAATAAATTGTAAAAAATCATAAAACAATAGGTTTCCTTAGACACATTGTAAACTGCTTATCTGAAAATTGATTGTGGTCGTTTCGAAAAAAAAAAAACGAAAAAAACAACAACAGATGAATTACCTGTAAGAAACGTAGGTTCGTGTTGCACTCGAATGTCAAGTATTTTAAAAAAGAAAGTCAATCGTGTGGGACATGAAGACAATCAGGAGACACGCTGATAAGACGTATACGTAAGGTGTTTCTGAGAGAAAGAGGGGGGTTAGAAGTAGATTTTGAGATGCAGGGATCACGTGGAGTCCATCCTTGTGCATCCGTAGATCTTGAGTTCCGAAGAGTGCGATTGCCCGGGCGTGGGCGCAGCGGCTACTTACTGCACAAATGTGCAAGAGCAATTGCCGTTATTGCTGAACCCACTCAAACTGCGAAACCGAATTGCGCACCGAGAAAACTACCAAACTGTTTCACAAGGGCGCTCCCTTTGTACCATATTTTAAAGCGGTTTATAAATATTTTTTGCCAAATTTGACATTGAGATTTAAAAGTATTAAGTGTTTTCTTTTGGTGAAAAATTAATTTCACAATTAAATTAGATGGCTATATTGTTGCTTCGCTAACTATTTGTCATTATTTGGCATCATACTCATTTTATTAATACTTGAGACCCAATGAAGGCAAGATACAGCACGAAAAAATTAATATACGAATCGCGACAAAGAGATAGCTGGACGAGTATATATGTTAGAAATTAAATTAATGTAGAAAAACGAAAGCACCTTGCTTCAGAGTTTCAAAAAATCATTCTTCAAAATTCAATGAAAAATGAGAAATATCCTTGATTAAATTAAAGTTACCAGGTATAGCATGATCAAAACGGATCTGAAAGTGTATCAAGCCATAAGTAGAGGAGGAAAAGAATGAAATAAAAATGATAAATGGAAAAAAAGTAGAATTGGTTGTAAAATAGGAAGTCGGATGCGAAATGGAAAGCTGTTGCAAAAGGAAAGCTGATGCAAAAGGAAATGAAACGCACGTTCCAGAATAGAAAAGAGAAAAAAAATATGCAGTTATAGAGAAGACGATTATGAAGATGGGACGGAACGGAATGGTACTGAAAACAAAGGGAATTTTAACGACACCGACGAGTCAGTTGTAACGACGCCGGCTGTTGATTACAATAGGTACATCGACTTGTGCTGGTGGTGGCGAAACGACAGCAGCAACCGGAAGAGAAGGCTGGGAAGGATGAGCACCGCTGCTAAGCTGCCTCTCCGGTGACGCAGCTTCCGACCCAGCGCCAGATGGCTCGTTCGCCCGCCTTCGCTTCCGCCCCTGAGTGGCCGACTCACAGTGGGCCCGAATGAATACACAAGCGCACTGAGCTGATGTTCTCAAGACATACTAATCATACTAATAAAAAATGTAGCTCTTATGCATTATATTAAAACAACGTAAATGGAATGTATCACATTTTCAAGTGCTTGTTCATTTATTTTTATGATACTTTTTTGTTTTGTTTCGAACGTACGTTTCTTTTCACGATATGTGTCTGGACGTTACTTGTTGCATTATTACAAGAAACTTTTCTAATGGTGCAAATGTACTGTGTGTTTCAACCCTTGTTGCCCTTCTGCTTTCATATCATCTGCAGAAAAGCATTCTCAGCCGTGCTTGTCTGGATATCTTAAGGCAAGATATCGAATGCTAGCTGTTTAAAATTGCAGTATTTCGTTTGTTCATTTGGGCCGATTCCGGATCTCGCAACGAGGTGCCCTCGTGGTACTTATTAGCATGCTGTGATAAGGTAAAGAGGCGAACACGAATATCGGTGCCGAAACTGAGCCTCAAAACCCCATGAGCGATATCCCGCCTCATCAACTCCGGTTTTCCGAGTCAGCATTGCATAGTTTCATAAATAACTAAAGGATTATCTCACAAACCACACGTTATCTTATTCTTTATTGATAAAACATTTCATTGTGTGGAGAAGGATTCTTACTAATTTAAGTATTTTCTTTACTTCTGTTAAGTGTGTGGGCATTTTTACGTCAACTTAACCATTCAGTTATCCGTTAATGCTCACTGCCTACAGTTAATACCTGTGCCTTTTTACAACCGTACACTCAGTCTCTTGACTCTAGCCTCCACTCCGCAACTCCGCAGTGGCTCTTAAACCCATTGCGGCCGAGAACTTTTTCCTGCCTCATGAGGCTCATAAGCCTGTGCCGGCGCTTGAACACAAATAGGGTAGTTTGGTGGTGTCAAGGTGGCACATATGGAGTGGCCCATTACGGTGCTTTCTTCCACTGGCAGGCAGTCACATTCATCCTTCACAGTGAAACATCATTTGGGCAGAGAGAGGTCTGGAAGGTTTTGAAGTTGATGCTGGAGGTTATGATAACTAGAGTCCGGGAAAATATGTTCTAAAACACGACAAAATATGTACATAAATATATAATAAAAATTATAGAACTGTGTATCAAATATGATGAAAGGGATATACAATATAATATCAAATTTATAGAACATTTAAACAGAAACAAAATAAATTTACGAAATGTGAAATAACTTAAATAAAATATTATACCATTTAAAAATAAATATTGCTTGACCTGATGGATTAACATTTGCAAGAGATTTTAATTTTTGAGAACTGTATGATTACTATATTATCGTGGGAACTCAATAAAAGGCAAACAGTAATTAGTGTTAGTCTGCAGCAGTCAATATTTCGCGGGAATTAGGATTCAAGATCAAGGAATACTGATAATTTCCGCACCTGAAGATAATATTCTCAACGAAAACCAGCAGTTGTCCCAACATAGCGTGCTGATGGAGGTTAATCTAAAAAGACAGCGTACATTTGACTTCGTGTTCGCATGGCAATGCAACTCGTCAACGCGCAATTCTAAATTTGTGTATGAGAAAAAATGCTGGTTTTTTAAATAAAATCTATTTTTGTATATTCGCTTACTATAGTTTGTGAAATGAGTTCCAGGAAACTGGTAGAATAATGTAGATTTTGCTCAATATGTAAAAAGAAAGCAACATATGTAATATATTACAAAATAAGTAAAAATATGGAATAAAAAATGTTAGGATTGTCATGATTCTGTAACATTACAGTTTTGAGAATTGAATATTAAAAAAGGAAAAAAAATGTAATTACATAAAAATTTGGACTCTGGTAAGCTCCACCGTTTCACAACACTCAAGCAAGCATCTATGCCAAAGACGAGAGTCGAACCAGAAGCTCGCGACAGAAGCCGTAATCATTCTGCTTGGGCCCTATTTTCTTCCAAAGCGCGATGTCTTTGTTTCCGGAGCTAGCTTCCTTCTTCCCGCGTCGCTCGTCGTTCGGCTCTCGCCGCGCGGGAGGCTGCGATGAACGGCGCGGCGGAGCTGTCGCTGGGAATCGGGAGGCTTCTTCGGGTAAAAGCTAGAACCCGCGGCTGCACGCGCAGTTTGGCCTTGTGCGGTGAAAGCTCACGAGCTCCTCTTATTTTTATTTTGTTCTAACGAGTAATTGCTACCCTCTGTTTGAAAGGTGAATTACTTGCATGCGCCTAGTAGAAATGACATGTTCCCCGACGTGCATTGTAGGGCGTGTAATTGCGGGGTTTGTTTGTGGCTGTAAATTCGTGTGGCGGTTTTTGACGTAGAGCTGGAAACCTCTGGATTAATGTTACATCGTCACCGTTGGATTTTTTGAAAGTATGTTCATATTTTCGCGATGGCATGGGGGCGTGGGAATCAGGAAACATATTGAGAAGTCGAATTAAATCTTTATGGAATGCATAAACATTACATTAAATATTTCGTAAGTCTAGTCATTTCTCTTTTCTCTTGATATTCCGGTACCATGAAAAATAGTACTAATAATATTAAATATATTTTAAAGTTTTTTTGGTTGGCATCGTAAAATAATAATGTTGAATGCAAATCAACAATTTATGATGTCCCAAAAGTGTGCAATTGACTGTTTTTTTAATCTACTTAAAGTAAATGACTATAATGACACGATTTTCGTGAGGCGAACTGAACCTACAAGTCAATACCCGAAATGATCCCGAAGACTATGTGGTTGAAGATCAACATAATTTAATACGAACATCTTCTAGAACGTCTTTTCAAGATTCATTATATTTTTCATCACGCTATGCCTCCGTTGGAATCCTATGCTGTTGGTCCAATTGAATAAGGCCTAAGGTGGTTGTTGACTATCATTTATGTGTGCAACTTAAAAAAATATTTTAATACTTTTGATTGTTGCGATGGTAGTGTTTGTATTACTAGTACAGGCTTGTGGTATCATTCCATTTGATTTACTGAGATTCTTATATGATCTGACACCATTTCTTGAGATCATATGTGTATTTTTTCAGCTAGATTAGTAGGTTTAATCTTATTTTTCCGGACTTAGTTGTCTTTAGGTGATGGGTAATGCAGTACCTACCTGTGAGATTTGAATTCTTGCGTGACTTGTCTGTTAGATTTGTTTTCTACAGTAGTTCTCTCCTATCAATACCTTTTTGTACTGTGTGCGTGCGTGCGTGCGCGCGTGCGTGTGTGTGAAGGGGGCGTCGTTTGAAACTAATCGCTAGCGTTTACCGTAGTCAAACAAATGATTTGCCGTAAACTAATTTTGCTGTATCAATGAACAAGATTTAGTAACTTTTCTGATATTGCGGCCCCACAGTATGAAATTTTCTGACGAAATACTTAGCGCTACAGTACTCCACTTTCCACTGCAATACTTTATCTTTACTACGTAAATATGTACTATGGCGTGAAAGTAAAAATTAGGATTATCACTATGTTGCCCCGACTCTTTCAGTTGTACGAAAGGTTAAGAGTTATTCGAAATTTCATTTGAAATCGAAGGTACGATTTCTTGACATACCTTTTACTTTCATTTTTCATTTCTAACAGTGTCCTAAAGTCGCTGCGTGTACACGTGGCAGCCGACCCGGAAGCTCCCACAGTTCGTTTGCCGGCGCCTCGGCGGCGTTCGCGCGCGACCAGCCCGCCCCTGGCGCCTGCGCGTGGGCTTCACTTTCCGGGTCGCGTGCGCCCCACGACGGCGGGCGGAGGCCACGCGCGCCACCCCGGTGCACGGAGGGCGGCGTCGCCCTCGCGCGGACCGCCCCTTGGGAAGCGGTTCCCAGATTTCCCCGCTGCCGCGGAACTAAAAGGCGTGGCTTACGCCGCCGAGATATTCTTGGTGGGCAGCAGGGAAAGTCAGGGAATGGAGCCTGTTACTCTTTTAATTCGTTGTGGAATTTCTCAGCTGTCTGCAATTATTTGGTTTTAGAGTGACTACTCTGGGTAAATTTGCTACTCCTTATATTTACCTGAATAAATAGAACCTGTGTGTGTATGTATGTTATGCAAACATTTGTGAGCCACTGGAGCGATCTGGCTCAAACACGCGTAAACTACTGAGGAAAAAAGTAGAGAAACTCGCGATTCCTAGAATGTTTCCCCAAGTTTGGTTATACGACTGCATCATTTTTGTCACCGGAAATGATACAATCCAATGCATCTGGCCGACATTATTACGGAGCGAGTCAAGGTGGGGACCAGACCTGCCGGATGGGACACGGCGGACGGGACAGATAATAAATTCCACGTGAACGTTGGGTTAACAACTAGTTATTTCAAAACTGCTAGGGGTTTCTCTCCGTCAAACTCTACATTGAGGAATGAGAGTTTAGGATCTCGGAACAATACCTTAAAACTTGAAAATATCATGTACATTGCCTAAATGATGTCAAAGAGTTGTTTGTGACTAGGTTGCTCTTCAATGAGCGAGAATTAATAGAAGTTAACAAATTAGAGTGCAGTTGAAATGGTCCTATATCATTTGGATAAATAAAACGAAAGATAATTCTTCCAAAACTATTCATAAAATCCGGATCAATTAACACCAATTACTTATCAGGAATTTCTTATTTTGTTGTACTATTATCGGAGGCGAAAATAGGGAGAAATCGGTCATTTTGGGTTTATATCTGTTTCGTATGATTTCTTTACCAGGTCATGATTCAGTTCTATAATTATCTCCCTTTGAAAGTGAAGTATTTATTGTTCCTATAACAATGTAGCTGGGCGCTGTTGCATCAAAGAACGCGAACTTTTACCAAGGCGGAACAGTACAAAGTATGGTTCACGCGTCTGGCAAGTTCTTCGTTCTTTCCTCGCTAATATGTCAGAACACTGCTGATAATTGGTGAAACAAGTGTAGATGGTAGCAGATGTTCGATTAACTGTGGAATGCACTGTGAAATGTGACTATGGACTAAGCGTCAAACTAATTCATGTGCCCGCAAACTCCGGCTTCATAAAACATCGACCTGCTTTGCACTTGACCTCGTAGGTTATTTTGTGATGTCAAGAATATTAATGGTTGTAGTGGCTGGATTTGATGCGTGCGGAGGCGAGCTTTTTACCTTTATGTCGTTCCCTTTCCAGCACAGGAGATGATGCCTTTGTTTCCCTCTGTATTGAAGATGACATGATCATAAAGATTGAATGATTTTGTAGATTAAGTTAAAAATGATGATTTTAGATAAGAAAACACGCATGCCTTATGTGAAACGCGAAACCACAGCTTTTGGGTCTCCATACTTAGACCTGCTTCAAAACCCTGCAGAACCGGCTGGCGTAATAGAAAATGTTTTGTACACAATAGCACTTAATTTACCAATGTTCCTATTGTGGGAATGGATGAAACTTTACCTCATGAATGACGACTAGGTCATTGGACTCGAAGAACACTCGCTATTCCAAATCGGAATACTCACGAGTAGGCACTTTCTATGAAGAACGGCGGTTGCTTAGCAATAGCAGATCAGTGAAAGAGAGGCATCTTCCGGGAGTTTCGAGGAAGTGCCGTCGAGAGCTCGGGGCCCGACGCTCCACATGGGCCTCGGGATATTCCTGGCCATCGAGACTCAGTGAGAAGGCAGACGCTCCCACGGAACGACGGCGATCGGAGCGTTCACGCCCGACCAGCCGTCCTCGCGCCTCACAACATTGCCTCAGGGCTGCGCATCTGGCTCTTCCACTCGCTGGAATCCTGGCCAGTCTGGGTCCTGATGGGGCTGATGGGGCTTTGATGGGGCTGTATGTATCTCTACATAGTTTACTATGTTAATTTGTGAATCAGAATCTTATTTTAATTTTTTTCTTTTTTTTTGTATCCAATATTCTTATCCTTTCCCCGTGCTACTTTCTCTTTACTTTCTCGGTTCTTATTGCACCGATATCTATTTTTACATTATTCTGAGCCCTTTTAAATGTTTAAATTTTCTCTTATTCGTTTTATCTTTTTCTTAAACTTTTATTTCTTAATGTCTGCTCCAACATATATGGTTCAGACCGTTTGTGATTGAGGGATTTTGTCGATAAAATTCTAGAAGATTTACTGGGATGTTTTCTCATCCATTCCATTTTGTCTATATTCTACGTAAAATGCTATTTGCTCCGTTTCTAGCATTCTCTTTAATTTTCGTAAACTTATTTTATATTTTATTTTTATTTTCAATTTTTTAAATATTTTATTGTCTAAGGCACTGGGAGCAACTTACCCATGAAAACTTATACGACCTGATCCATTTATGCATTGGGTTTACGCCGTAAATTCTGATTTCTCTGCGAAGAGGTGCTCTTCTTTGAAAGTAATAGGATTCACATAATTATTGTATAAAATATTTCCTGTGATAGAAGTCATTTTCTTGCAAGAACGTATCTTGCTTTCCTTGGAGAGGAAACTCTTCTGTGCGGATTTCCTTTAGAGCTCTCCAGAAGATGAAGGTGGTTTATATCAGGTGCGTGACCGTCTAGAACGCTGTTCCTTTTAGAGAAAACGTGTTCGGTCATGTGACAACAGTTTTAGGGATTAGAAATTGGTATGTTTATTTTTAAAGATTGTATGTATGTCTAGTGTGGTTGTTGGCAAGGATATAATTAGATACATTTGAACAGTATTCGTGTAAACCCAAAACAGAGGGGTGAAAATTGTATTTAAGAAGAAGCAATGAAAGATGATCCTTGGCTCTTCTTTGGCGCGTCGGCTCGTGCCCGTTTCATCGTTATATTCATCGCCGTCACTGGGTAGGAGTCGATGCCACCGCCCACCCTGAGAAAGACGAGTCTTCTTTCGTAATCGCGACCTCAATTTCCGGGTCTCGAGATGGAAAGATACGTCTTCCTTTCAGCTGATGGCGTTCGGTGAGAAACCCTTCATTCGAAGGATCTCACTTGGCCTGCCAGATTACCCTTCTTAGCTTCGCGCTCTCGTTTATATGATGCAAATAGTATTTTTTTAAAGAAAAAATTGCAGGAGAACTTCAAGTGAAATCAAACTGGTTTTGTTTAGAGAAGGGAACTGTTAAATATTAATTATCAATTTTTATATATTATATTTTTACTTTTTGTAGATATACAATTTGAAGCAGTTATTTCCGAAGTCTGTTGAGGCTAAATTTACAAACCTGAATGTTGTTTATTTTGCCTCATGCGATTGTTCATTCTGAGAGTAAGAGTAATATTTGCCCATCAGCATTGCGAAATAGTTATTGATGTATTTAACGCGTTTAGTAGACTTATTTTCCATGAGAGTGACTTCCAGTTCTGAAGGCCTCTGACTCGAGGTGCTACAAGTCGCCTGAGGGCAAATTACAAAACTTTATGGTTTACTAGTCCGTTACTGAACCGAATGAGAACTCAGAACATTTTAAAATTGACCTTGCGTCAAAAGTGAAAAGACGTATTGTAATAGTCAGTTCTCAATATGGCGTCAGATAACCAAAATAGAGTGCGTATCTAAAAACTTGACTACTTACTAAATTTCTTGAAAAAGCTGACACAGCTATAGATAATGTATAGAAATATATGTGATTATGGTGTATATAAGAATTGGTTGGAAAATTGTGCAGATGAATGGTACTTTTAGGTTATTTGCCGTTTAGTTTCGTTTCGTTATATAAAGTTTCGAGCATGTTAGCCGATGTTCCTTCTGTATCTACTACTACTAGACGTTATACTACTAATCAAAAAGCATGAGTGTCAAAAAAATGTGATATGTAACAGTGAAATAAAAATGACAGATGGACATTATAAATTCACGGGAACATTGTAAAGTTGCAATTTTCATAACATTGTTTATATACGGATATTTTTCTTCTTTAAGGATTATTGAATTTTATTATTGCATTTTCCTGTTTCTTAACTTTAATGAATTGAATTCATAAAAAAAAAATTGTTGGTAGTGGAGCGGACATAATGTGATTAAAAGGCCTCGCAGGCTTACAGAATCTGAAAGGCCCTCAAGGATATTAAGTATATCATTACGTGACTTTTTGAGTTCCATAAATCTACAGTATGAACTACGAAACCATAAAATGTATTTGTACATTCCTATAATTGGCATTGTAATTGAAACCCCGCAAATACTAGTCATTTCAAATTGCAATACAACAGAATTTCAACTCTTTTGTATATTTTAATTTGAAAAAGAAACGCGAGCCAGTTCTCTAGGACTGGGTATTGTTCTAATAACGGCTAAAATCTTTTCTTAAATTTCCAGATACTTAAACACGACGACCAATGAATCACCTGCAACGATGTAATTCATACTGTTACAATGTTAATCACGTTATGATGTGTTTTGGGAAAATGTTCTCGCTTCTGCAGGTGGCCTTTAAGAAAGCTTCACGTTCGAAATTGTAGCTTAAACGCGATAGCTGTTATTATTATTATTATTATTATTATTATTATTATTATTATTATTATTATTATTATTCGATCTTTAAACTTTAAAATTAATAATAATCCATCTTTAATTATTTGAAAACAATTTTTTTACTTTAATTGCTCATGTACTGGAACGTCACTTGATTCCCTACCCGAACAAGTTTTGAGTTTAATACTTGCAGTTGGATGAAAGTGTCATATATTATTATTTTCGTTTCGGCCAACTAGGACCACGCAGGGCAAGCAACCTGCACTTACCGTGGCTCAGTTTTTCATTTAATATCACGGTGGCAGGTGCTTGCGAACATTTCTTTGGGGGGACCAGCATTAAGCTGGATCCGATTTTTATCCCCCAGGGTTGTTAGTCCTGGGGGTGTGAAAGATGAAATGATGATGATAATGAGGGGTGAAAGGACGACACACTCATACAAACACACACAAATACACCCATGCCCGAGGCGGGACTCGAACCCGCGATCTTCTGGTCCGAGACCACTCCGGCACTACTGCCTTAGAGATCTCGGCCATCTGATCGGCAGAAAGTGTCATATAATATATATATATATATATATATATATATATATATATATATATATATATATAATCAGTTGTATGTCATATAGTTGCCACTACGGCTATCTTAGTACATGGGGAAATGGCCAGTTTACTTTGTATTCGTTGAACAAGTGGTTGAAATGCGGTACATCCGGAGAAATTAAGTATATCTCTTCTTTCTGTTAAACCGATCATTAGCTGTAATAACTTAAGAAAGGTTATTCTATTGGCGTATTAGGATCTGTGTCGTGAAAGGAACAATTTCTCTTTGCGAAATACCCGCACGATCAAGAGTGGAACGAAATTGCGCATGGATGCACAAGCGCCCTCCTTACTCTGACACTAAGGCATCTTTGATCTCGTAAGTATTCACTCGCGAAGTGTATGGTCAACACGTTCGACATTCAATAAATTCTATTTGTCGTGTGGAGAAATCTTTTGCTAGTAAGGTATAATTGACGACCGCAAATCATTGCATTTTATACCCGAAAGCAAGTTATAAACGATGAAAGTGGAATGTTAAAGATTTTAGAATCATTTGACCTCTAGAAATGTTAAGAGGCAGGCGGCTGCGACGGAGGCGGCGACGGCGGGAGTGGGAGGAGAAAGGCGAAGATGAAAGTCCTAAAGCTCTAACTCCACATTCACCTCCGTCGCTGCTGTAGCTACCGCCTCCGTCGTTGCCACTGTTGCCGCCGTCGCCTCCTTCTCCGCCTTTGCCACCCCCACCGCCTCCGCCTCCGTCTTCGCCTCCGCCTCCGTCTTCGCCTCCGCCTTCGCCTCCGCCTCCGCCACCGTCTCCGCCTCCGCCTCCGTCTCCGCCTCCGTCTCCGTCTCCGCCTCCGTCTTCGCCTCCGCCTCCGCCTTCGCATTCGCCTCCACCTCCGCCACCGCCTCCGCTCCCACCTCCTCCGTCACCCGCGGGCGACGCCTGTAACGTCTGCCGTCTCCGACGCCATTAGGCTGATAGTTGGGCTTCAGTGCCGCCGCGGCGCTCTCTTCCGGCTTTTCTCCGTGCGCTTTGCCGCGCCCCCCCCTTCCTTCGGCTTAACGAATGACTCTACCACTAACGCCGACATCTCCGCGTTATGTGCCTCCGTTGTCACTTCTCTCGCGTCAGCCTCTCATCTTCTCTGGCGATGCTTTAGAGGTCCCTGCTGTCTAAAGTGCTAGTTATCATGAATCATCTTTCTGTATGGACCTAAAAGGGACGTATATTTCCATTCTAGAGTAATGTTTCTTTTTGTGACTAGTCGTTGGATGAGGATTCTTTTCGGTGCTAATTTTGCAATTGCTTCTGTGGGCTGTTCGCATGCTCAATATCCCCTTCACTGTATCCGTATGGTACCAAAATTGGTTAAGAGTATTAACTCTGTTACTTTTCTGTTGCATATGCAGTAGGAATAACAAAGCAAAGTTCCACCCTCCGAATGAATAGAGAATGTGACATACGAATATTAAGAATTTTAAAATCATTCCAACATTCTTTATTTTCAGCTGTCTCTTGTTATTCACATCACAATTTCTCCACCATAAAAGTTAAATCACTTCCTCTACGCATTCCTATTGACTCTCTCCATTCATGGAACCAAGAGAATCCTCCGACTCTCGAGGAAATTCAATGAAAGGGTGCTTGTGTAGGTGGGTATAAACCAACACATTAGGGAATGAAATGGATTGTTACTTAAATCCCCGGAATGCCCGTCAACATGCTCAGTAGCGACCAATGCCAACATCTGGTGTGGTTTCCAATTTAAAAATTACTGGGTACAAGAAAAAAAAAAGGTGGATTTAGTTTCTCCGTGTAAGGATGTCTTCGTCTTCACTCCCGTTTAGTCATTTTTATCGAAACTTGCATTCACTACAATCAGCAGACCCTGTGATCAAAAGTCTCTGATCATCATTCTGGATTCTCCCCGAAGGGTTATGGTCGTTTTATAGTCACCGCAGCCGTCTCTTCCGGCATCGTCATCGCCATTAATTCTGACAGCGGCTGCTCTTCGCCCCTGCTCGTGCGTTGTGCGCTGCCGGCCCCACTTGATCGTGACCGCCAAGAGGTAAGCAGTCGTGCGGTTCGTCAGCGCTTTACAGTTCCGACGTGACTCCGCGAGTCTGGACGAGGGAGGGTACCACTTAGTTTGCTTCTCCGATTGTTATGCTCGGAAATTTTACATAACCTGAGTCCAAAAATGAAGTTTGGATATTGCGTGCCTTAATGTCTAAATAGGGACGTCAGAGATGCAGCTGAATTCAGTGCTACTGTTGGTAATGTTGAATTCGTGGAATATTAAGGTATTAAAGTATCATGGGAGAGAGATACAGCTAGTGGTTCTTCTCATTAATTTTGTCCCCATTTTTCAGAAAGTGATAAATATAATCTTCACTTTTCCACTTTTATAGTATTTATCTCAAATCAAAAAGAGGAATGTAATAATTGTTATTTTGCCCATTACCTCGAGCTCATCGTAGTACGAGTAATTTACTTTTGCTAACATTTTGGCACAGAGAAAATGTCCATGACAGTATCGACAGTAAATAGCACTGGTTAATTGAAATATAAATGACTGGCGTCAAAATAAAAACAAATAACTCAGATAGCCTGAATCAATCGCGCCTGTAACAAAAAACAAAACAAAGCCAGAAAAAAATTGTTTTTTTTTTAAAGGAAAAGCAATTTGAAACGGAAAGTCCAACGTGGGTTCTGCGTGCTTCGCCATGTACGTGTCGAGATGCCTGGGCTAATCAGGGAGAGCTCGGGGATTACGCAGGGGCTTTCCATCGAAAGTCCGGTGCTTCTTCTTTTCCTTCTTCAGTGCCGTATACGCGCTTTGCACCAGAGGGGCCGACCAGTCGTCCGTTTCTCCGTATCAGAACAGCTGAGTGCGCCTTCGCGTCGGAAGGACGCAGCCGCCGTCGCAACCTCCGCCTGCTTTCTTCGTTCATTAGCGCAAGCGCTCCCCTCGTTCGCTCGCGCGCCGCCCAGTATCACGAGCTCTCGCCGCTGCCGCCGCCGCCGCCGCCGCACCTGGCTCACGGGAACAGCTCCCGAGATCCAAATGAAGAAATTTTTGCCGCGGAACGAGAATCTTCCCTTTCGTGGAAAGTTCGCAGTCTTTCTCAGATGTCTTTCATACTTTCCAAACGATCGACTTCGTTTATAATTGGTTTCCGTGAGTGTTACGTAAAAAGGTGTGTTCTGCGAAATTACTATTGGGCACCATCATTCTAGCTGTTTGGTCCTAAGCTATGTGGTCTCTTCTTCATGGGGTCTCTTCTTCATGGGTACCTTGATTGTGTAGAATCAGATTTGGTTTGGAAGTTGATTCAGTGGGGTATACTAATGGATTAAATTATCCAGTATGTAAAGGACGCATATTCATCGATGGGTTAGAATAATAGACGCCGATCTTGTTACTCACATTCTATTCATTGAAAACATTTCACAAATACCTGAGAGAAATTGACCCCCCATGTACTAAGATATTGAGCAGAAATGCCGGCGATGCCCCGGTAATGGGTGACGCGTGGAGGGTAATATAATGACGTACGTGTGCAAAACGTTTAGGGAGTACGCAGTACTTTTTCCTTCTCTTAACTTTCTATAGCGATTAAATTAAATTTGGTGTAAATGAACAGCAAAAAATCATACTAGATGGATACTGGATGTATCTATGTATTAAGACGTCTAGTAAAAAACAAAACAAAAAAAGAACTTTGTATCCCTTGTTAAGTATATTTATAGTTATTTATAGCTAAGTATATACTCAGAGGTTAGCGAGATTTGGTATCGTTTAAGTTTTTATGGAAGAGGAGTGCTCAGAGCTAAAATTTATGTATAATATGCCACAAATATATAAAACATAGATATGGCGTGTAGATGAAACCCGCACACCGCTAATTCACATAACTTGGAAACGTTGCCTTTTAAATCCTTAAGAGTAAATTTTCGTGTCCCGTAAGGACACGAGATTTGTGTTGAATGCCATATTCTACGAAACTATACATTTTTAGTCGTTTTTTCCAAGCTTAACGTTTGAGAGAAAGATGCTCCACTCTGTATTTCTCTGTGAAAATCATATTATTAAAAATACTAATTATAAGATTCATTGTATTTTTAATTTTATCATGTATATTGCATTAGTTTTTACAAAATTTCATAGTAGTAACGTAATTTTTTCTCTTAACAATTCATTACACAAAAAGACATGGTGAAGACAGTATATTTGACGTTTGAAATACTTTGCTCTGTGGACGATTGAGGTCATGATAGCAGTTTCCGTTGGGAAGTGGAATAAGTCCAATGATCCCTCAGTTAGTGCGCCACAGATTGTAATTCAAAATAATGTGCTGCAATAATACAAAAAAAAGTAGTTATTACTCCAAAAAGCTGATCTTATGCGCTCAAATATTTCTTTTAAAACAAAATTAGTGATCAAGAATGGAAGGTAGATCTAAAAATTAGAATATTTCGGTAACCGTACACGCGAACAAATATGCTAAATTTTCGCACGATTTCAGCTGGTTAGGCATTGAATTCATTGCGTAGTTCTGCCACTGCCGATCTTCTAAATCCGATCTTTATGAAGAAATTGTGGTGCACAAGTTGGACCTGCTGTAGACTTTTTTTACTTTCACTTTTTTATTTTTACTTCCTTCTCATCTCGTTTCATCGTCTTCACAACCATTTCAAGGCCTTTCAAAACTTCACCAATCATCCTTCATCATATTATCATTTGTATTATCCATTAGTGTTGAGGTATCTATGCTGTCGCCGATGTTTCTGTATTACGATTTACCGTTTTAGACGAAGCATATCCTACAACACCAAAGTATTCATTCATGTTTCACCGAAAGGCATGTGGCCTTACTTTCTCATGGGTACACAACATACACAATAATT
Organism: Gryllus longicercus; assembly: GCA_038098605.1. Lineage (NCBI taxonomy): Eukaryota > Metazoa > Arthropoda > Insecta > Orthoptera > Gryllidae > Gryllus > Gryllus longicercus. The sequence goes on along the minus strand of JAZDUA010000127.1, from coordinate 3,380,102 downwards.
GTGTGAATTATTGTGTGTGTTGTTGCACAGTGAATTAAAACACGACATAGATTCACATTATTTTGTCTACAATCTGAGTGAATTCAGAACGCTTTGTCAAATATCGTCACACTACATCCATGGCCGATGATCTCTAAGACAATGATCGTAGAAGACCCTTTGATTAGGAGTACTATGTAGCCCATTCCCTGCAATATTATTTTTGAAAAGTAAGTAGCGTATTAGTTGTTTTTCTTTCAAATTATTGTCATTCAATAAAATATTATACTGTAAGACCACTTTCTTAGACTAAATTATGCATTTGGATTTCTGCTGGATTGTATTTGAATGTTTTCCCATTTTGATCGTCATAAAAATGAACTTGTAATACAATTGACTTTTAGTAGATGTCGATGTAACACGAAAAAAAATAAAAATAAAAATGGGTAATTGCTTTTGTCATAACATAATGTTAATGTCTATACTAAAAGTCTTTGTTCTAAACTGAAAAGAAAAAATGGCATTTCATTAATATCCGCCCCCTAGTTATGAGTACTTTATTAGAAGTTGATAGTTTTTTTTTTATTTTCGGTCCGTATTGGCACAAACTCCTGTGGTTCAAGTGCAGCTACTGAAGCTCATTCTAATCCTGCATTTAGTAAAAAATCATGGTACAATGAATGGAACGTAACTTCTCTTTGAGGAATTTACGTTTTTCTGCGTTTAATTTAAGATTGTAGTGTTTAAACACTTTCAATAGATTTTCCAAATCTATCAAACGGGTCTCAAAGGCTGAGGAAAAGAGTACAATATCATCGACCACCTCCATCGCCCCGTGTTTATCTTCAATCGCTGTCCCTTCCCAGTGTGGGACCACGCCGTCGACGCTCGTGCCGCGGATCTGGGCTGCCGCCGCCGAAAGCACTTTCCCGAACAAAAGTTGTTCCTCGCGGTCCTTCCACAATCGCATTAAGTTTTTACATGTTCCTGCGAATTAAACTGCGTACTTCCCGGCTCATAGTATAACCTACTTGCCACGTGGTTCGGGACTGGGCAATCTTCACGTGTTAAGTAGTCAAACTGTGTCACGAATGCGGCTGATGCAAGAATTATATTGTTCTTTTGAATTCGATGATTTTATTTTTGTATATTATTATTTACATTGCTGGCCATGGTTTTGAACTTAATATTTTGTTCCGGATTGTTTGTGAAACAGGCGTCTCACAGGACGTTTCCAGGGCTCGGCTTGCAAGGCTAACAGTGGTAATATTGTAACATTGTAACTACAAATTTTGAAGTATTAAACATCATCTATAATCTATGTACGAATCTTCATCAACGTAGTATCAGAACTTTGTCAAAAAGGTTCTTCGAAAAATAGAATGTGAGTAGACGTTTTAGAAGTTTGTTCAATAAATAATACAGTAAATACCAAAAGGCATTTCAAGAAAAAATGTTTTATGTGACAAGTTCTCTGTGAGTTTACATAGCCCGTAGTGGAAAGAATGCATCGTGGGCTGAGCGGTAACTTACGAGATCTCTTGGGATTACACGGAGCCTGAACCTTTTGCATTATGTATTACCTGTGAAATAACCGATGAGGTAAAGCTACCCAGAAATGTGTGATATATATCCCACAAGTTACCCAAATTGATGGTGTAGGGCTTTGTTTTATTACAGATGTTCTATTTTTTCTGGTAAGTGTTGACAGAAAACTATTTGGGTGTTTTGAGTGACCCCAATATACTACTTTTTCAGCAAAATAATCATTTAGTGTAGTAACATTAATCGAAAAGCTGATTCAGAGTACTGAATATTTTTAGTACACAATTCTAAGATAGGAAATATTCTAGAATTCGTTTCTCAATTATCATTAATTTCATGAACCTTGAAATAATTAGTTTTGTTGTTGGTTTGTTCCGTATGTATGAAAAAATAATCGATTTATCTGTGTGGCAGCTCTTCCGTGGGAATGATGTAATTGTGTAACGGTATTTCATTTGGATAAGAAAGTTCATTAATTCACAGCTTTTATAGGAGCTTCACAATTCATGGCAATTCGGTGACATCTTTCTCATACGTTACTTAATTAAATTAAAAAAGAAATCTTTCCTATCAACTGATGTAGCTGAATGTACGCATTGTAATGTTCTTAATGATTCTAATAATGTATCATCACATATGAGCAGAGAAATCATATCCGAAATTAATAAAATAAAAAAAGAAAGAAAATGACAAGTAGAACTAGGTCATAACTTCACCCTCTAGAAAACTACATCAGCACCTTCAACCAAGCCACATCTGTAACTACTACGATATGCACGGTACTACAACTCCACTCATATGCACGACTAAAACTACGACTACAAGCACATCCACAACTACAGCTACACATCCATAACTACAACTCCATACTGACTATATGAACACCCACAAGTACGAACAACTTCAATTTCAGTTGCAAACCACTGATCACTATCACACATGCACGCCATAACAAGCCAGTGCGTGGGTGCGGGCGGGCGTCGAGGGAAAGCGGCTGTCGTGTGTGTGTGGGGGGGGGGGCGAGTGGGGCGCGTTTGTAAACAGCATGGCTGCGCATCCCGCTCCGCCCCGCTCCGTGTGAGAGCACACACGCCGGCGGCTGCCTGCGCGGCCGCGTGTGCTCGTCAGCGCCATTGTTCGGGCTCGAAGAGGAAGACGAGCGCCGCGCCGCGCCGCGCTGCGCTTAAATACTTGCGTAACTTGTTTGTGTTGTGAATGTCGAGTTTGAGTGCGACTTAGGACGCGCCGGTGAAAGCGGAAGTGTTCGCGAGGGTGGCTGTTTGTGTACGAATGGGCAGAGAGATTTGCTGGATTTATTAGTGTGGCACTAACACGATGTCGATTTGGTGGAAATTGAAGTTTCATGTGGGTTTGTTTCGTACCGGATGGATCTTTTTTTGGGGTATGCTCTTAAGAAATTTGAAGTGTTTAAACATATTTTAATTTCAATGAGAAATTTACATGCGATTTCTCTTAATTTCACACACATCTGATGGAAGTCGCGAAAATATTTATACAGCATGCACATAATTCTAACATCGTCAGTTTTTTCCCCGTACTGGCCTTGGTATGAATAATAATTGTTAAATTTTTATTTTACATAATCTTTTCTGATCGCAATTTTATAGAATTTTATTGTTCTTGATTCGTAGAAAAGAGTAGTTTGCATAGTATGACACCTTATCACCATCCTTCCCTCAGCTTCCATGGCACAATTTCTCGAACATTTAATATATAATCCAAGACCTCGCAAATTACTGTTGCGGAAGTCCGATGGGGTTTACCCCGTACATATATTTTTACCGTTTGCAGTTTTTCTATTGAAACGCTTGTGGAAATGCCCTACGTGCAATTTCAGTTCCGTTTTCAGCAGTCTCTCGATGCGATCAGTATGTAGAGATGTTGACGTCTTAATTTTGTTCCAAATAAATAGCCACCTTTGTACAATACCTACACAGCAGTTTGCCAATATCTCTTAAATTTCAGGGATCGAATAAAGACGGAAAAATATACACGATTTTCTGAACGAAAAGAAATTTGAAAGAAAGAAGCATCCGTTCTCATTCCTCCGCACTTCCTTAGATTTACGCTACCTCCGTTTCGAAAGATTCTGTGAAAGAAGAAGAGTGTTCAAAAGGAAAATCCTGTGGAAATGGGAACTCATTGCAACTTCATCAGTGCCATTAGCTCTGCTACGTTAGACTCGGGGTATTGTCCAGAGCGCGAACCCCAAAGATTCCGCGAGCGCCGGAGCGCATTGTTGGCGCCGTCCGGGAAGAAAAGCGACATCGCCAACAAAACATCTGTTTCTAAACATCGATGTTCCAAATTTCACCAATGATGTTAATAAAACATCGACTCAAAGCGATGGATTGGAGGGATTTAAGTTGTTGGTAGGCTCTTTTATTAATTTTTTAATCACATTTCACTGCCAAAACACAGGCCAAAAATTAACACAACTTTTAAGAAAATTAAAAAAATTAAAGTTTAAAAACGGGTTGGGTAATTCCAAAATTATATGGACTTTATTATCTACGAAAACAGTATTTTAATGATTTTTCATTCTTTGCTACGTTAGTCTGTGAGGAATGGTCAATTTATACAAAGAAATAAAATACTGAACTTTAATAAGTCATCAGCCACATAACTATACCGTACACAAGACATCGATGTTGAATTGAATGTTAAAGAACATTGACTTAAAAAAATCGATGTTAAACCCAACAATTATTATGTTAAAAATCTCGATGTTTTGAAAACGACATCGATGTCGCATCCCTAGCGCGGAGCGCGTCTGAGGCGTCTCGACGCTGCAACGGCATCTCGTGCGGTGACGTCACGACGCTTCGCCGCCGCCCGCCGCTGCTGCAGCCTCAGACGAGGGCGGATGCCTGCCCGAGTGCCTGCATCCGACGTGCGCTCTGCTCGCTTGTTGCGTCTCAGATGCGAATTGCCGCATTGCGGGAAACCGCAGGTGTGAAGATTTCTTTTGCATGTTCTTTGACAACTTTTGTACACAAGGGTTAAGTAACCTCGCCTGTTACCGCATAGATGTTCGCAGAACTGTGAAGGCGTGATTCTATCCTTGTTCCTTAAAGTCATTGGTACGGTTGTGGAGAGAATGGTGAGCTGACGTAACACCTGTTCTGGGCGGTAGTTGATGATAATAACTACCAGACTGAGGTTATTTTGAATAATAAGCTCACCAGTAAAATATTCACAAACTTGATTTATGCCAACGTAACGTACACCGCGAATAGTGAAAGGTGGAAGTATACCATTTGTTTTCAAACCTTTGTACGTAGGTGATGGACCATATTATCGGTTAGGAATTTATGCAGACTGCTTGGAGTTGATAGATCAGCACAATGTACGGTGTGCGTAGTGGTGAGAGTGCAAAATGAATTTACGATTTACTATAGTTCTCTCACAATTGGAGTCGTAAGGTGCTTTCCCTTTAATGACTTCCTGAAACTTTTAACATGTAATAAAGAATCAAAAGCTATTAAATAGTATTATAACAAACACTTTATGCAAGCAATTAATAAAAATCCATTTAAAAATCTATATTGAACTTATGAGGTTTCCCAATGCAAACAGGTTACTTGTGAGCGGTAATAGCGGACTGCTTGCGGTTTCTGAACGGATGTGGCATTTGTATTCTTCACTATAATTCAGTTACTGTTGCACAGCCTTATGTTGTGAAGCTCAAAGCTTCTCACCTGCCTCAGGTAACCATATGGTAGTTAAAAGGAGGATTCATTAGCACATATATGCTACCCAGCGGAAGAGACATACGTGTCTCTCAAAGCGATGTTGTACGCGTCTCACTGAATTTCCCTTTTGGTCATGTACAATGCGGTGTAAATTATTTTACTGCTTGTATCCTACGAGACAAGGTAGTAAATCCCATTTCCATTCAGATAAAGGGAAGCGTTACGACACCTCTATAACTGGTTTGTATATGCGTATAAGCGGATGGTAGACATTGTCCTATTTTTAAATGTAAGTGCTTTCGGCTCTTTTGTTGGTATGGACCTGCTGAGGTGCTGGTCTCTTAATTAGTTTTCTATTTTCTCTTCAGAGCTTCACGATGTCACTCTTCGAGTCGAAAGAGAGGGCTCAAACTCTCAGAACTGGCGATGAGGTCATTTGGAACACTTGTTTCTGAGTGATATACTCTTCTCGAAATTCTAAGTCAGGGTGTGTTGTAGACTCAAGAATGTTTGGCGATTTTTAATAGCATGTGATCAGTTTGTATTACAGTACATTTTTATTGGTAACGGGATACTAAGAGCTATGTCCTGCTTGTGCTTGATATCACGAGGAGTAAATGTACATAATTCTTCTGCCATCAATAAAATTTACGATTGTTGATTTCCTTGATTGTTAATTCATCCGGCTATTGATTACGTTTACATCTCCAAATGACGTTTCTTAATGGATAGTTAAAATTTATGGCTGGTTTAGAAGTTAAGTGCATTAAATGGCATCGCTCTTCTGCTAAGCTACGCCCTTGTTTTGAGTGAACGTATTTGTTTTATATTTATTCTTCTATTTATTTTGTCAAACTTTGTACGCCAGTGACATTTTGATAAGATTGATGAACAGATGAAATTGATTATTTACAAGACATTGCTGTGTTTTCAGTGAAGACTTGGTATTCCCTGTTGGTGGGACTTCTTCTGGTGTAATTAGAATTTTAACACCCGTTTACCGCCTTTCAGGTTTTCATCCGGGAAAGTGGCTTTAAAATTTTGATTACATATTTTCCCATTTACAAGATAATTTAATTTGGAAAAAGAAGCCGCAGCTCGTCTATCCACGAATAAAACAGGAAATGCTAGGTTGAACCGGAAGCCGGTTCGAGAGAAGAGAGATCGGTTTTTGCTGTAAAATGTAAGCGGAGCAACTAGGGAACACAATCACAGAGAGAGCGTGCGTCGACATTAACTGCCCGCATCTTTTTTTGGAGGGCTGCCAGGAGCTCTTGAGCTTTTACCGCACTCAATCATCGATCGTCACCTCTGTGCGCGGCGGTCGCTGCTGGGCCTCGATTCCAGGACTTTCTCTGGCCTCTCGCGTTGCCGGGCTGGGCGCGATGACCGCCTGCAGGAAGTGCAAGTAGAAAGAGCGGACGCTGAGAACGAGGAAAGCGCCTTGCGGGGAAGACAATTACCTTCGAACCTGAGAGTTAACGAATGTTCGAGATGTTTTTTTCCAGCCGATGATCAGCAGATCTGATGCATACTAGTCTATGTTTGTGGGGAGAGGCGTTAATGTTCATGGTGTATTGTCTTGGCGTTGTTCAGAGTTGAAAACGTCGAACTTCAGTGAGACCAGGGCCCTTATTCAAGGTTACTTCTATAGTAGGTAACCCTGATTAAGCAACAATTAGACTGCTACTTGATACGAACATCCCATCGAGCTGCATCCCTGGATCCCCGCTCATCTTTGATCCGTCTCCTTTTTCTCAGCTTCTCTCCGCTCTTCCTTGTTCTTCTCGGACACTCCCTGCTCTCCTCCACCCTTCTTCGCTCCTCTCCATCGTTTCTCTTTACTTTTTTCCGCTCCTCTCTCCCTTTCTCCGCTCCTTTCGATTCTTCTCCGCTCCTCTCTCTCCTTCTCTGCTCTTCTCTCCCTTCCTCAGATCTACTCTTCCCTTCTCCATTCCTCTCTCCCCTTCTCCTTCCTCTCCGCCCCTCTAAGTACGTCTTCGCTCTTCTTCTTCTTCTCCTCCTCTGCTCCTCTTCACCCGTCTCTGACCCACTCCTATCCATCCTTTTCCCCTCTTCTTTGCTCCTCCCCCCTTCTCCGCTCCCTTTCCACCCTTTTCGAACCTCTCCGTTTCTCTCCGATCTCTACTCTTCTTTGCGCCGCGTCAGCGGCAGACGCGCCCGATTTCTCCGCGTGCGGGGGCAGTTGAGTCACTCGCCAAAAAAATGACCTGGAATCCGCATGCGGTGACGGCGCGGGCCCGAACGCTGGAGAGGGGGGAGGTCGGTGATTGTGGTGGTTACTGTCTATGGTCTACGAGACATCTGCGGTCCAAAGTGTTCTTTGCTTACACGGTGATTGTGAGACGAGAGGTGAACGTTTTAAAATGTACATGACTGCTTAGCGACACTTCTTAGAATCCTCTCCTATTCCCTTCCCCCACTTTCTCTTTGTAGCTCATTCCAGTATTTAAATATTTGGACCGTTATGATTTGAGAGCATCTGGTAAATTTCAGTGTCTTCTCAGGCTTTGAGAATCATTAGACCTTCTCCCTTGTGAATGGAAATTCTTCTCGTACTTTGAATTTAAAATGAGGCATTCGTAAAGCGCTGTATCTGTTGTACCGTGAATTCGTGTTGAAAACGGAAAGATAGCTGCACTCAAGGAATAGGATGAACTAATTCTGGGATGTCAGAGAAGAAATATTGGTATTGCTGGTTTGTCTCTACAGAGTAACTTGTCCTTTGCGGATGATAGGCTCTGCATTGCCATACGCTTGGCAATCACAGCCTGGACGTTCAGATAAGAGTAATAATTTGGTATTGCTGATCGTTGAAATAGCTGAAGGCAATCGTAATGTGCCACAAGGAACGAACGTATTATACAGGCATCAGAAGATTCATGTTGATAGCGGTGGAGTGCGGTCGTGCCGACGATCGAGCTTGCTGATACGTCAGCCCGACGGCAGCGGCGCTGATGAATGTGGTGGTGAAGGTAGTTGCGGTAGCGAGTGCTTCCGTGGTCGCGATCTCGACATTGTAGGTAACGCGGACGCTACCCGTTGAAGTAGATGGCGGAGACCGAGGTAATGCTGCGAGGGGCTGATTAATGGCAGTTCATACGTGAATCAGAGGTAATTCAATGCGATGCGGTAACGCACTGTGCCGTTTGTAATGACGGTGGTCTCGAAACCTTCGACCACCCAGAACTCCGCAGGCTCACGTCTGCCCGCTCCCTGGTGGCCGGTCTTGCGGTTTGGCACCCTTCCGCTCCGCCGCCCCGCCCTGCCCCTGCGGTCAGCTCAGCGCCGCCCCGCTGCAGACCCACTTCGTTGCAACCGCTGACTTGCATTGAGCGGGTGCGCGCGGGTCAGTGACGTGGTGCTCGGATACGTCAGCGGTGGGCCGAGTGACTAACAGGTTGGGAGCTGCACGAGAGGAAAGAATAACGGAGGCACTAAAAGACGAAGAACCTCCCGTCTGTAGTTCAGATATCCTGAGAGATGAACCCGTGAGATGCGTGTGTGAGAGTTCAAGATCAGCCCGTCAGATTTAGCAGACGGCGATATTGTGCCTACGAGCAAGTGACTAGAGAAGAAATGTGGAAACCGGTCATCGAATGCGGTTGGGAAGTAGGATTGAAAATCCCTTAACTGAAAATTTAGCAATTCGCTTTGGGAGAACGATGGCTATCAGACGCATGGTCTTGCACACCTCACCGTCAATAGTTTATTTTCCTCTTCTATTGTAATACTTAACGTTTGAATAAATGCCCTGTTATAGTGAAATTGAAAGAATTTAATGGGTTCAATTGTACGTCATTCTTTCCTCTTCTGCTTCGTCTTCTTTCTCTTGCTTTCACGGTTTAGGCCTGCTTCGGGCCTGGCTCTCCCCTGTCGCGCAGTCTATTTGTAATAGTTTTACCTAGACAATTGTCGTTTTTTGACTAGATTTGTTACACTTTTTGTGCTCTTTCGGTTATTTATATTTATTATTATGACTCACCGTGAAATTTTTATCTATTCAGTTAGATACTTGTGATATCCTCGTTTTTCTCGACTATTAGGCATCACATCTTTCTGCTGACTTTGTCATCACTATATATTTGTGGGAAAGTGAGTTTCCAGGTTACACTCTCAGCTTTTTTATTGTTTGCCTTAAATGAAGACGTCATTCGAGCATGAGCGCTCTTTTCTTAAATTTACGATGTTCGTTTTATGTGAGACTACTACTGACCTTCAGCTATCGTAAATCTTGTACCCTGTGTTGAAGTTTCTTATTCCTCGACAGTTGTTTGATTATTTTGTTATTTTTTCTTAATTGTGTTTCAGACGTCATCCAGGTTTTAGGAATCTTACCTTCCTACCAACAATGTAATCTTAATTTAGAAGAAAAAATTTCGGAATTAAACAATTCAGTACGAAGCCCATGCTGCTGCTTTGTTTATTTTTATTTTTGAAAGAACTTTTTGAAGTTCTTCCATTGTTAATACATTTGTACCACGACATGTTCTTTCATCGGCTCTAATATTCTCAGAGAGAGAATGCCTCATTTCTGTCTTTTGTACAACCCACTCTGCCCTTTAGCATTAATGCGAGAAGTGTCCCTTCTCTGTTTATTAAAGTTGCAAAGAAACTTGCAGGCAAAGTCTTAACGTCTATAAACGTATGCTATTCTCATTGTAAAAGCTTTCTCTGCGTGCATTTCTTACTAAATATTTTGCTACGTTGTAGGCGTTTTTTTCTGTCTTTGATCTTTGTAGACCTCCCAGCATTGCTAGTTCTTTGTGTAACCATAAATAATACGATGTTTTATTTTTATTAATAGACATCTCTATATTTTCTTCTCATAGCCGGTCCTTTCTTTCTTAATAAAGTGTTTGCTTTCTCAGAACATATTTTGCTGACTTTTCGAAATCTGTTTCCCATTTTCCTACCCTTTTTTCAATCCGAGGTTGAACGATAATTTGTCAGGATGATTAACAATAACAAGGTTGTTAACCAGCCTGTTCTGAACAATAACCTTGTTCCCATGTCATTAATATGTTGCACTTCAATTCTAGAACTTACACCAGTTTCAATTTTTTAAATTTCACCATAATTTCTTTATAAAAACGCAGACTTTAATATCATTAAGAGTAATTTTTGAAGTCATTGGCCATTCCGACCGAGAAACGCCCCTTGATTTCCTGAGCTTTCGAGACGACTGATACTCCGAACATATTTATAGGCATGTGGTCTTCCGTGAGGTCATATGAATGCCATTCAAAGAGTTCATTGGGTGCACTAAGAAAATAACTGATATTTTCGTTGTTTCAAGACACATGATATTTAAAACGAATTGTACATCTCCCTAGCTATGTAATTATTATTATTATTATTATTATTATTATTATTATTATTATTATTATTATTGTCGCAGTTGGAGTAGGTAAGTAACTGTGAGTAATTGTAGGACGCAGTTTATCCATTTTTTGTTATACAGGCCAGCTTATCCACTCTTTCTTTCGGAATATTAACTGTACTTAAACATTTTATTCGTCCCTTCGAGAACTTCAAAATATTAGTGAAAAAAGTATATGCAATCATTTAAAAAATCGACGTTGTGTCAATATCTCAAAAATTAAAAATGCTACAAACAAGGATATGACATTTCTACCATACCATCTACCATAAGTCAGCGAATACCGATTCTCTATATCCTTACCGTTGTCTTGTGGTCAACTTATGTGGTTCACCTTCATTTATATCGCAATCATCAATCACTTAAAAAAAATGGGTGCATGCCGCGATGCAGAACGCACTGTTTAGTTATAATTTTAGAGCAATCTCTTAATAACTTATGTATTCAGACAATATATAAATATAAATTATTTATGTATATATAAGTAGCGGGAACTTTCGTGGTATGTAAGAAACTGCGAGACACACTCCGAGAAAGAGGAGTCTCTGAAAGATTGTTGAGATGAACCTTACAACCTTATAAAAACTGCAATAATAATAGGCGAACTTCGGATGTGTCTTTTAGTGCGCCTTGCTCATTTGTCCGAGCCCATACTTCTGCACGTCCTTGCCTTGTGCTCATCCTTACAAAGAAATCATGAAACTAAAGAACGGAGAGTTGGAAGGGAGGTTCATACTCGCTGGCTGCGAAGTGGTCCTTTCGGGAGCCACGTCCTACCGCTATTCACCAGTTGCCCACGCAGCGCAGCGCCGCGCCGTCTGGCGTCCGGGATCGCCAACCTCTGCGCCTTAGGGGCACCCGCCGCTTTTCCATAAAGGATATCGAGACCGCGCAAGCCGGGCGAATAGCATCAATTACACATCGCGCGGGCTTTTTACTGCGCAGCGCAAGCGACTCGGCCGTGATTAATCTCAGCTTGATGGTCGCCGCGCGTATTTACCTCCTTCGACGCACCGGTCACCGGACGGGAAGATTGGTAAACGTGACGGAGGAAGTGCGGGTGAGAGGTCACAGGTGCGTAGCCTCAATGGCTTCGACCTCGTACTACTGCGCTTTGCTGAATTGAGTAATTGATTTGAAAAATCATCCTCGGTTGTGTGCACAAAAGAATGGTGAAAGTCTGTAATTTGGCCAAACTTGTTCGTGCGGCCAACTGGAAGAAGACAACAGCGAGCATAGCTAGATCGTTTTACGGATTCTTTTCGCACCTGGTCATGTTTTAGAGTATGGGAGTGGAATAGTAATTACGGTGTTGCTGATAATTTTATGCGGATTATTTAATTAATAATATTTTTTTAAGTTGATAAGCTCATTATTTGTATTACTTATTTTCAATGCCTGTATCAAGTGAAAGAAAACTGTGCCGCCTTTGAACATGTCAGAGGTGTCTACGGTTTCGTTAAATCATTTTGCGTGGATTTTTTTATTACTAAGAGTCCGAATATCACAGCAGAGGATGAACATAGACCATACGACAGTAAAGGAAAAAAATAAAGTTTTTTGCTGCAGGAATCTAACGTGATAACACAAGGGAAAATGTCATCCAAGAGCCGAAATGCAAGTCGGGCCTCTCGCCTGACCTTGCGGCCCTCACGATTGAAGAGAAGGAACGCACTTTTTTCACGCGTTTGGGCGGTTTCAGAGTAGATATTCTTTAGGACAATCTCCAGGACTGTGCTTGTCTCTACGCTGCAATACTCATTTCTTGCATAATCTGTTGCGAAATTACTGCACCAATTTCATCAAATTGCTATTTGAATTGAGTAAAATGTGTCCCTACAGCTGCACCAATTTCATCAAATTGCTATTTGAATTGAGTAAAATTTGCCCCTACAGTATAGACTTAATTCATTATTTTCAATTTCTCTTTTAACATTGTGCTTTCGAGAGGTATTGGTCAATGTGACCTCAAATATATCCACGAAAGGACATTCAATTACAATTATCCTCGGAGAGAAACACTCAGGTAAAAAGATATTCAAAAAAACATGATCAGTCTTCCAGAGAAAGGAAGGAAAAAACTACTTCTGTACGTAAGCGTGCGTGTAGAAGACTAAGAAATTACGAAGGGAATACCGACACATCAGGGCTTCAGGAAGTTCAGATTGTGTTTGCGTAATTACAATCATAACTCATTCCCCAGCAGGCAATAAACAGTTGTCATTATTTGAATAAAAATCATCTACTTCCTGAGTACCTTCGCTTCCCTGGCCAACTTAAGTGTTTGAGCCACTCGAGGGTGCTGGCGCGCGCGCGGGCGTCGGAAGTGAAACCACTGCGCTCTGACGGGCGCCTTGCAGATCGGGCCCTTCCGACGCCCGGAGTCTTTGTGGCGACTGCCTGTCTCCCAGTTCCGGTTGCACTGCGGCGGACAGGCATCTGTCAGCATTAGAAATTGCGCCCGCCGAGGGCGGGGGGGCGAGGTAATGAGTGGGAGTTTCTGGAGAGAAAGGTTGCGCGGCAAAATCGCACGACGGGTGAATGCTGATATGCGGACCTTGTTTCGAGTTAAGGAATTATCTCCTCTGGTTGCTGCTATTGTGAAGTTGTTTGAAGTCATGTTCTAGGATTCAGGTTTTCTTTGCATGTTACAAGGTGTACAGCTTTGCTTCTGCCGTTTGCCAATAGGTGGCGACAACAGTAAGTAGTGGTTGAAAGAAACTGATCGCAGACATCAGGCACTTAGCTTGGACCTCGGTCAACAAAACCCCATTCAAGCACTAGTCGATTTTTGTCTGCATCATAAAGTCGTTCTCGATTGAAAATGTCAGTTTACGAGCCAAATTCTCGTCATTTACGGGAGGTGTTACTGCCTTGTATCAATATGTCGAAAACAGCGGCTGAGTCTCATCAAATAGTCTCAAGTACATGTGGTGGGGACGCTATTAATGAAATAACATGTCGTGAGTTGTTTCAACGCTTTAAGAACGGTGATTTTAACGTCGAAGACCGGCATAGTGGGAGAAGAGAGAAAGTTTTCGAAAATGCAGAATTGGAGACATTTCTGAGTGAAGACTCGCCTCAAATTCAAGAAGAATTTGCATGATCAGTTGGAGTGACACAGCAAGCCATTTCAAAACGTCTCAAAGCAATGGAGATGATTCAGAAAGAAGTAACTATGGTCCCATATGAGTTGAAAGCAAGAGACGTTCAACAGCGTTTGTATGTTTGGGAACAGTTGCTTCAGAGGCATAAATGGAAGAGAATTCTGCATCGCATTGTGACTGAGGACAAAAATGCCTTCATTTCGATAACCCCAAACGCAAAAAATCATGGGGATATCCCTACCATGCTTCCACCCAACGGCCAAACCGAATATTCTCCGCTCCAAGATCATGCTCTGCATTTGGTAGGACTAGCTCGGCGACATGTACAACGAGGTGTTAAAACCAAGTGAAACAATCACAGGTGCACGCTATCGAACGCAATTAATGCGTTTGAGCAGAGCATTAAAAGACACGGCCGCAATACAGTGACTGGCACGATAAAGTTATTTTGCAGCACGACAACGCTCGGCCCCACGTTGCAAAAGAGGTCTAAACGTACTTGGAAACATTAAAATGTAAAGTCCTACCCCACACGCCATGTTCTCCAGACATTGCTCCTCCTGTTTCGACCAATGGCGTAGGGCTGACCAACATTTCCGATCTCATGAAGAAGTTACAAATTTAATCGATTCGTGGATCGCTGCAAAAGATGAATAATTTTTACGACGCGGGATTCGTACACTGCCTGAAATATGGGAGAAAGTAGTGGCCAGCGATGGAAAATACTTTGAATGATACATGTACAACCAATTTGTTTCATTAAAGCCTCAAATGTTGGAGGAAAACGGCGGAAGGAAAGTTGTACACCTTGTAATAAAATTAATTTGATGGTAACTATTTTGCAGGGGTTTGACATGCGATTACTGATATAAGAACGAATTTTATTTATTACATTTATAGATTCTATCCGTGAATATAATTTCATTAGGCATTAGTAGAAGCATTTGAATAGCATTTAATTAGGCAAAAGTATGTGCTTGAATTTATTGCGGCCATATTCTTACAGTTAAGAGACTGAGAAGAGTATTTCAAGTTCAAATGCCGTGGCGGAGAGATTCGGAAGGATAAGACTACAAATTGATATTTAAAAGCTACAAATGCAACCAGAAGAACCATGTGCAGTTGTATTCAAAGTTTCATTCAATTCTTAGTGATTCTTATGGATAGACGAAAATAATATTTCCACCCTTCCTCTAACACAGTGCTACATACATTCTTTATTGTGGTGGAATCATCTGCCTTTCCGTAGTTTTGAGGTATTTTCAGTTAATCCATTAGGTTCCTCGGAATGCTTCCTTTTTGGATCGTACAGCATGCTCTTTTCTTTTAACCCAGTTAGGGTAATGTTTCGCTTTCCGTCACCTTTCTCTCCACCGTTCCCGCCCTCTTCACGGCGGCGTGACCTCGGAGTTTTCCTTCGCCGACACCTCCCACCTCAACCGCTACTATCAACCCTTTACATTGTCAACACTAATTACGGGTTGAGTTTTGCTAGAACGGATCTAACCACTCAGCGGGAGAGGAACACAGCCATATCTAGACATGAGCTGAGAGCAAGCTGATCATTGTCTTTGCAGTGACTTGACTGGAGGGATCTCGGGTTCGAGTCCCGAGCCGAATTTTCGATACTAGCTAGACGGCTAGGTCGAATTCACCAGCTGTCTACTCTGATCAATCTATTTCTGTGGTTTCTCTGATGAATATCAGGCGAATTGACGATGACCGCGCGCGATCATTCCTTCCTGTTCGTCACTTATTCTTGCATGCATTGCTCTATACACGAATCAGCCCTAATTATCTTGTTTTTGTTAGCCACTGATACTACCACTTTTATATGGACCACAGCCAATGCCAAAATTTCTACCTCTTGTGCTGTCATAGTCGCCGCCTCGGTCATCCCCCGCCACTTTCAAAACCTTTCCTTTATGGTCACCATCATCATCATCATCTTCATCATCATCATCATCATCTTTGTTACCGACACCATCATTCATTATTACGTATTCATTTGGCCAGTCATTCACACGCATCATTATCACTTTCACTGTCATCATCGTAACTGACACCATCACTATCTTTGTGATGTTATTGTCACTCTAATCGGTACCGTTACTGGGAACTCGACCACCCTCGTTACATCCTTCGCCTCCATCACCTCTCAAAATCCTTGCTGGGCCATTACCCTCTCTTCATCCGTTCCGGCGGCGTCACCACCGCTACAATTGTACGCCCCGAGGATTTTCGAACCGCGCCCCCGCTGCTCCCGAATTCCGGCGCTGTTCGCTCTCACTGACCCGCGCGCCGGTGGAGAGCTCGAGCTCGCGCTCGCGCCCGCGCGCGCGCCTCTAACGACGTCGTTAGCGCGCACTCGCCGCCGCCCGCCCGATTACGCTCGCTTTTTGCGTTAGTGTTTTGGCCACGGACGGCTCCTGCGTTTCGCCGGCCGCCGCGTCCGCGCCACGCGACGCGACGTGACGTGTAGAAATTTTTGACGTCCTGGGCGGATGAGATTTAATCCCTTTTTGTTGCTACTCTCACCCCGCAACTCGTCGAGAGTTGTGGCTTTCTGCGTGTTTTTGTTCCGTGTTTATGTGGAGTGTAGTTTAATTGAGAGCTTTCGTTTGGGTCTCCCATTCACCTCATACAGGGCCGAGATATGTTGTTGTCGGAGAGAAGCGAAATGGATTCTTGGTTTTGCATATTTTTAAATAAATTTTTTTTCCTTATTCTGTGGACGATAGTTACAATGAAAATCACGTTCTAGAATCTGAACTGCCTTTCGTTGGCTCAATATTCGCACGTTTGTCAATACTGGTTTTTCATTCTGTTCACTTGCACTTACGTTCGTATTGTGAACAAATTAATTGACTAGTTTTCGGATTACGCCGGATTAGAATGATTTTAAATCTTGAATATTTGTTTCTATGTGCGTGACTGAGAAACTTGTTCCGAGCAATATGCCGTTGCTCGGTCGAGACGGTGTGGTTGGATGTTCAATCAAGCGGGCGCCGAGAGTAGAACACCAGATGCGTCAACTCGAACGGATTAAACTGGGCGTCTGTGTGAGCTTTCGCAGTAAGCCTAAACACGAGATCAGGAAAGGTGAGTAGGCAAAACTCGCGCATCCAGAACGTCCGAAAAGCGAGCGTTGCCTCGGTGGCAATCGCTATCGAGGTTGCTGGCGTAATCGCTGGCACGGCGTGGGGGCGCGCCCGCCATCTCCAGTGGGTTGTTTTTGTCCTGCCCTCGCCGCCGCCACCCTCGGCGCCACCTAATAGCGGGAAATCCGCGAGCGGCGGATGCTCCGCCCCGCCTAATTGACGTGCAGGCGAACGTGGCAGCTGTCACGTGCGCGAGCAATCATTGCTATCCATTCACTAATGACGGACTACTGCAATGACGGATCCATGGAGAGAGGTCGCGGAGCTTATACCTCGTTGAAAAATAAACATTGTATTTTTTTAAGGATAAACAAAATATCAATTCTTCGTAGATACAGTGTCACATTTACCTGATTTTACGAGATAACAGGGTATTTTACATGATAACAAGATTTTACAAGTTTGCAGGGGTTGTATTTCTATGTAAGTAAATTCTCAAGGCGTCGCTTTGACTGATTCTCTCTGTATTATTTGAACATTGTTCTCATAACAATAAGTTTTTGCTTCAATGCACTCACTGAAACGCCTGCGAGCACTTTTACCAGGTAGCACACGTGAGACTCTCATCAAATCACTTATCATGCCACATTTCGACTATTGCGACTTTCTTCTGACCAACATGACATTCAAATTACAACGTAAACTTCAAGTAGCCCAGAACGCATGCGTACGTTTTATTTTTGATCTAAGAAAATACGACCATGTATCCGAATTTTTTGACAGAATTCGTATGCTTACTCTAGACAAAAGACGGTTACTCCACTCTCTACTTCTTCTTTATAAAGTTTTAACCGGTTCTCATGCAACACGCCTCATAAGTAACTTCAATCCTCTGAAACTAAATCGAGCTCGTGAATCAGCCCTGCTTTGTGTACCACGTCACAACACGACTTCATTCAGTAAATCATTCACCATTACAGCTATCCGAGCCTGGAATAAATTACCAGCGAGACTAAAACATTTAAATACTTTCGGCAAATTCAAAGCTGAATTAACCACATGGGTAAGGAATAATGACATATAGAACGGCGTTAACGTCTTCTTCAATCTCCAGACTTCTCCCACTTCCAAGCGCCCGGTCACCGCCCCCGTTAAACACCCTCTATTTCCCCCTCTTTATTCTCAATATTCTACCCCATACCTCATTGCTCTATCCTCATCTTCCATTCCCTCTCACACCTAAATTAAGAGCATTATTATTTTTCTGTGTACCCTAATGAAATTGTTAATAAAATATAGAAAAGTATTAGTGACGTTCCAGATAAAATATACTTGTAGCTATCTTTGTACCATCATCAGGATATTCATTACAATATATTGGCATAAACAAAATTGATGTTAAGATACCCGCACTCTTTGTATTGTTCCTTAATACTGCCAGTATTGTGTTTAAAATTACTGTTGTTATTAGCTTATAGTGTATTGTGCTTCTCTGGTGTAAAAATTATTGTATATTTATGTAAAGTGCTACTGTAAACTAAACGTAGCTTTCTGTAACGTTCCTCAAATAACTTCACTTTTTTCGCCTACTTCTTCTTCGTCCTTTCCTTCGCTTTTTTTCTCTTCCCTCTCCCTCACAAAATTTATCATTTATACTTTCTGACCCCTTCCCCTGTACGTCTTTTCTTTTCTCTTTCACGAAACTTCCCTTTCACTACTCAGTATAACATACTCAGTTCTATTAATGTTCGGCCCTAAGCCCCCATCCTGATTGAGGTTTTTCTGGGTTTACTCAATCGCTTAAGGCGTATGCCGGGATGGTCCCTAGATTTGTTCTCCCAGACGTAAATGTACAGCTTGTCCTCCCCTCTTAAAATGTTACTACCCTAAATGTATGTAAATTCAGTGGTTAGGCGGAAGAGCAGGCCCTATGGCCTGAGCCTCGCTATTAATAAAGACATTATTATTATAACTTCCATGAAGAGCAATGGAATTGTGATTAGAGTGTCAAACTACCCCATTTTAGCTAACAATGGACTTAGTGCCCCGTCTTTTTACTCTGGGATACTTCCGTAAAAAATTGGAATGAAAATTGTGTGATAGCACTGTGAGCACTATGCGAACGTTAACGTTAATATGTACTGGGATTAATCTATTAGAAAAGTTCTCTGGATATAAATTGAAATTTCACTGTCTCAAAAAATACTGCTTAATCTTTGAGTGCCCCTGTAAGTGTACTGTCGATGTTTGCTGCGGGCGTTACTGGCAAAATGAAATTTAGTCGTAGGTAGATATAAAGAAGTTAAATGTAGTTGCGAGTATAAAGAGTTCCAGGCCTCTTTTATATTGAGTTATCTGTTTGTGAAATTTTGAGTATGGGAGAAAAACGCATATAAACGCAGTGTAAAGAAGGCTATGTACAAATTGGTCTGAAAATATATTGAATTTCAAGGCTGTTCAATAGCTACAGTATATTGCAAGAATATGCAAATTGCTGATAGATTTAAAACACATAATTGTAAATTTTGATAGCCCGTTTTTCTCAAAGCTTTTATTGTCGACAACATCATTTACGCAGCAAACACAGATATTATTAGATTGAACTTCAAGATAGTGACCTTCAAGTTAGATTATAAATCTAACAGGTCGGAGAAACAGGACGCGATGTCCATTTTTGGTCGAAATGACATTATTGGCACAATCATATCTCGTCTTCTACCTAGAGGTATTCAGTACCAAGTCCTTCATCTAGAATTGACGGAGTTTCAGGTGTTACTTGAATAACACCAAGTCCAAAGTAAAACATATTGAAACTGCTCTCTTGTAAAATTAAATAAATGTAACGTAGTGACCTACACCATCGACCCACAGAAATATAGATCGCCTTTTGGGCTACTATTATCAAAATATTAGAAGTTAAAAATAATTATATTCACCACTGGTGAAAACAGTTTTTTTTTGTTGAAAAAAAAACCTTTTTAATGTATACAAGTATACAAATTTAAGAAATGTAGCTACAATCGAGAATAAATTAATGCCCAGATTATAACATTAAAAAAATAATCACCTTTATCATGTGTTGGATACGAAAATGTAAATAATGAAAACCTATTCACTCCGTTTTACGGTACGCAACACACTCACTTTTTATGTAACTTACTATTCTATAATTTAATGTGTATTGTTATGAAAGATATTTAACGGTTGAGATTTTGAACTTTATATGGTTTTATACAGTAAAATGAAAGAATATAACTACTATAGCCGAATTATTTATCAAATTGGAATCTAAAACAAACTTTCGACTTTTAAGGAAGTCGTTTTTGTCGTTAAAGTCGTTTTTATGACATCCATACAGCAGAGAACTGAGGATGATGGCTAAGCCATCGAAAGCTGCTATTTTAATAAATAATATTGTTGGCAATGACGACTCATATTATTATTGACGACTCATATTATTTCATGGGAAATGTCACCGAAAACTCACCACAATACCAATTTTCGACTTTTAATTTGACGACGTGATATTACTTGTTCGTTCAGTGCGGCGATATATATATATTTCCAGGTTCTTGGAACGATTAATATACACATTTTAAATTAAACTAGCGGAAATGGGAACAGTCTGGAAAGAGCGTTACCCGGTTTTCTCTAGAGAATAGTGGTGACAGAATAAATGTTGATCTGTTTGTGAAGCAGGATGTCGTTGCCGCCGTTCCGGTCGTTGCTCATTGCGTCGGATTCAGCTCAGTTTCTTTCGCTGTCGGGACTTCTGGTCGTGAGAACTTTTGTTAATAATAGAAATGTATGACCTGCTGCTTTCGATTAGGGTCCCATGCTTTCGTTGTGGTCATTTTTCTATAGATCTGACAAATAATGTGCGAAAATCTCCAGGCTTGTCGTTGTTTTAAAAGAGATTTAATAAAAATAGTATCATTACATTTATCACATTTTTTAAAGCTCGTAGATGCTTTTGACTTCATAAATGGAAATATAAGACGAAGGAGATTCCATAAATTTAGTTCCAATGCAAATACTTGACAAGAACAGGGAACTATTATAATTTCGGAAAAAAATCCGTATGTTTCTAAGTGGTTATTAACATTGGTTTTATTAATTCACTCTACCAGAAATAGCATCTATCGAGGCTTTTTAGCACTGCATTTGTAACCTGCACGTTTCAAAGTTGCAAGGACAGAGTTGGGATCTTTAATAAGAGTAGCTTTTAATTGTGAGGTTCATCCCAAAAATTCTGCTCTGCATTATGACCGCAATCTTTCAATTCCAAGTTGGCGATATTAATAAACTGTGTAGTCACAGTAAAACTAAATAAACTTTTCTGTGACTTTCAAGCGATTTTTGGTGATTTTCAAGCGAATTATTGGCGAAAATTAGTTTGCTTGCGTTTCGTGCAACTTTTTTGACGTTTAAATACAGTCTTGCAATGCTGTGACTGGAATCATACTAATATGTACATAAAACACGTTTTCTGTTTGGGAGTAAAATGTTATTTTAGAAAACTCCGCATGTTGTTCGATGTTCAAACTTAACCTGTCTCTGGGATTCGGCCCTCGTCTCAGCTATCGAAATCGAGAACACTCGCTTGGGGTCAGAGAAATCTGAGCCGCTCGACGGGTTGATGGGCGACTGAGAATCGCGCCCGACAACCCTGCATTGCTGCGCACCTTCTCTTGCACTCCTCCTCGACGACGTCGCCGGGACATTTCAATGCGAAGAAGATACAAGACAACACTTCAGCCGTGGAGCGCGACGGCCATTGACGTACACGTAGACGTGTTTACCTTTATGAGAGAAAATTGCGCGCGCCTTGCAATTAGCGACGGTAACCGGGTTCGGAGCAATTAGGCGCCAAGGCGGCGACGGCAGCGCAGGCGACAGCCGAGGCGCCGGAGGAGGGAGCGACGCCGGCAGCGGCATTCAAAGAAACGGCTGGCATTCAAAGGTCAATGACGAGCGGCTTGGAGGCAGGCAGGGGCTCTATGAAGTGCTACTTTTCCGATGAATTCTGATATGTCAGGTGGCCTCTCCTCTGCCGGTGCCTGACGATTTTGGGACGGGGCAATGCTGAAACGTAGCCCCCTCCCTTTTCCGGAAAAATTAAAAATGTGAAAGTTGTATAAAAAAATGAGATGTTTTATTTCAACACACAACAAAAATTACGTGTAATCTAGAAAAAGTTTTTGGAAATGTATTTTAAATAATAGTTTTTCGTAAACTAACTTAATGATAAAATAATACAATTTCCACAGTGAGTATAAAACGCTAAAAAATTATTGTGTTTACTTAATAAAGTCACTTGATGTTAAATACATGAAATAATAAATATGAATTTCTGTAGAATTTATTTTTCAGCGTCAATTGATTCATTTTATAGAGTAAATAATCCTATAAGTAATGAAATGACTATAATTAACTATTTAAGGGAGAAAAATGAATTCAAAATTTTATAGAAGACCAGGCTAATAAATTACCGCGACTTATTAAATTTAAAAAAAAACATATTTTAAATCTCTAATTTCTTTTTTAATTTGTTACTAATTTTTCCCCGCCAGTCCCATAATCGGACTCCTTGAATCGCGAAGCCTCGGGCGATCGCCCGGTCTGCCTATTCCTAGTGCTAGCATTGCGCCTCTCAATACAGTAGAAACTAGTTATCTGGAATCGGAAGCTGAAAGAAAATTGTCATCGTTGAATATTTTGACACATATATTCCAACTACAGAGATATTTGGTTGAGGGAAAATGAAGTCCCAGAAGACTGAGAAACGTTTTCGAGGTTTAAAAGTTCGAGTTATCTTGTGAGTTCTTTACTAGGGCTTTGTTTCTTCGTGCAACGCAATCCATGTTTTTCAGAGATTAAATTTCCAGTTGAACGGTGATTTCTCCTTCGTCCCCAGAATGTTCTCAGCTGTGTATTACATAGGTGAAAGTAATGAAGCCTGATGCAAGCGTACAATAAAAAAGATAGGAATGACGCAGAAGAAGATATTAATTGAAGTATCCAACACTTCACTAAAAGCAAAAGGAAGAAGTGAATCGAACTAGTCTACTTCGGCGTGGGAAGATGAGCGTGGTTGGATGAGTTCAGTTTCAGAAATAATGTATTGATATCATTTTCGATTATTACAGTGTGTTGTACGTATTGAGGAATTTTAGAAATATTTTGTTTTCAAAAGAACAGCCTAGGATAAGTTAAAATGATTAGATAATAAATTAGAAGAAACTCTCTGATATCAATAAGAGTCATCTTGTTACAGTTTCAACCACATTGTCTGCATATTCAAATTTTATATGTATTTGAATATGTGTGTGAATATTGTACATACATGGACGCACTCATTGCCGCTGTACTTTGATTCTATTCTGTTTACTGATCCTTGATGATACAATTTATCTCAGTTTACGCCATAAAGACGTACGCTTGTTTTGGATGCTATGTACCTGATCAATGTAAGATAGCAATTCTATCAGCAGCGGTACCAGTAGGAAACAGTTCCTCTCTCTTCCACGCATAGTTTAAACGAAATATTTTTTACCTGGCACATGAATTTAATTAGAGGTAACACGTTTACACGACGGCGGTAGATCGGGCCTGCTGTCTCGGAGGGGAATGTAATGACGCTGGGCGAGGACGGCGCGTCTTTCAACAGTGGGCGTCGCGGAGGTTCTCTGCGTTCCAGGGCGCGCAGTAACTCAGCGAAGGCAACAGGCGGTGCCGCCCCCGCCCCCGCCGTCATAGGCGCCGCCGGCGACATCTACTGTGCTTTCGCCCGTTGCCGGACCTTAACTGGCGTATGAACCCGGGCTCTCCGGCCTGAAACGAAATGCCTCTTTTTAGTTCTTAAACCGCGATAAGTGATCGCGGCAACTAGTGTACGTGCAAGGGGACTTGTATGTCGCGGTAAGTTTTCAGCGGCTACTGGGCGTTTTTGACGCACCCGTGTGGAGCGGTCCAAGGGACTCTTCGAGAGCGCTGCGTGGTGTTTTCACTGTGCTTTCTCGCCTCCGTTTGCTTTCGGAACAGGTGGCCGTGTCGGTGAAAATTGATCCAGTTTACGCGGGTGCTGACACGTGACTCGAAGTATGTAGGCCGTGAATGCATATCCCTTTAAGTGCAATTTACCGTTTTTTGGTTGGGGAGTGTACTGTATTTGTATTTCATATAGTATAATGAATAATAATGTTCATTAATAGTAAATTATATTGTAATGGCATGATACATTATGTATATGCGTATAATCGAGTCTACTGAAGAAAACTAATATTTGTTTGTAATGAACATTCCGCCTATAAACTGCCGTGATAACTCCATGACTATAAGGAAGATTGTTCAAGGAAATTATATTTTAGGGAGAAGAATGAGTGCAAACAACGATTTGGGTTTGATTGCATAAGGATATGAGTATTGCAGCAATCACATGTATTAGAGGACCCGTAGTGTAGTGCTCCATTTGCACATCTTACACTGCTGGGATCTGGATTCAAATGCCCCTTCGATCCACGTAGAATGTGGTGATCATTGCGGGTTCGCGTAAGGTTTTCTCGGAGGTTCCCACTTCTTCCCTGCTCTCATTTCTCCGTTGTTCTAAATCATTCACCCTGTCATTGAGGAATCGCAATGTAAATAAAGAAGACCTGCCCTATTAATGAAATGACTTTTGTACGAGGTTATAAGTAAGACTCATTAAACGGTGATTTGGGAATTAAGCAGTAGGATAGGATAGTAATATAAAATTATAAATTTCATTTCAACCGCAGCAGAAAACTATATGGTGATCTACGTAATAATACACCTGGTAGCACCTATAACCTTGTCGTTTCAGAAATTTAGAACCTACCTTTAATAATGAAAATAAGAATTTGTTACAATCGATATCTGACAGTAAGTTGAACCATTTAAGGAGGTATTATTTTTGGTGTATGATTTTCGCTGCGGTGTTGCGATGAAGTGACCATTGCAAGTGAGTGCCAGAGTCGAAAACTTACAAGCTCAGCTAGTAAACTTCTCAATATGTTGAAGACCTTTCTGCGGATCGTTCTTAAACTTTATGCATGTATTAAAATAATTAATAAATTCCTCAATAAATAATAATACTGAATGAGTATCGAATTGCTAGGTTGAAGAAACGGAAGAGCCCTAGGAAATCTCCCACAAATTTTCATAATCCGTTACAAAATCTCTTTCGGGAATCAGAAGATCTGGATTTCACTTGGTTTTGGATTTCCGCCTTCAGACAAGGAAAGCAAGCGCTTCGGCCGCTCTTGTGCAGTTCGTTCCGTGCCCGGGAGTGTTACGAGGAACGACGTTCGAGGCGACGCGGACGGGCGGCGCCGCTGCTTTCGTTGCGACCTCCCCTTGGGCGCTGTGCTGGGCGCAGTGGGCGAAAATAGGCTGAAGCGCGCGCACGACATTTCACGTGTAATTCCGTTAGAAGGATGCAAGTCGCAAATACTAATCCTGAGATCTAAATTACCGAATGTTTATAAGAATTTGCAAATACAGTTGGCACCTTTATCATAATTATTTTCATAAGTCTTGTGGTTTTCAGTGGTTGTTCCTCGTTTAAACAATACATACAATTTATTGGTTCTTTTCTAATTTATTGTATACATAATTTGTGTGGAGGGGCCCTATTGAAGTGTTTTTTTAACATATAATGTTCTGAAAATCAGGAATCTATTACATTTTCTTTTGGCAGATGATCAATACATCCCTGAATTTGCTTTCGACGAACATTAAATATGCTAGTTTTCTTCGGATTATTTCTGAACAACCTAATACTATTTTTTGTCAGATTTTAAAGTTTTTAGTATTTACAATTCGTACGCTCGTTAATATTAATGTTGGTGACTAATTCATGCGTTGAATTGTCAATATTATGTATAGCCATTGGAGGTGATGGCTGGAGAAGGTAACGCGCGGATGCTTTGGAACACGAGAGTGGA
This sequence comes from Gryllus longicercus, assembly GCA_038098605.1. Classification (NCBI taxonomy): domain Eukaryota; kingdom Metazoa; phylum Arthropoda; class Insecta; order Orthoptera; family Gryllidae; genus Gryllus; species Gryllus longicercus. The sequence continues at coordinate 3,354,284 of JAZDUA010000127.1, read as the reverse complement.
TTTTTAAATGCTATTATGACCACGGTCAAAGGTGGCCGCATCTGCATAGCTACTTAAACGAGCTATTTTTAAATAAGAACGCAGACAGACACTCCCGAGGCAGAAAAAACGTTGCAGCCTTTTTAATGAAACTTCATTTTACGTTAAAAAGACTGTTTAAAGCTGTATGAGGTATGCCTTTTTCTTAGAAAAGTCGTGATCAAAAATAATGTAAAACTTCAAGTTGGAAAACATTTAAGCAGCTTACATAAAATCTTTTATTGGTACAGCCAATTTTGCATTTTTCCTTTTCTTCCTGTCGGCCCCTTTCGTCCCACTGTGCGTTGGTGGCTGCAGAGGAGAGCGGGGCCCGTCGCGTTCCGCCCAGCGGCGGGCGTTGGACGCCTCGCGCTTGGCGCCGTCCGCGCTCGCCCCCCGACTTTTGTTTTTCTTCGTCGAGCAATTGTTTGCTCGTCGCCCGGCGTGGCGCCTCGTACGCGGATGCGTCGCTGATTACGATCTCGTTACTATGAGTGAGCCCGGGCCGTTTGTTTTCTGTCGTACTGTTGCGAGGCTGCTTGGCTGAGAATGAAACGGATAAATGTGGCGGGTCGTGGGAGGAAAAATGTGGTTCTGATTGGTGTACTGTGATAAGGTAGAAATAGCCTATTTGTACTCCATTTGGGTGTAGATTCTCACTGGTGCTTACGTTATAATCTTCCTCTGGATAAGGAGTGAAAAGGAGCTTAGGTGTTATGGATTCACGCTTTACTCCTCGTGTAAACGTACATTATTCTATATTATACAAAATAAAATACAATAATGTCATAAATAAAGCGTTGTGAATGCGTAATTTTGCTCTGAGATACTCATTTGCCCGTACCTTTTCTTTGTTTGGCAGGCCAGTGCCTAGATAGTAGGTCAAAATGTTGTTAAGATATTGTAATAACGTAACGATGATGCCTTTCTATTATGCGGAGGCATTTGAGTTTCTAGGAATAAATTACATAACTGGCCATGACAACGTACGTGCGTCTTATGAAAATTACTGTAGTGAGATACTTGGTTTCATTAAATTCGAAAACCAAACAATCTACATGCGACGGAGGAATGATAAAGGCTGTATATACGTTTTTAAAATCAATTGCTGGACACAAACATGGCAAATTCAGTTGTAACGAGGAATTATCTTGACTACATTATAATTCTATCATTAGACTTTATCTTTTCTAGACATTTCTTAAACATATTTTTCTCATACAACGACTGAAGTAAGTAACTATTCTGCATCGTTTTGACTAAGGAAAATTGTTATAATATGATATGTTTACTATGGGAACTAGATTAGAGCATTCCTAACATTCTAATGCTAACAATCTTGTCCAGTTATTTAAAGCAACTGATATTTGTGAATATTATTCTCTATGTTCTTCATTTCTAATTCTCGTTTTGTCAAATGTAATTTCATAATTCAATTTCTTAATGAAATACATGTATTTCCTATTTTTTTTTTCATATCCAGAATCTGTAATTTACTTCTGTAATAATGCTATATATTTTTATTTCCTTCATGATTTTCTCACATTAATGAAACTTGTGTGTTTTAATTACGATTAATTAATATCTTTGTTTTGTGTTGTAATTGTGACTTTGCCCTGTTATAGACAAAGAGGTAAAGAAAACTTTAGATAAAGAACTGAAGATAAATTTATGAAACCTCCAGAGGTTTATTTTAATTTTCAAATGAATCCCTATGAGTTCTCCAATTAAACTGCGGTGTTCGTGTGTGCAGGTGTGGCCGCTGCAGCAGCGCTACAACGGCGCGCTGGCGGCACAGCTGGGCGACGCCATGAACACCTTCTGGGCGGAGAGCTACGAGGCGAGCAAGCTGGCGGTGACGCGGCGCGCACAACTCGTGGTGGAGAGCCGCGCGCGCTTCCTGGTGAGTGATGCGCGCCCTTCTCAGGCAAAATACACTCTTTTCGAACAGGAGACGTTTGTTTTTTTACAAGAACTTTGCAACCTAGGAGGTGACGAACGCAAACTTCAACACGGCGCCTGAAGGATAGGCAACCGACGTCGCATGTCAGTTTTGCGGGTGATTGTGTTTGCAGTACACAGTTTATAGAAACAACTGTTCGGAATGATTCTGAAACACGGATTGATTTTGTGAAAAAACACGGGAGGATGGACGGCTCTCGAAGAATCCAGACATTACCACTACCATCCATTCGGAGCGTGCCTGCGGCAGACTTCAGCACAGATGGTTCTCCCATTTGATTGCCTTGAAATAGGCATCGTTGCCTACATTATTCTCGGCCCAGAATGATCAGAGAGATGCTCTATAAATCCTGTTTCACTTCGCCGAATTATTTAAAGTAAATACTACATATCGTACGTTAGTTAAGAAAAAGTGAGGTTTGTCAGTAATTGTACATTTTATACCAAATGTATAATTATGACATCAACAATTTTCTAGGGCAATATCAATTATTTTATTTAACTTCATAAAAATGAGGTACTAACGGTAATGCTGCATAAAGGCAAACAAGTCAATAAACTTTCCTTGATTGAGCTCTCATCACGATTCCACATGTCCTCAATTTTTAAAAATTAAACATTGAACATTTTCTCTTGCTTGTATTATTTGAAGCCTTAACGTATTTTAGAGATCGTGTCAAAATTATATCCAAGGTAGTTGTGAAAAATAGTATATGTACTACGCAACTATTAAAAATTTCTTTGGTGTAGTAAATACAATACAATTTAAAATTCTGTATTGTTAATTTAAATATATATATATATATATATATATATATATATATATATATATATATATATATATATATATATATATATATATATTTTGCGTGATCATTTATTGCATATAATTATTGCCCAACGAGTCGCATTGGGCGACAAAACAAACCATTATATGTGGTTATCGAACGCAAGTGTAAACTCGACTGGCGGTAAGTGGCTTCCGTCCGGCCGTCTTCCGCGGCGAGTGCGCCTTCCTGCCCCCAAGCCACTTCCTCGTCGCCCAGATTCGGCGGCGCTTCCAGGCCGCGGGCCGATCCAGCGCCGCTGTGCGCCGGCCTGTCTGCCCGCCCGCCCGCCTGCCCGCCCGCCTGCCGGCTGGCGGTCGCTCGAATCCGGGACCACTGCGCCGAGCCGCGCGGCCGGCGAGGGTGGGCGTAGAAAGCCGCCCGGCGGGCCGGCTCCTCTCGGCCCAGAAGCCGCGTCCGCTCCGCGGGCGCTCTCCGTTTCGACTGGAACGTTCGGATTCTCCAACCTCACGAAGCGGGAATGCGAGTCGAGTCTGGAAAACCCGAATATTTACGACTTTTTTGTTCTTTGTATCTTTCTAAACTTAACATGTGTGGTGCATTTTTTTTCAAACTGCTCTCTCTTTATGAGTTTTTACATATGTATTATTTTAATATAAACAACATGGCTAGTTTAAAATAATTCTTCATTCTTAATTAATTTCTTGAATTTTTTACATACAGTGCACAACAAATTTAATTATTGGTTTTGAATTGGTAGGCAATAAATTAAGTCTTTGTAATTATCTCTAATTAAATACGGATGTGTTGAAAGAACCTGTTCGGCACACTAATTTCATAAATTCCTTGCAGAGACTAGATGATTCCTTCCACTTTACAGTCTGGACAGTTTCTTTATTTTACAAGGTTTTCTAGACGTTGTTAGTTTTTTTAGGAATTCATGAACAGCCGCGATTTCAGTTATTCCAATGGCTCATGCACAGAGGATGTGTGAATCTCGCAACCGCAAGAGTATTTTAAGTGTGTTTGTGTATATATGCATGTGTGTGTGCGCGCGAGTGTGTGTGAACCTCTTCTCAACTCGGTGCCATTCAGAATAGCTCACCCTTTTCATCTATAGATACATTTGTAGTCGAGAAAGCCTCGGAAATCTTGTTTAGTTCTTTACGGTCGTGAAACATTTTCTGTCAGTATCTGTTGGCATTCTTTAGTTTCATTCTTGATAACAATTGTTTCTTTTCTCCATCATACACTTCTATACTTAACGGCGACTGCTCACACCCCGATTTTCTCCCCTTCCTGGCGACTGTCGTTCTCACAACGTGACTGCCGTTTCATTTGTGATTTTTCGTGATGGCCGTTTCATTCACAAAATTCGCGCTGGCGTGTGACCGCTAACATGTCGGTATCATAATCCTTACTTCAACTACTGCGTTTGCTGTCGAGAGGAACGTTCTTTTCTGCATGGCTACCAGCACTATCTCTCCAATACGAGTATGCCATTCCGCCTTTGCCGTTGATACGCAGGTGCCATTCGAAGCTCCCTCCCGTTGAGTGCTCCCGCTCGTCGCCGTCCTCAAGGAGGCGCTGCTTCGCTCTCGCGGCCGCGACCACTCTCTCTGCCCGTCCGCCCCTCCCCTTTCGCACCGGCGCTTCCGCTGGCCCTTACCTCTGGCCCTTCGGCGCGATCGGGCCCTACACACCCTCTTTACAATCTCATGGAGCCTTTATGGCTCTGCGCAGAAACCGGCGCGGCACGCGAACCCACGTTTCATTACTATTGGCCTGTATTTTCTCCTGATTAGTTTTCGGTGACCTCCTCGGGAAGTTTTCACTGCTTGATGCATTCCTGGCAGAATGAGTTATTAGTGTATCGTATATAAGACAAATATTTTTCTCTCATTCAGGAATCAGTCATTCATGAAAACAAAAACAATGTTCGTTTTTCAAACAATTCTGAAACCTTTGTTTCTTTCGAACATTGCTATGTTGAAAAATGCTATGCTTTCTATGCTGAAAAATCAGCAATTGTGCTCATAAAGCGAAAAGTAGGGGAAATCCTTTTTAAGAATACATTTTTTAAGTAAGAATTGGAGTTGGATTATGTTAGTATTATCAATTGTAATAATAATAATAATAATAGTAATCTTCAGAATACAGTGCGTCATGACCCCGTGTTCAGATTTTTTATTTTATTGGTATATTACGTAGAATGTGAATAAAGATGTGAATATTTCAGTGTTCAAATATTTGGAAATTATTTGAGGGAATAATACAACTTGCTTTCTTTTAAAAGATGGAGTGTACTGGATTGCAACTGAATTGTACAGTATGAATATCAAATTAAGGAGTGAATACTTCTAAGGAAGTGAATTTTTAATACAAGAAATTAATTTCGGTGCGAAATATAACATTTACTTCTAAAATGTATGTGGAAGCAGATTCTTTTTGCAAAATGATACGTTGGAATATGCTCTCTCTTGCTATTAAATGGTGGAAAATCAATCGCCTTGCGGAATTGCAAGGTAGAACTTCGTGTCGAATTTAAGTCAGATAAAGAGGTAGAGGAAGATTTGGAAGTTCCTGTTTGGGTTGTGATTAAATCCGCCGGAAAACGAGTTTTGTTCCGGTTGTCGGCTGAATAAGAGTATCAAATTACAAGGACGTTTTGAACGGTCATATTAACCTGTTCACGATATTTTCTGACTCGTTGATGACAGACGACGTTGAAACATTTATATGTGAAATAATATGAATAAAAATGTGGGTTCTGTTACTGACTATTGTGAGTAAATACCCTTTACTTTGGTACAGTTGGTATCTTATCTCGTTCTGGTAGGTGGATTGGTTTGGAGTAGCATAAACTGCATTATTAAGTATATAAAACAGTGTAATGCTAAACCAAAAATTATGTGATTTTTAAATTTCTAAAAATTAAAATAAATAAAATTATACAGAATATCATGAACTCATATGAATATTCAATTACCAATTGATAACTAGCTGTTTCTAAAAAAATATTTCAATAGTGAAAACAGAATTAGTGCGCAAGATAATTTACTACCAGCATCTAATATCCTATTTAATTGTTTTTATTAAGCTCGTAAGTATGAGTGCTAACGTGCTTTAAGGACGTTACACAATGATGCAATTGTCATGCAGATATTTCAGGAAAGAAGTCGATGATCTCATTGTTCACTTTAAGAGAAAATCATAAGAACTAGCTGAACACTTGCGATTACGTCGCAAAGAAGGAAGAGCCCGAAAAGTGACAACAGAAAAGGTCATTTGCCTTATACGATATTAGAAAGCTCAAAATATTGATGTCGAGTAGTAGTAATTATTCTCTACGTCTAATGAAATGATGTTACGTAGAATTAAACTTCTTTCTGAGAATGTACTTGAAATGTTTTATGTTTACCCAAATCTTGACATGTTTCTTGTAATGGACCAATTCAGGAAATCTTGCTATGTTCATTTAAAAACGTAATGCATCGTAATTAAAAACACTAGCGTTGTCTGTTAAGGAACTTGTCAAACGATTGCTGGACATTGCGTTTATACACTCGGAGTCTTCGTACTTAAACTATAATTATCTTCATCTAGCTATCTAGTGTCTGGGATTGGGGGTCTGCCACCACGTGCGGGGAAGTGGGGTAAGGGTAGAAAGTGCCCTCCGGACCGTTCCCTATTCTCTTAAAGGCCTAAGGCGGATGATAGGGAGCAATAAGAACAGGGATAACCACGGTTACGGCAAACGACACTTTATTGGGGAAGTTTTACTTACATAGGCATCTGACGTAGCCCAGCCTCGCCGAGGACTGTTCTCCGGAAGAGAGATCTTGCAGCGGCTATCGGAAGAGTTGACGACATTCGAAGTGCACGGTGGTCAGGGGTAAAGGCGGGAAGCTGCTAGCAAGGCCCCGGAGGTTGTGTCTGAAGTTGCTGGGTGGAGGAGTGTCGCCAGGGCCAGATTGGGCCGATCTGAACCGACGGAGGAGTGGACGGTCCGTGCACACGGGCGAGGAGCTCTCGAGTAGCATTCGCCCCCCGCTAAGCGGAGGTCAAGCTGTTATACCTATAGGCCTTTCGCCGAGACGCTCTTTTAGCGGCGGAGCTACGTCATTGTGATTACGCGGGCGCCAGCAGTCTGCGGCCACCTGACACTAGTGTAAGCTCACACTTACACACGTTTGCTTGCGCTAGACCAAAACCTTGATAAAGGTCTTGACACACACAAACAACGCGATGAAATGAACAAATTTCGGCAAACAAGAGTTAATTCTATTAATGTTACGATTTTATTTAAATTCAGTGTTTATGCTATAAAACATTTGGAGCTCATAACCTTCCATTTAATGCAAAAATCATGAAATTCAGATGATTAGAAAACTCAAATTCCTTTCTAAACAAAACCCTTCCTATTAGATGGCATTTTCTGTGACGCACTCGAAAGTAATCAAGTTAATTTTCGAATGAAATCAAAACACGGGTTTTAGACGATGAGGAAAGCGAAGTTGGGTTACATTGAGTGTGGAGAACAATATACAATCTTGTGATGAAATATCATTCAAAACAACGGAACTTTCATTTCTTTAGCTGAAAGCGAAATGTTCTATTTTATGTCATTTATCATCATTAGAACTTTCTCAAATTACTGTTCACACAACAAGTACCTCCTCTAAAAAGCAGTGTTGTGTTTGTTTGTATTCAACCGTTCGTTAAAAATTGTTTTAAGTGTCACTAAATTGTTTTTTATTGTGTTGATTTCAATTTTGCAATTAAAAGTCGTGGTGGCAATGAATCTTGGGAAGATAGCATTTGCTTTCACTTCTTTTCCCGAACGCTGTGGGAAAGCCTCGGAGGCCAGTGTCACGCGCGTCGCCTACGCGAAGGCCGAGAGCCGAGTCGTTGCCCCCGCCCCCCTTCCACCGCTCACGCCGGGAAGCAGCAGCTATTCAGCTTTTCGGGGTCCTTTCGAATCGCCTGTTCTATGATTCAGCCGCTGTCTGGAGGAGAATTCTAGCAGCCGGTTGCTGTGATCGGTGATTTCCGTGGTTTCTCTGATCAACACCAGGCAAATGCCGGAGCAGTACCCTAACAACTTGGCCAAGGACCGATATTTCCTTCCTGTTATTTGTCCTTTCGTCACCCCTTACTTACAAATTCACATACACTACACTGCCACACGTCGGGAGTCCAGCTAGGAGCTTAGAGCTTTTCCCGGCTCCATGCTGGTTGGAGATATCTGGTTGAGGAAATTCCCTTAAGCCGATGTAGGTCGGTGCTTAATCTCGCCATCCAGCGGGGAAATATCACCGCCACCTCAAACGATAAAACATGCACTGCACTTGCGGAACTAATGTTCTTAGCAGTTGGCACGCCCGGAATAATCATCAATCGCAATTCCTACGACGGATTTGCGATTTGGAGTTCATTTTTTATTTACATATTCGACTGAAATTAATTTTTTAAAAGTAATTAAATGTCGGAAGGGCGTAAACAAGAGTGTTATTTAGAAGAGACATCGTATCTCAGCCTTAGAAAAATGTACTAGAAGACAATCGTTTCTTATGGCCACATCACTTTCGGATAATGAACGATGTTATTAAAGGACTTGTTAACGTCAGAAGAGCACGAGAGAAACAGAGTTGAGAAGGCCTGTTCGCGTTGGAATGTGCTAGCAGGTGAAATCAAAAAGTACAGGAAGGAGAATAATAAGATTTATAATAGATTCGAATTGTCTCGTGGGGTCTTTTTGGTTTCATCATTCTTCATCATCTCAATCACTATGACCACCATCATTCTTCATCATCTCAATCACTATGACCTCCATCATCTACCCTCAGAAGATCACTCTGACATTTTCTTTTCTGTGCATTCTCAGCGTACATGCCTATACCTTCGTTGGCACCCATCGTTTATTTATCTTTTAGAAGTTATAAAACATAGCCTTCTTGACTTTTTATTTTATTATTCAATGTTAAAGATACGCCAACACCAGCAGTATTCCATCTTCGTAGTTTTCAACCTGCTATTCATCTGTTGGTTGTAGAAATGAAGCTAAGATTGAACGAATCTTCCAAGAGTATTTGAATGAGGAAAACAATTGAAAATACCATCGTTCTCAGTGTTTTCATTCAACCCTCATCTATTAAAGTGTGTTCAAATCGTACAAAAAATGTGTTGTGATTCCTTTTAATTCATACAACTATTTTTGTTAGATACTGGTTCGAACGCTGAAATTTGTTATTCCTTGTCATGTTTTTTGAAGTTTATCCAGAGTGTTGGATATTTCTCATGGCCAGTTTTGGGAAGAAGGAAATAATTACTGGGACCGAAGCGTTTTATAAATCACTGAAAATGATTTTTGGTTAGTTAATTAGATTTTTGGTTAATGGTTTCAGAAACTGAAGAAAACATTTTATATCAAATTCTAATTGTGAATCAATCGTAGAGAGAAATGTAAATGTAATGAGGTAATGAATATGTATTGAATGTAAAGTAATGTAATGAATATGTCAATAAGGTTAACGAGTATTTGTGCATTATCACATAATTAGAGAGCTATATGACACTGCATGCATAGTAACGGGTGCATGTCTGAGTGAATTAACTTGGTCACTAAATATTGATGTGTTGGCGAAATATATTTCTTACGACACTTTAGCGAAATCATTCTTTCGCGCATTTCATTAAATTATCTCTTTTATTTGTTCTTGACTAGAATTAGCTCTGTTATTTTCTGTGTGAAGATATGCATGACTATTACCTTCGTAGTCGATACGTTCTTGGATAAATACCTAAAATAAGATTATAGTTGTGTTGTTATTCATATTTCTACCGTACTGTGTGAAGTTTGCTTATTTTCCTCTTCATTTCATGTGAATGCATAATGAATCTGAGATTGTAGAAACAGGTACTCATAGCTCTTTCGTTGCCATAGTCATGGATTTATAAGTACTTCCACTCATATTCATGCACAATTTCACACAATGCAGGTGCTAGCGGCACATAACCAACTTACGTAACTAACGTGTTCCACAAGGCGCAGACGGGGCATAGAGGGAGAGCGAGAGCTCCAGGCGTAATGAGAAGGGACGACAGAAGAGATGAACAAACATACAAGCATGAAGTGGGCCTGTAAGTCACGCGAAGAAAATTACCTAATTGCCTATTTATCTATCACAGCCGTTCTACCTTATTGAACAATATTGGTTATTTATTGAGGTTATTTTTGGGTTCCTAATTTATTTTTGCTACTTATAGTGACTTCAATGTACTTTTAGGGATGCGTCCGGGGGAATTGTAATGAAAGACATTGGATTTAAAAATTAAGAATATTGGGAACAGCTTACTAGTTTATTTTGAGTTATCACTTTTCCTTGAAATGTGAGGATAGATTTATGTTTGCTTCGTCATGGTAATTATTGTGAATCTTGCGTAACCTACCGTGAAATAAACTATTTGCATTTGAGAGCGCAGGGAAATGGTGAACTACTCTGCCCTTCCCTTCTACCTTGTTGCACACGGCGAGCGAACTTTCTACTCCTCTTACATATTGCATGAGTCAAGGAAATTGCACTTTTTAATTTACCGTGTTTCTTATTAATTTCTTCTCTCCAGGCTCCGCGAGATGCGCTTGAAGGTGACTGCCTCTCCAAGCAAAGTGTGAGAACTATTGCATTGAAATCACTTATTAGAGAGAGAGGGGGGGTATTGACTCTGAGCACAACTGCTGAGGTGATTATTCCATATGTTTAGGGTATATAATATCTCAGAAGGTGACAGTGTTTCTCACCCGCTGTAATGTTTGACACGGCGCCGACTTAAACGTCGTCTTGAGGGGTATCTACACCAGTGGAGCACTTGCCCAGATGGGACAAGCTCTAAGCTTCCATCTGTCCTTCCGACATGTGTCTTACTATATAATGAATATACATGTGTATGTGTAATTGCAGGGGGTGTAAGGGGAGTAAGTATAAAGGCAAGAATGAGAAAGGAAAGATCGCGCTCGGTCCATAGCACGTATGTCATGGTACTGCTCTAGCTTACGCGTGGTATTGATGGCAGAAAACTGCCGATTAGAGCAACCAATTGGTAGAATTTTATTACAGAGAGTGATTGAAATCGACACAGGTATTATCTAGTGTCGAAAATCTACCACCACCGGGATTCATTCCCAGAACCTTCCGAACAGTGATGCTGGGGAGACGGCGATGATGCCTGTCATGCCACCGCAGCCAGTGGCTTGTTAGAGAGGTGTGTGCGTGCTGGCCTTCGCTTTTTTACGTCACTTTCACTGTCGTCTCGCGCGTCCGTGAGACTTCGCCCCGGGGGCGTTTGGAGGCGGTAAGCAGTAGCGACGGTGTTGCCAGAAGCCTCCGAAGCCAGAAGGGCAGAGGTCGAGCCGTCTTCACTTTCCTCGCCGGGGGCACAGGGGTGGGAGACCGGAAGGAAGCAGCAACGGCGATCGATTTGTGCGTGATCCACGTGCCTTTGCACCTCCGCACCGCCTTTCATGCGTGATCCTCGCCCTCTAACCTGACACCACGCCGCCTCCTGTCTGACGCTGTCGTCGTCGCCGAGTCATTCATTCACAGTGTGCTCTTTGCCCTCAGAAACGCCTTCGATTCAATAACGGCTTCTTTCTTCCGGGAACTTTTTCGCCTTTTCAGAAATTATTTGCTATAAAACTTTTTCGCATCGTTACTGCATAACGTACGCTTGTTCTGGAACTAGTTATTTACGATACTAGAACAAAATGTGGTGTACGAATGAAATGTTTTAGGAACGAGCCGATGATAGGAACCTAGTCTTGTATTTTGGAACGATTATACCAAACATGCTTTCTTACGAGTAACGTGTATTATTTTAGTATGAATTCATTAATTACAAGTATATAGTTTTGGGATCATTCACTATATCGCAGGTGGTATCCATGCTCATTCACATCCTCAGTATTTTTTTCTATACGGCCTGAAACATCAATCAATAAATAGTGAACGGAAGAATCATTTTCAATCTGCAAGTGCTAAAAAAATTACAACTAATTTGTATTACATATTCTTTGTGTCATCATAAGTTACGATCTTTTGTCACTCATCTCCATATTTCGTGCAGTATTACGACCATGCATTTCCTGTCCTTTTTGTTTTTTTTTTTTTATTTTTCCCTACCGCGTCTCTCCGCGTTTCAACGTATTCTCACATCATTTTCGTCTTTCTATTGTTATTACTATCAGAGGCAAATATTAATATTATGGTAATGACCTAGTTATGGAGGTTAATCTCTGAGAAACAAAGGGCATGTTAATAAACGTTCCCGGAGAAAATAGGAATATTGTTGAATAATCGGGATGGAAAATTGGTAATTATTTCTGGAATCACTTCCTGAGGTACATGTCTCTTTTTTACCTCTGGCCATCAAACTAGCGAATTTTCTTCTTCTTTCGTACTCTTACAGTCTCATATCCTCCTTGTCTCCGTATACTACTGCTCCTTAGCCTTGAGTGCTGCAGAAAAAAGTTGTTCATCTTGTATTCAAAGGAATATACGCACAGAACTCGCAACCGACCCTGACTCAATTCCCAAGAAAAAACCGTAAATCAATCCCCTGCTGTGCCCGTTGTTTAGGTACGATTTGGTTCTTCTTTAGTAATGCTAGTAATACGAAACAAATAAGATCGAATATCTAATGTTGAAACATCAGATATAATTATAAATTCACGTTTTGTAGGATAGTGTGATGAGTTTCCAAATACTCTATCCATTTTTAATTTAGTATGTTTATCTTTATTACTGATTGTCAACGCACAGAAATTGTGAGAAAACTATGTAGTCTGCAGTATTTTGAGCGGAGCCTATTTTGAGCAGAGCAGAGTTTCTTTCACTAGTTAGTTTTCTAACCTCTTTCGTCTAGGGTAGCTTTCCTGATTTGTCTCCACTATCTTCCCAGCTGATACCTATTGATGTGTAAACATTTTTTTCGCATTTTTATCAATTTTTAGTCCTTTAATAGCAGAATAGAACTTACACTGCTAAGATGGAACATACTTCCGCATTTTATTTTTAACGTTCGCAATTTTTGAAAATTCAGCGAGTGTCATTTGTTCTGAGGAGGAAAAAAAACTAACCGGTTGTGAGAAAAACATTATAACTTGCCTTTACTTCAAGTAAAATCTACTACTTAAAGAAATGTACATGGCCTTCTTTGAAGATCTAAGTTTTTAGATCATATTACTATATTAAAACAAGGTGCCCTACCAAATTGTTCAGTTTGCTTCCTGTGTCTCACTTCAGATATCTGCTACTCTCACACTCAATGTTACATAGAATAGTTTTGAAGAGAGGAATAGCTTATTAAAAATACACATTTAACCTACTGTTAATTTTAAAACGAATGTATGTTAATATAAGTATAGCCAATATATTATTTTAATAGAAATAACATGTTTTCTTTCATAACTAGTAAATGAGCACAGGGAATTACAAGTTTGTTTTATATTTTGACCCTAAATACTCAAAATTGGCAATGTATCTTCGTACATTATTGAGTTTTAATGGTTGATAACTGGCCTTGCTTGAAAAAATCATATGATAGTCATAGTTCACAAATTGTAATATTTTATTCGGTACACGGATAGACTATGTAAAACGTTTCGTTTCATACATTCGTTAATGACAAACTTAATTTATTATTATATTATTATTTAAATATTCCATACATGAACCTCTCTATTCACTAAACGTATTCTCTGAAACTTGATCTTTAGTGGCTGCCATGTCCATAAATTAGATCACGTTAAATAAACGCATTATTTTCATCTTTACAAATCATTATTTTCATCTTTACAAACATTTGACAAAATGTTATCATACAACATATTTAGAAAATGCTTTATTAACACGACAGTTTATTTTTCGTTTCTGAACAATCGATATTTTTACTTCCTCTCATACTGCTTTCGCATTATAAAGAAAGTATTAAAATGCTGCGACAAAAAACGGCGAATTTTGGACAGAAACCTCTTCCTGCCGGGCCCTGGTAAGAATAAGTGGATAAATCTTGTTCGTGTTAAGTGGTACGTCACTTCGTCTACACCTCTTCCTCACTATGCATAATGCAACGTGTCAATCGTCGAAGAGTCACAGATACATTATCGACTTCTCGTCGATAGCTTCTTCTTATGAGAAATAACATAAGAGCATTTATCAACTACAAAAACAACAATGAAATTACAAGACTCTCGTCTTACAGATCCACAAGTTCACTTTCTCATTTATTCATCTTATTTACTTCTCCAAATACTATGTCATCCCTGCTAATATCTTCTGCAAATCACGCATATTTTCACGCATAAAACACACAAGAACCGTGGAACCGGTAAGTCCTCGATCTAGTCTCCACGACCTGATGAATCCTTTTACTCGTTTATCTAGGGTTTTCTAACATGATAGCCCGTTGCTAGATGGAGAACAATGACAATAACAGCTGCTTTACAGTAGTCTGTAGTAGTTTCTTTTTAATTTAAAAAATGTAATTTATTTACTTTTGGCCCGATGGCCCTCAGCTGCCGAGTACGATACTACAGTGTACATTGAATTATATTAACAGTGTTTAAGAAACATTATTGACAGATGAATATATTGAGTATACGTGGATGGAATGTGCGAAGCCACATCGAGTACATGATCAGGGAGGGTCGAAGAACTGTCGCGGCAGTTTCCGCTTTCGTCTGTTGTGGTGAGGATTTTGTTTTCCCATTTTGAAATGTACGGCTGAGAGGATTTTAGAATAGAAGCGAGTGGACAGTAGGGAGAAATCGACGGAGATCGGAGTGATGCCAGGGCGTTTGTGTAATGGTTCAGAGGAATTTATTTTGGAATGTAGTCTGTAGTAGTGTGAATCCGCGTTTTGTGGATCCTTGATACCCAAAAATGATTTATGTCTGTCTGTGACACTCGCTATCGGCTAAGTCGTAATAAAAATGTTCACCAAAATTGATAATACCCCATCGATCTGACTGATGTCGCAGCCTCTTGATCTTGAAACGGTTATTTAGTTTGTTGGGGCTCTTTACACCTAGCCTCAGCAAGCCTCAGTTACGTTTTCAAATTGTTCTCAAAAATGATTTGCAATTTTTTTCTTCTGATAGAGAAAAAGACGCTTAAAGAAATGGCGTAGATTGCATTTTCATTAAACTTTTTGAATTTTCAGAAATTGCAAAAATTCAATTTTTTTTCGGTGGCTTCCTACAATTACAATATTGAAGATGGAAATATTTCCCTTAATGAAATCTGTTCACCAAAAACATCTTAAAGTAAGGTCTTGTTCAATTTTTCGAAAATGTGAGTATTCGCGTAATTTTGTTTGAAGATACTTGCCTTTACAGGCCACTTTTGAACTATTATTTTCTCAAAAACGTTTCTTATACTTTTCTTTAAATGTTCTTCAGTTATGCATCAAATGACGGTAAAAGTAGTGATGTTGGTTCTTTATTCGGCAAACTCTTTGTAATGTCATAAACTACAAACATTACAGTAATGCGAGAAGGTATTGTAGAACCAATAGTTCACTGATAAACAGGAGACAGAAAATATTTCAGAGTGAATATCGCTACTGAGAAGCTGTGTGAAATGCTGCAAGGCGAGGATAGAGGGATTTTATGTGTTAATAGATTGAATAATTGAATTATTTTACGACAATATCCTAATTTGTTTTCCAAACCAATACTGTTTTTGTATCGATATAAATCAATTCCCAGCTATCGGCAACGATATTGGTACTATCGAAACAATATTGACTCTAGCAGTATAGTAAATACCGTAATTAGCTTCGTTGAAGCCGTTATGAAGCCGCAATGAAGGTAGCGTGTGTCGTCAAGACGTCTTTTTTGCGTGACCTGCGACCCGGCGCGTGCGGCGCGATGTCAGTCTTCGACAACGACAAGGCTCTCACGGAGATGCATAATCTCCCTCATTGTTTGATGGGAAATCTCGGGAGATTTTTGTTTTGTTATAAAAGGAGTCTGCAAATTATGTACCGCGCCTGCCAACCGGGATAGAGGGAAATATACTTTTATTACTCTTACCCTTACACAAATCGCGGAAGGAAGAGATTTACACATTTTCCCCGTCTGGAAAAAATAAATTTTCTCTTCGATTTCGTTCCAAATATAATCTGTGAATTTCGTGCCGAGTGCTACAAGACCGTGCATTTATTTAGAATATCGTTATATGCACAGATTTGGCGAACATCAGCAATTTTGTTTAGTTTGTATTAAAAACAGTTGATTTATACAAAGCACATGCTAGTCGGTTACATCACAAATACCTAGCCTTGCTGGTGTTTCTTGCGTATTATTCCTGAACGTTTCACCACATTAACTGTTCTGTACTAAAGAATGACATCTCATTTTACAAGATTTATCTGATGTAATCTAATTAAGATGTAGTAAACATATGACATATTTTAGAATCTCAATGAAGGATTGAGTTCATTGATCCCAATTTAAGAGAAAGATATGTATTTGAGATCCGTCCCCTTACACGTAAAGATCTTTGAGTTTCTCCGGATATCCTTTCTCTTATTGCATGTTTCTGCTATCGAAAGCGCGTTCTTTCAAAAGAAATAGGCCGTGAGATTATGAACAGTAGTCTTAGAACATGGAGAGTTCCCCAGAAGATTCTGTAGGGGTAGTACGTTTTACAGCGTACTACCGGAGTATGTTTTAAATCTCATGTCGATTTAAGTTCTTGTTTCTTCTTTGGCTTGAAATAACATAACTGATATCATGAAGTTACCTCGCGAATGTTTTTCAACTAATACATTTGTGGAGAGAAAATCAGAAAGGATTAAACGGTAGTTGATGTAATCAAATGTGTTATTAACTTACTCGACATTTCCAAGTGGATTATATTTCACATTATGAAATGAACGTCGGAAATTTGAGTGTTTGTAGATATTGTTGAAATTTAACAAATTACATTTAATATTTGCTTCAATTTTTATTAAAAATATCCAGAAATCGACAGGAATCAAACTCTTGTTAGGTTAAGATACACTATTGTCGAGTAAAGAAAAACGCCTACATCCTGCCACATCGTGCTGATCACGAAGGGTTTTGCATTCCAGTAGAGCGGCATTTATTATATTATTATTATTATTATTATTATTATTATTATTATTATTATTATTATTTGAATTCTTTCAGTGCCACTAAACGTTTTTGTGTGTGCTGTTTTCGGGTTTATTTTCACTCAAAAACACTTCAGTTTCAGTTTTGATATACCACCGACCATTGCTTCAAAAGTCCTCCCCAGAGAGGCGGTGGAGGAAACGGGTAGGTTTCCGGACGCATCCTCAGCATGCAGCTGAGAACGTTTGTCCCACTGCCGGTATGAACAACCTGTCGGGCAGGGACGGGGAGGCTGGCGGCAGGAGGAGGTCCCGTTGGCCCTGCACCACGAGGGAGACAGCGGGGCGAGGGCGTGGGGGGAGGGGTGGGGCGGGGGCGGGGACGCGTCTGCCGGGCGGGCTGCTTTCTAAAGCGAGCGCGTGGCCACCGCCGTCGCCGCCGCCGCACCGTTCGCCCGCTGGGAACTTTCGGCTGTAGCGGTTGCGGCTCCGGTGGCTGCGTCCCGTCCGCGGCCCTGACCTTCCTCCCGTCAGCCGGGTGGGGACGGGGTGTAGAGTGGGGGAGGGGACGGTCGGCCGGACGCCGCGGCATGCGGCGCGCCGCAGGTTCCGGGCCACCTTTCTCCGTACGCTACGCGCCGCGGGGAGAGCGGGACGGGCACCTCTGCCGCCGCACCTTGCTCCCTCTGTGTGCCAGCTCGGTGTCTGTCCGTGCTCACCTTACACATATCTTCGGTGTGCTTGCTGTCGTGGCCTGTGGAGTAATGTATCTCGAAGTAGAGTAGGTGAAACGATCGGGCGTACGATTTATTTCGTTACCATTTCCTTTCTGAAACATGATTGCTTGCAACTATCGTATCAACTTCTACGTAATGATATTTAAAGTAATCCATAAAAGGGCCATTTTCGCGCCCAACCTTTCTGATATTATGCACAAATAATATTGTGTTATTCTTTCAGGGACTAGAAAAATATTTTTATGTATTATACACCGATATTTGATACTACGAACTGGATACAGAAATGAGTTATTAATAAAAGAGGGGGAAAACACGAAACGGAAAAGGAATGTGCGAGTATCATGGTTATAGTATAGAAAAAAATGATTAAAACATCTAAAGCGGCTAGAAATATTTGCTTGTGCCGTGGAATATTGTCTAAATGACTAACACAGGCTGCTTAGATTAGTAATGGAGATCGTAAATAGCATTCATAAAATATAAATTAATGTAAGACTGTAAGATGTAAGGAAAAGTAAGACTTCACTATCCACAATGTGCATTATTAGAGAAAGATGGGATGATTACATGAGAAAACTGAAAAACGGTCAAGAACATTGTTAATCTTTGGTTTGATGTTTTAGATGGAAAGAATTTTGGAATTTCATTTAAGTTGCTGATTTCTGCAATGGGAAGCATTGGAATTTCTTCCATTTCTTGTAGTGTAAATAGGAAATACATGAATAGAATGTATCATTTCTTATTGAAATGATTATTTTATTTTTGGAACGAAACGATATGAAAGTATTTCAAACAAAAGGAAGAAAAAAAAACACAAAACTGAAAATAACAAAATATAAAAAATAATCAGGAGCTAAAAAGTCAAAAAATTAGTGAAGCAAAATGAAATTTTTCCTAATCAAATCCAGCGTTAAGTGTTTCCAATTATTAAAAAATCTAAAAATTTTAACAATAATAAGGTATTGTGCCAAACGCTCGGGCTCTACTCATGAGACATTTCAAAATATGTGTGGTGCCCACAGGCTTGGAAAACTTCCAATGACTAACAGAAGGCTAGCGTAAAGATTGGCTGGGTCAGTTTCACTACTATTGAACGTTTGCTGCATGCTCACGGGCTCTCATATGGAACGAACATGGACTGAGAGTGTGGGGGAAAACGGTATATCCTTTATAGCCCCTTTTTTATATCATTTATATGAATTGATCAGGATTTCAGCCAGGAAATAGAATTCTTGACACTGAGCTGGGAGTCCGATTATTAGATTGAACTAATCTTCATGAATGTTAACATATGATCCCGGATTTGGTAAACATTTTTTCATGATTTTGTGAACTATTTCTTGCTATTTTAGCACTTAGTAGAAAACAGGTATTATTCAATAATTATACACATTGTTTGGAAATAAATAGAACTGATAATAAAGAGAACTCAGTTTTGAAGAAAATGGCAGAACGTAGCCAAAAATAGAGTGCTTGCTTTTCCTTCTTCATTTAACATAGATTTTAGGACGATCATTGTGAAGGGTAATACCTACTTCATTCTGCTATAAGAATCTGGAACAACGTACCCCTTGCTTCAGGACACGCATTAGGCGTTCACATAGACTACGTATATACTACATGCCAGCAATTTAAATTACTCGTACTCTCTAGTACTGTTCACTCCTTTACACTATTGCTAAGGCTTTAACTGTTGAATATGAACGTTTTGAGCAGATTTTCTGATAATCTTTTCATAAATATGTATTTTCTACGATCGTATAAATATGAGGAATATTACACATCCATTCGCGTGCGTGAAGTTAGTATTTTCTGAAGACATCTGAAAATCGTTACGTCAATCGTAAAAAAAATACTTTCGCTCTAAGATGGAACCAACGAGATAGAATTTCAAGCTCGTTTGATGGAACAAAGATTTGTTCGATAACCATGAAGAGACGAAACAAATGATTCGTAATAGAAGCATTTTTATAAGGCCGTAAAACATTTTTTACATATTTCGCGAGGGAAATGATCGATTCTTACTCGACCTCGATTTTTTGCCACGACCTTTGGGTGTCATTAAAGAAACTTCAGTATTGAACGATAAAAAAAAAAACATTTCAAGCAGTTAATTTAAAATACTTTTTCGTACTTTTGTGTTCTTTTCACAAGGCATTACAACATTACATTATGTATATTTTCTTAAACATGTTTGAATATGTTTTCAGATAGTTTTATATGCGAAATAAAAGTTATGAATCTTAATGACATAATTTTGAAGTTTGTTTATTTCGTTAATTCTTAATTATGAAGAAGTAAATATTTTATGAATAAAAAATAATTTTACATGATTTTTTCTACTTCATGAAGTCTTGATTTAATTTGAACCATGCTTTCTGTAGCGCTTGTACACATATGCTACATTTCTTTGGTTTTTACATCGTATATGTTTTTAAACATTCATCAGAAACCAGAATTGAGCATCGTTTCAATTTCTCATGATGGTCATTCATTGAAAAAGTATTATGTATTAACTAGTTTCTTCATTTCAAAACTTTTGTAATTTGTTCAACAATGGTGTAAGTTTCATTTCATTTTCTATTCTGTTTCTAAATTGTTTAGAAAAATATTGAAATAGCAGTCACATTTGCACCTCGAACCTTTCCAAAATGGCTGTAATTTAAATTGTTTGTTCTGGGATTCCTATTTAGAAAATTTCACTTTTTAATATTACGTAGATGACAGGATCTTTAACGACGTTTAGCAAGATTTCTCCGCTATTAGTACTAAACTCTCACGTTAGTACACCATTTCTGCTTTAACCGGCGACAAAAGCTATCTCTAATGGCAAGTGGTTGAACTATAAGCACGTAATTTCATTTTTATTTGTCAAGTGATTCCATTTTATGACACAAAGACATTATGAATGTGTGGATTGTGCAACGCGAGACGAGAAATGCCCTTGACAACGTAGTGAAACTGTATGCAATTCTGTATGAAATAAATTTTGAAATTTCTGGAGTCTTTAAATGCATAGAATTGACGCTAGTTATCGTGTACAAGCATATTATTTAAAATGCAGTAGAGGATTTTAAAAAAGAAAATATGTTTACATTGTTGAACAGCCTTGATCGTAATTTGTCTGTAGGGAATGACCTCAGCAGATCGTGAATCGAGTTCTAGAATATCTAATTCCTAGTCAGACTAGTTCCGCATCTTGTGAGAAACTATTTTCCGAAGCGTTTGAAGAATACTCTTTTTTAATGTCTAACTCCCTTGTGGTACAAGTATGTCTTAAGCTATTGAGGTAAAATTTCGAGAAGGGAACATAAAGAAGCATTAATGTGATTGACTCAGATGTTTTCCCGAACTTTCTCCTTTCTAATTCTCGGTAAGGGTGTGATTATCCTCCCTTAATGTCCATTAGCGTCCTCTGGCCGTAGTATGACTGATCACTTCTTACTTAAGAAACTTTCTATTAACCTTGATGTAACTTCGAACCGATGGTCCTGAACTCTTGCATTTCATCGTTTTAGTGAATGTGGAAAAACGTGCACAGCAAGCATCATATGCAGACCTTTCGCAAATGAGAAGTAGTATAGTTAGGTCATGATTTCTTTTATATGAATACGTGGTATTTTTTATTGATTTTTTATGTTGAAAGAGCACATTTTTATTACGATTAATAGTTCAAATCGTTTTCTTTGCCGCATTGCTTACTTCCGTATCTGAAATACGGTAAATCTAATTTACTTTTTACTGATACGTTATTGCTTGTTATTGCCTTCGATACGGAGTTCGATATTCACTGCATATCTGGGTCGAGAGGATCGTGATTATCTGTCTTGCGCTGTCACTCTGTCCCGTACAACCCCCAGCTCTACCCCGTTCACCTGCACCCCACCCCGCCGTACCCTGTTCTGCTTCACCTGCCCTGTCTTGCTCATTCACCGCCATGTTATGTGTGGTAAGATTCGTTGTAAGCAAATTTAATGTTGTAAACCCGCAAACTTCCGGTAACAATTATGATGTGCAATTACTCTAAGCCTAATTACGCTATGAAAATTAATGAAAATGCATCTTGTAGAACATTTTATGGGCTTTAAGAAAGTTTAAAAGTAAGTAAATTGACCGAAGTGTTTAATTTACTTCCCGGTTTTTAAAATATTCGGGAAAACTGAAAGAGAACACGCTATCAGAGAGTTCTCTTTTATTCTCCTTTGTTTTGAAGTTCACATGTCCAAAGTTTTATTAATAGAAATAAAGTTATAGTTTTGTGTGAAAAACCAACTGATTTTTACATGAAATGTGGCTGAAACCACAAGATATCATTATTTTTTAGATAAAAGGAAATAATTTTTTTAAAAGTAGCAGAAGTTATGTTCGAAAAAAAACTCTGTATTTCATAGAAATGTGCATCGAAATAAGTTCGGCCATTCTATAGATCACCACAGACAAAAATTGTAAAAAGCAATCGAAATGGATTTTTGTATCTAAATAAGCATGTAATATGCAATCACATGTCTCTCCAATTTGATTTAAAAATGGCCACTCCAATTTTATTTAAATTGTTAGGGTGACTATTGTAACGATATTGGAGAGAAACTGAACTTTTATATTTTCTCACGGACTAATCAACTGAAAATAATGCTTTACAGTTACGAATCAAAACATGGAGAACTGAAAAACTTCAGTGATGACTCTGAGGAAAGGGATATTCTGTAACATCAGGCTTTATTTATAAATTGTGAAAGTATATAACAATTTTATTCAACAATATATCGTGAATTCGAGTTGCTGAACTATTTAATTGCGTCGTATTACGGTGCATTACGAAAATATTTAGAGACATTACTTTAAGCTTTCCACTAATGGTAACTGCAGAAAAGAATATTGAACTGTTAGAGAAATATAACTTTTTATCTATTTCTAAATCGAATCGATTGGGCCGCCATTCTGTAATATGTTACACAGCGCACTCTTGTAGCATCTTCTAAAAGCAGGCGAAGTAGATAGGAAATGCGTTCTCACTCTGAGTATCAAAAGTTGTTTCTTGTTTCTTAATTGTTATTTTGGTTACCACCAAAATGTCTATGAAAGATTTAGATCCGATTGATTTAATTTGATTTCTGTATCTTCACAAATCCTCGAGGAAAGCTTTTGCCGTAGCCACTGGGAAGTGCTGCGTGTTGCGGCAACTGTTGGAACTAACTCAATGACTAGAGGATGTGCAGAGAATTTCAAGCTCTCACCACTAGGGGCGTTGCGTGCATGATGTACTTTAAATAACTTGCATTTTTTAAGACGTGAGGTAGAAAATAGCCTCAAAAATGTGATTTCGCAAAAATTGGATTTTAAGATTATTGAAATATTGAATTAATCGTGCTGGATTCAATCATATAAAGGACTTGTATTGTACTTAATACTGTATTAACATTATCTATATTAATAAAATAATAGAATCAGTTGGAAAGTTCAAAATAACGGTCGTTATATACCATCAACCATTTATTTACTGAATAAAAACACATTTAATCCTTTTGCATTGTTTGTTTTTTTGTAGATTCTTCTTTTTGAGTTATTTCGATGGTGTTTTCAGTGGAAGGTGCAGGATTTTGTCGCGTATAATTTAGGCTACTTGTTTCCCAGATCATTATCTTGTATTGTATAAAAGGGTTTGTTTTTTTATAAAAATTGGTTTTATTCTTATCTTTATGTAAATTTGCCTATTTTACCTTTAAAACCAGAGGAAGGTCTACTCGAGACCCTACTCGAGATCAATAAACTACCCTTATCACATTTCGCACCCCTGGAACCAGAATTTAAGAGCACATTCTTTCAGTTTTGCGCAAATGTTTTGTGAGCTGTAATAAGATACACCAAAGTGGGTCAACATTTTCTTAATATCCTTACAATTTGCCACTAAACTTGCAATTTGATTCATTCCAATGGCGCTAATAAGGCCCGATCAATTCAAATTCGAGATTGATAATTATTCAACGGAGAAGAGCAGGGCGGGCGTTCTGTAAGAGCGGGGTGGAAAATTTTACACTAGAGATAGTTCCTCTCTTTTCCTGATTAACATATGCTTGTGCTAAATATATGCCCAGGCAATGTTGAATTCCTTCTATCGTAATGTAACCGACTTGCGTGTACGTGATTTCGAAATATTTGTCTTTTTTCTTAGCTTATTTTTAAATTATATAAAACCTACTCAATGTATTTTAGTTTTAATAATATTGATAATTGAAGGGATACCGGATACATACATTGTTCTATCTGTTTATGATTTTGATAGAACCGGTTTTTCATAATCACAGATAGTTAAGTGAAGTGAAAGTGCTCTCATTTATATTTACAATCATAGTCTATTTCCCCCCATTAATCTCATCAACGACCAAACGAGGCATATTACGTTTTATATTTAGGAATACTATTAGTTGTTTTTGTGTAATTTTGAATAGTCTCGTGTTACCTTTCAAAAAAAGAATAAGATTTTATCAAAAATCGTTCCAGTTTTTCTTTTATGTACGTTTCAAGATTCCAATGGACAAAAATTCCATCAGAAACAAAGGAATTAGCATCAATGTTCTTTTCATCTCAACATTTTATTATTTTCGGTGTGTATTTGGAAGACTTTTTGTTGTATGGTACGTGGATAAAGTCATGTTTTGTTATTCTCGAAATATAATGCCTATTGGTACCTACTACTTTTCGTAACTTATGTTTTGTTTTTGACATCGATACACGGACTTTGGACATTGACCATTGCCCTCATCGATATAGGATGTATTAATGGGCATTTTGAAGAGTGGCCGAACACGGACGGTGAATTTTTTCTCCCATGTGTCCCCGCCTGTGACCGTCACAACAATGTCAGTTATACGACATACGATAGTTCATCCATAACTTGCGTAATTTCCTGGGTTGGAAATCAGATCCATGGGATGCCAGTGGATTTAACTTTCCCGCGCTTTTTGGCCGAATTCTGCTTTGTACATGCCATTGGGTTACACAACATTCTGAGTATTTTCCCCGAACGAAAATCCAATGTCTCGAATCCATTTTGAAGCGGCAAATTTTGGATTTGGAAGCCAGTTATTATTCATGCCTGTTATTATTATTTGTATTAGCTGCAATTTCAGCAAGGCGAGGGTGCGTGGAGGCGGCGGGGCTGACGCTCGTGTGCCTGCGTGCGCAGGGCCAGCTGGTGGCGCGCTTCCGGGCGCTGCGCGCGCGCGATGCGGCGTTGCACCGCGAGCTGGCGGACCGCGACGAGCTGCGCGAGCGGCTGCTGGCGGCGCGCTGGCGGGCGCTGGGCCACTTCCTGCGCGGGCCGCGCGGCGCCTGGCGGGCAAGGTAAGTGACTCGCCCTCTTTTTACAGTGTGAGCGTGGGTGTATGTGTACGTGCTCCCACTCCGAACATCTTTTTGTTCGTTCTTCGCCAATTTCAACGTTCGGAACGGCTGTGCTGGCTCGCATGGAACATCAATTCGAACCTCAGCACCTACCGTTGATTGGTAGGATTTCAAGATTCAAGAACCGACGGCGGATTTTCGACGCTAGCTGCATTGCTGGGTCGAATTCATCCAGCCTGGAGGATAATTGTAGCTGTCAGCTGCTCTGAGTAGCGAGTTTTCTGTGGTGTGTTCGATCAGTGCTGGGGGAATATCGGAGTAGTTCTCTAACAATCGGGCCACAAACCACGAATGATATTTCCTCACCTTTGTCCCCTCCTCTCCGTTGACTCCCACACTAGCAGTGCACTACTACACATGTCGGGAGATTGGAGCATGTCCGGCTGAGGCGGTGTTCCGATGGCCGAGATACCTGTAGGGGAAACCCACGAGCCGACGCGTCGCGACGTGCAGGTCGGCGCCGGATCTCACGTTCCTTCAGAAGCAGAACACCGCTACCCCCCGGAATATAATACATATTAATACTTGCGGGATTAATGATCGTAGTAGTTAACGCTCGCGGAAGGAAGAAAAGTCTCTTACTAGACGTTCTGACTATATCAGAACATAAAAGGTCAATTTGTTATTCTGCCGAGTTAATGGTTCCCAAGGGGTACATCTACGTGCATATGAACAGAAACAAGATGCGCATCGAAGTTCCCATCCGCATTCGAAAAATCCATCGCCCTAAGGTTTTCAACCTGCGAACTTCGGTATCACTGGCTGCTCCAGCTCTCCCATTCCTGCTGTGTCCGGAGGGGTTCCTTTCCGATCACTAGATCGTCGTTCAGTTGCGGAGAGCTTACACACCAGAGTTACATGTCTCCCCAAAATCTTATGCAAAAAGCAGTATTATTTTGCGAGAAATGTAGTAAAATATTCTAAAAAAAATAGGATCAGGTGATTGCAGCAGGAGGAATGCACGAGAACCCGCGACAATTATAATCTAAAGTTGCATAAACTCATCAATAAAAAACCTTAGAACAGACCCACGTTTCAAACTGACACAAAAATAACCGCTCCTTGCCCCATTACATACCACAGGACACAGAACCTTCATTCTTCCTCTAAATTAATTGACAGAATGCGCCTATGTGATCTTTTTGGCGCCAGAATCTGTTCCACGCCTCTTCTCTCGATCCTGTTTGCATCATGGCGTAAGGAATATGTTGGATGTTGAGAATAAAAAGATTTCCAAAGGGGAATGAGAAGGTAAGATACTGAAAAAAACCTTAAAAGTTGTATTACAGGGTAATTGAAAAGGGATCTTATGAAATCATGTGTTGGTGATGACAACTTCACGTTTTGTAATTCAGTGTTATTTTTTTCGAGGCGTTTCAAACAAGCCAAGTCTTAATCAGATCCCGATGTCATCCAACCGTGGCCTTTTTTAGAAAAGAAAAACGCACTTAATGTGTTTGACAAAAAATTAAAAAATATATATTGCAGCAACAAAAAGTATTAGATATGGTTAATAAAATTTACAAAAATCAATAACTCAAATGTTGGCACGCTTTGTGAGTGTTCCTCAGAATTAACGTATTCCCTTACGAAGGAATGATGCGCACTCTCTCTTATAAGAAGCACAGAAGAGAAAATAATTTCTACCTCTAAGAATTTCGACATAGACCTCATTAGGGGAGAGTGTAATTTATGCTTGGTTGCGTCAAACGTTAGTTACATTGGAATACTAAGGAAAAAGTGTATAATGCTATTTTCACTTAACGCGGGCAATTTGCAGCAGAAAGTGCTTCGCGATCGATCGCGAGATCGAATCTCGCCAGGCATTTCAAACAGTGACGAACGGTCACCTCGCCAGCTTCGCAGTTTATATCACTTTCTTGTCTACCCGATGGTACGTCCGGCATAACCTATCTAGGCTACACATTATTTACAGTTATCGATTATCGTCTGTTAAATACGAAACTGGTTCCGCCTCATGAACTTCTGCACCCACACATTCTTCACGCTTTATCTCCTCTAATTTAAGTCCTTCGTATGTAACTAAAAGTCCAAGAGCTGGACAAACAAAATTATGGGAATGTATTTTATGTTTCTGATTTCTAATTAGATTTTACGATGTATTATATTGAAGCTCTAAATCAAAATTAGAAAAAAAGGTTAATGTTTCATTGTATTTCTTTAAGATCTCGTTATGGACATATTTTGAAAGCCAAAGATCTGTTCCAAGGTTCAACTGATAACTCTATTAGTGTTAAGAGAAACTCAGCACTTCATCAAGTTAACTTTGAGGCGTTATTTGTTCTGTGAACAATGAATTATGTTAATGTAAGAATATATATTTTACGAAAATCTTTACCTTGTCACTGATAACCACCGTCGACCTCGTCGATGAACCTGACTAGAATAGGGAGCAACCTCAAAAATCCTCAGTTTACAGTACAGTGTTCGCATACTGGGAGACCAGTCGGGAGCTTAGAACTTGTCACGGCTGGGTCGGTGCCTCTCTACTGAGAGATACCTGGTTGGGGAAAATCCCGCCAGCCGACGGCAGGTCGGCGCGGGATATCACCATCCAGCGGGGAAAGATCACCGCCACTCCCCAAAAAAATGCACCACACTTCGGAACTAATGACCTTAGCAGTTGATACGCCGAGAATCACTGATCACTCAATAAAAAAAGTAGTGTTAGGCAATGCGACGATATTAGAGGTGTCTTAATGGATTTCGGAGGAGTGATCGGGTCTCCGTGGCGATGGTCGCCAGGTGTAACAGGTTCCGAAGGCCATCGCTCCGGAGCGCTTCTACTCCTCAAGTGCCTCTTAGCGTTGAGTGGCCATGAGAAGTTGCGGATGTAGTGGTCTTAAACTTCATGAAGGAAGTTTCCACGAATGTGCCATTACGGATGTGTAATAAAGAATTCGTGAATGTTTGTCGAGTTTTCAAACGTTAGTGTCTGATTTTGGAAGTAGTGTTCTCTTTTACTTTAGCCAAGCGTCCATTTTGGGGAAGAAATATTTAGTTCGTAATTAATGGAAATATGAATTCCATTACATTTAATGCAGTCATTACTCTTTCACGTAGGCACTTCTTGTATCGCAGCACATGAGAAGTGTCGATGAATTTTTTGTATCCCATTGAATACTTCGCTCTTACTGAGTCTTGTTGAAACCTATCATCAGGAACAGTTTCTATCGATCTTCGAAATAACCATTTGAAATGTCTTACATTCATATAAAAACCAATGTTCGGTTACAATGCATTTGTAACACGACTGTTGCAAATATGGTAGGAGCGGTATCGTCCATTATTTTTCATTGCCACCTCGACATTCACGGCACAATACGCTTCGGTCAAGATACGAAAAAGGCAATACGAAATGATCTTGTTAGTCTTATCCGACTCATAAATATGATTATTAATGCAATGTTGCAGTTCATCATTAGCAAATGCGACTTCAAAAAAGGTGCACATTAAAGACGGAACATTTAATGCTACACTGACCAAATACACATGTGTATATAACGAAAGTTCCGAAACATACTTCAATTCAAAAACGTTCATACTGCGGCGCCGTGGTAGCTAAATAAAGACTCACAGTCTTGGAATCTATGTACAACAGTCTATTTACAATATTTTACTCGCATGTACAGGCTCTGAGTTTATTTTGCGCTATCTCCTCTTACTTTTACGATCACTGTTCCTGTGTCCTTGGCTAGTGCAGCCCCTCCACTCCAGCGCTTTTCCGCGCCAGCAATTGGGCACTCAGTGCTGCGCTCTTGCAGTGTCGCGAGGAGTGGCCCGTTCGCCTCCCCGGGCGAGCAGTTAGCGACCACTCGTCAGATGATCGGAAAACGAAGTCCCGCCCTCCTGTGCATCTGCTGGGCTGAAATGCTTTGAGGTGGTCACGTGATCACCCCCAGCCTCCCTGCCCATCACGTCATCGCCGTTGCGTCTGGGGGCACCCTTCTTCCTCTCAGCTGGCTATTTGTTTTCCGTCACCCTTCCCTATGATCGTCTTCATTCTGATGTGGCTGCCGGCGCCTTCGTAAGCATGACCACAACTGATGTTACAATATCATGTAAGCATTTTATTCCAGAAAGTTCTGGACTAGTCACATTTTTAATCCTGCTGAGACACACGTTTTTTATGTTCAGGTTTCCAATTTGTTCGAATGCAGAACAAAAATACACTTTAAAATCATCTTAAAAACTAAAATTAATGCATACTTTAAATTATTTCGCAACAGTATTCTGCTAAAATAATGGAAATTTTCACCAACATTCAGAAAATGAGTTTAATATGGAGGCGTCGACATGATCTTCAGATGGTTGCAAGGAGTATTGAACATATCGCAATTTTAATGGATCAGAACATGATTCACAACTCCCAATAACCTTTCGTTGTTCGTTGGTCTTCTTAAAGCAAAAAGCCTTGCGTTTGGACGGCGACATTAAATTTAATGAAATCGATTTCTGTGAAATAATTGTTTTGCGAAAAAAGGTTTTGAAGGTTTTCTCATTTACTGGTCATGCTACCCTTCCCATGTTCACCACTTATCACTACACGTTATTACTTGTAATTTCTCGTTATTTTCTAAACAGTAATTTGAACTTGGTGTATTGCCTCATTCACTCTTCATGAACATCTTTCATAGAGTGGAAGAGTGCAAACACACCTGCCCAAAGTGGAGGACGTTATGTCGTAAGTGTTCTCCATCACCTAAAACATTTTTGTAACTGTGTGTCGTGTGACATGGAATTTCGGTGAGACAGCGCAATGACCCTGGTTCCGAACATAAAATTTTCCACGTGGCTGCCGCCAGATCTCCTGGGTGAGGCATTTGCTTTGAGGTGTAATGATGATGACGTGAGTAACGAGTACGGTGTTGGTGAAATGAGATGCAGAGGAAAAGGGAGAATCTGTTGCCAACCATACTTTTCACAAATTTCACTTGGATCGGACGAGGATCGAACCAGTGGCGGAAAGCGAGCAGAGCGCTGCACCACGGGTCGTTAAGAAAAGGCAGCGGAGTCCCGTCTGCCTCGCAGCGTCTCCGTGCCGCCGTTCTCTCTGGCGGAGCTCTCTGTGCGCGGGCGAGCGAAGCGGCGAGGGCCTGCGGCTGCGGAGGCGGCGGAGGAGGAGTGTCGCAAGTGCCGGCGGTGAACGGCGCAGAGCGGAGCGGAGCGTCCCGCCGCCGCCGCGAGGGCTCGTCTTCCCGCCCCGCACCCCGCCGTCGGCCCCCTGGGCGCGCATCTGCCGTATATAAGCGCGCGCCCGCCGCGGCGCCGCAGCCAAGGCTGCACTCCGCGCTCCGCGAGCGGATGCACTTCGCCCTCCGCGCCCAGCCGAGCGCGCGACGTTGATTTGCGATAGCAGTCTCATGTGTACGTAGAGTGTTGAATGACATGTGCCGGTTCTCTTTGGGTGTGTTATATTATGTGTGTGTGTGCCAGGAGTAATGTTATGCAAGCGGCTCGTTGTTAGGATCTGTTAGCATTATTCGCACCAGGCTTTAAAATTTGGTGAGAGTGACTGAAGACTCATTGCGTGTCTGACGATGTGTGTGTGTGTGTGTGTGTGTGTGTGTGTGTGTATGTGAGTGCGCGCGCGAGTGAATTGTGTGCCTGCAGCCGGGGTCGCGGAAGATGTACCGCTCCACCTAGTGAAGCGTATTGTGTAAATTGGCGGCCGTTTTCGCCTTGCAGAACGAGTGCGAGGGTGGAGTTTCTGAGCAGGGCGTGGCGATTGCGCAATGACGGCGGGTGTCGATCCCGGGACGGTTTCGCCACTGCTCGCGGCTGCTCGGCGGAGGCGGCGGGCAGTGAAAGCGGCCAGGCCTGGCCCGCCGCCGCCGCCGCCGCCGCCGCCGCGCCTGGCCCAGCCCGGCCGTGTATCAGGGTCAGGGTCCTCCGCCGCATACCTCGTTGATCGCCTTAGCTGCGGCGCTCCACTTCTCGCGACCGGTCCTTACGGCCGCGGGCACGCAACTCGCCCGCCCGCCTGCCCTGCCGCACCGATGCTTGCGTAACGGGCAATGGCCCCACCCCACCCCTCTTCACCCTGTTTCACCCCGCTTCAGCCCGCATCACCTCGCTGCATCTCGTACCGCTCGTCGTTTTCCCCCTCTGCAACCCGTTCCCTTCGCCGGAAATCGCTCGGTGCATTCCTTCCGCCGATCGTGAGGTAACTCCCCTCTCCGGGGCCGCCTCCGACGACTCGCCTCTCGCTTCTTCCCAGTGGGCTCGCTCCACGAAGCCAAATCAGCTCATCGGCTGCTGGAACTCTCAGACTTGCACTAAGCAATCAAGTGCAGGGGGGGACGAGCCACCTCATTTCCATCGTATTTTGACATTCTGTTGATTTTGACAGTCACATGTGAGCAACATGTGACGGCTGTCCTTCAAATCGATATAATTTGGTTTCATGAGGGGAAATTAATCACCGGGAGTTTGCATATAAATTTCAGGAGAATAGTAGTTGTGTCATTTAACAGTGCCGAAGCCTATTTTTTTCTTTCGTTAATTCTTTCGTTCACAAAAATTCGATTGAATGTGTGTTTTTATTATTTTCCTTTTCTTCCGATACAGATTATACACGAATACTGTCCCTGCGTGCATGTAATAAGAGCAGAGAGAATTTTTAATTTTTTACTTGTGTATTGTACACTGATTTTCTAAGCGAAGTTAATATAACTGTAATAAACAAATTTTATGAGTTTCCACTAGTGAAACACAGGTAGTTGATTCACCTGCTACATCTATAAGGAAGATCTATATTGCTTGTCCAGCAATGCTGACTGATGCTGACTCGACGTTGTTGCTCATACAGATCACGTTCCCGACACCACAGGCATTTGCCGTATCACGAACTACCTGCTCAAATTACCACTATAGGATTTAAAAGAATTACTCATCGAAGGTTGTTAATCTGCTGGGTGCTCGAGTGTAACTTCTTCCGGGAGTGTTGGGAGAGTTTGTGAATCATAGTTGTAATTTCTCTTCCTTGTTTAAAAGAAATAAAAAAAATAGTATGTATTATGCAACGTCAATGAAAAAAATCATACACAAGATTGCTGATTGAAATCATCCAAACTAGCTTCACAAATAAACAATTGAAGGAATTAAAAAGTACTTCAAATATATTTAAACCATTAGGTCCTCGTTCTTTATTCTGTTTTTTATGATCGATTCTAAACATTCTCTTAACACACCTTCGAAGTATCGTGTATGTATTGCATGCATTCTCCAATGTGGCGAAATTGAAAAGAAGGCTATTGACTTTCTCTTTGTATTTCGCATCATATGTGTTGATGGAGCACGTAGCGGGAGAATTGCTCGCGATTTCACTGCGTGTTTTCGGAGCGCTAGCGCGGGGGGCTATATCTGGGAGAAGGAAAGTGTTTAAAACAGTTTTTACTCACCAACTGACGAAATGTAGATTTTCATCTAACACTCCATATACTCTTTTTAGTATGAACATTTTGAATTTAATTTTATATTTTATGTAAAATTTGAGGTTGTCTCTCCGATCTCGTTTTTCAAAAATTGTTTAAGATAGATTTATTATATTTTGTTAAATTATTTAAATTTATAATGATTTCTTATACAAGACGTAGATTTGATTAATTTCTATATATTTCTAAACGAATTCCTCTTGCGAAGTAGTGCATGTTATGTATAATATTAAAAAATCGAAGTATTCATCCTTGCTCCATATTTTTGGTTTTACGGTGTATTCAAAGATTGAATTAAAACTACTAAACCAAACGTTTTTAATTATAGAATGAAAACTAGTGAAATGCGTAATTCTTGATTTCTCAATTCCGTAAATGTAAAATTAATCATTTGAATATAAAACATACACTTTTATTGAGTTTTATAGTTTTTGGAAACATTAAGAATAATTTGTAGAGAAAAATATTATTTTCCGTTGGAATGTATATGCAATATTACAAAATCAAAACTGACTTGAAAATATGTGCCTGCTTTACAGACGTTCAACGTTGTGGAGATATTACATTTCTGTTAATTGTATCTTTAAATTACGTCTTGAAGTCATCTATAGACTTTTCTTTGAAGCGTTCCTCCCGGTATTATTCTTTAAAAGTATAGAACAATTAAACTCTTTTTATTTCTAACATACTTATATCGTACGTCATTTTCTATTTCACGTCATTTAATTCACATACGTGAATAATGTGTTCTTTCTCTGGACCCCTTCGGAATCATTTTAATGTTTGCTGGGATTTCTGTCACAACATATGTAGATTATTCTATGTTGCTGATGTCTGGAAATAATGTGTAGGGTTACGATAGGGATCGTTGGATTCGTAAAATAATGATTGCTCCCAGATCACTTTCTGCGAAGAGCACAAGGATTATCAAATTAAGGACTTTAATATTTTGGATCTTAGGAATGCTATTTTACTGCCTCATATATCTTGCGAATTTCAGAAAATGTATCTGTACCAAGACTATTTAGTACAATTTATCTTATACTTGAGGCGGATCAATTATATTTCTTGTTTAGGAAGATATATTTGTAATACTATTCGTAGTAAGCCCTACATCAATAATTATTTCTAGAACTTAATTAGGTGGGACTTGAACCATATTCTCGCACGATTTTGAGGATTGCTCTAGTGATACCATAGACGTAGAATCAGTTAAGTTAAACATTTGCGGTGATGTATTTTTATACGTATGGAATTTTGAAATTCGGATTACGATCACTGACACTCTTCTACTTTAATTCCTCGTGTTTTGAATTACTTGCAGCCGCTAGAAGTTGCTTCCAGAAATTAATTTATTCCTTTTGATGTACGGCTCTCAGACCGAAGCCCGAAAGTAGTTTTCTTAACTTCAGAAATTAGTATTGTTCTGTTCATCTTGAGCATCAAGAGGTAATTGAGGGGCGCACCAACAGATGGAAGCAGCGTGCGTTCCGACAATCTCGCGTGGCGTTGCACATTGCCGAGTCCCACGTGGCCGAGGCAACCGGTTCCCGAACCGAACCGAACCGAACCGTGAGCGCGAGCAAGCGAAAGACGGGACCGCGGCGCAGTTGCGACAATTTCTGATGTGGGTCGCGCCCACTCGTAATGAGGGCTGACGCAAGCAAGCGAGCAAGCGCCCCGCCCCGTCCCTCCCCGCCCTGCCGTCCGCGGCGCGGCGCCGCCTCCGCAGCCAATTGTCTGCCGGCCGCCTTCCCCCCCCCCCTCAGGTGCCGTTCACACACAATCGGTCGCGCCACCTGCCCTGCGCCAAGCGACTGGACATGATTCTTTTCCTTGCCACTGCGGAGTGGTTGTCGCGTTTTCCGTTTGATTTCGGCGCCGTTTTCCGAAGATGACCAGAAAACGTTGAATGAAACATTTGTTCGGGACTACTGCATTTCCACTGCAGAACCTTATTCACTTTCAAACGAAGGTGACAGACTTAAAAAGGCAGGCTTGAGCGCGGCGATCTAAGATCTACGCGCTTAAGTGACTGAAATATGGGTTGTGTTTCTGCAATGAGCCTTTCTATGTTGTATCGTGAATGGTGTGTTGTACTAGCTATCACTCGATGTTATCAATCATCCCTTGCATCATTGTCCTCCACCTCTTCCTCCCATCCTCTTCCCTGTTTCGCGACCACCGTTAAACCGAGCCCGGGGAAAGTTCCCAGACCTGTGTCTCTGCCAATGCGGATGCGCTACATTTCGGTTTCGTTTCCGTTGTACAACTCTAGAGACGTGCTTCAACAGGTACTTCCGCAATGAGACTAGGTTCACTCAATGCTTTTTGTTTTTAATACAACCCTCTTATTAACTGCACTGTTTTTAATACAACCCTCTTATAAATTGCAAACAATCTACAGTCTCTTCGAATAATTTTTATTTCTACACGTGATTTAATTTTGCAATGTGATGTTTTCGTACTTCTTTGACTTAAACATATTTATTACCTGCAACTGGTATGAACATTTGGTGTGTTAGTGTGTTGCAGGGTGCCAATGTAAGGTACTTATGTTTTACGTTAACCCATTCATTGTCAGTCCGGGCGTGTTGAATGTTCTAGGGTTTAGACGCAAGGAGAGTGTATATGCTTTTCTTCTCCCTTTCGTTTTCTTGTATCCGTGCAATATATTGTGAAATTGTGTGTCTGGATCTTGCAGACGTAGATATTTCTTAACGTGACATAATTTCGGAAAATATAGGCGAGCAATGGAGTGTGGAGTAATCTTCAACATATGTTTAAGCGAGGGGTATGCTTATTCTAAGAAGGAAATTCGTATCAAAATTTAAAGGCGTGTTTGTATAAATCTTTCAACATATAATTTTATTAATGCGACTATATTCACAATATGTGGACATAGGTTGCTATTTAAATAAAATACAAGCGTACTTATAACCTAAGTATGTACAGCGAGGTGGCGAGTGAAGAATGGAGGAAGAGAATGGTGGGTTGAGTTGGACTTAGCCGTAGTAAGCCTTAGCCGCCAGGGGGGCAGCGTAGCCGACGGGGGCGGCGACCTTAGCCACGGGGGCGGCATAGGCGACGGGGGCGGCAACAGCCTTGGCGACGACGGCGGGCTCACGGTGCACGACAGCGTTGAAGCCGTTGACGGGGTCAGCGGTGTACTCGACGGTGCGGCGGGTGCCGTCGGGCTCAACCAGGGAGTAAGAGCCCTGGACGACATCACCGTTGCGAGACTCCTGCTGGCCCTTGCTGTCGCCGGTCAGAGCATCCTGGATGTCGTAGGCGTAGCTGTACTGGGGGTTGGGGTCGTAGTCGGTGTCGACGGCGACGGGGGCGGCGACCTTAGCGACGGCGGGGGCGGCGGCGTAGGCCAGAGGACCGGGGGCGTAGGCGCGGGCGAGGGGCGCCGCGTAGCCCAGAGCAGGGGCGGCGTAGGCGCGGGCGGCCAGGGGCGCGCCGGGGGCGTAGACGGCGGGGGCGCCAATGACGCCGGCCTTAGCGACGGCCACGAGGGCGGCGAAGACGACGAACTGGAAAATAAACGAACATATTTTCAGAGATATTCATTTTTTAATGTATTCTGCCCCGATGTGTTACACATTTTTTGAATGCAATAATTCTGATACCCTGAAGTTTTTTATTACGTCTAAGACAATTCTTTCCTTATGCAACTTTTGCATATACTACATGTGTTAGTAACTGAGCAAATTAACAATTAGTAAATTGTTTAGACATTGCAAATAACAATTAGAACTTGTTTAGGCAATGCGAATTACAATTAGAACTTGTTTAGACGTTACTTTGCATTGTCATATTGTTTTAGTTTTAGTGTAACTTGGTATAGAGAAAAATGAAATGGAAATGAAGTGGAGTCCGCACTACAACCACACTCCAGTACGATAGCCGCTGGAGCGCTCACCTTGAATGCCATTGTTCCTGTGGCTGGATGCGTTGGTTTGTGACTCTCAGACGCGTCGCGGGCTCTTATATACATCGGCGGGTCGGCCGCGTAGGGTGGGTGTGTCGAAGGAGCCTCGGAGGGGCGGCGGGCAGCAGCAGGAGCGGCTGCGGGCCCCCCACGCGCCCCAGCCCGTGCTGCCGCCGCCACCGCCACCGTCTCCGCCGCCGCCGCCGCCGCCGCCGCCGCCCCCTTTCACTTGGACAGGGCGCGAACCTCGGCGGCGCACACAATGGGCGTCCGCCCGCGGGGAGGCCACGCCCTCGTGGCTGCCGTCGAGGTGGCAGGCGCCCCGGGCGCCGGCGACGGCGGCGGCGACAAGTTCAGCGAACGTCCTCCGCGGGCGTTGGGCTCCACGCCGGCCCCGGCGGCGGCTTCGGTGCCTCGGGAATTCGGACAGCCACCTGTTCCATGTAGACATATAGTGGCATATAGTTTTTAGGTGTTTGAGAGAAAAAGATGTTGCCTCGTTCTGAATATGGAGTGGGTAAAGAAAAGAAAATCCTCTGGTCATCCGGCAATAGGCTATCATTCGGTCATTCTATGCCCATAAATGATGGACTAGTTGCAATAAATCAGATGCGATTTGTTTGCAGATTGGAGACGCAGCTATTTTCAAGGTTTGCGAACACATACAAGTCAGTAGAAGGTCAAGATAATTAACTGTTATCCTCGCATATAGCAGGGAATGAGATATCTGTAATGCAGAATGGAAATGGTCGCTTATAGGGAATCGTGGAGAGGTAAAACAAATACCCAAAATTGTAGTTTTATGACTATCTCTCTCAGACCCCTTCAAATAGGTGCTGCATTTGAATCGTTTCAGATTAAAGGATAACTTCTTTTAATAATATTGGTTGGGATTGTTCTTGTGTGAAATAACTGGGTAAAATTGAATGTATTTGTGGCCATTACGCACGTACAATTTGGGCGGCTTTTGATGGGGTGAGTGCTTACGGGACAGAATGTTTGCCTTTGTTGTAAAAAAATATACTTGGTTTTATTCGTGTGTTTTTCTCTTAATCAGTGCTCTGCGAGATAAGTTGTGTGCATCTGCACAAGAAGTTTGTTAAGTGTTTCAATGTAAAGAAAACAGTTTTTTCCTGGCCTTAAATGTCTCAAAATTCATACAATTGAAGAATTTGTCCCAAAGTCTTGCTCAATTGGTGAAACGATAACGGTCAGTCGGTCGCGCTCAATCGATTTTACATTTTCCGTAATTTCATCACGTATATTATTTGAAATTATATGTCTGAGACCTTCAGAAATTACAGATACGTAGATAACATACTATTTTGGCAAAATAATACTTTTTGCCATCTACCGTGCAGCATTCCAAATTTATGGATCAGAGGAGAAAAGACTGAAAGATCCTGATCTGCCGCCATTGGACATTTCAATTTATCATAATTAGGAATGATAAATTATAGTATTTAGAGTTGGTGGTCTACATCAGCAAAAATTCTGTTGAACAAAAATACACAAAATGGTTTTCCAAAAAGTAGCACGAACACTTCAAGAGCAACAATAAAATGCTCTCGTATAACTTGCAAATATTTTAAGGAAAACAATGTTAACGAATACTGCAATTACATAGAAAAGTCATAGAAATACACCAGTTACTATTTACAAATAAAAAGTTGCTGTTCCAAACTTCAACGCGTTAATAGCAGATATTTAATGGCTCGCTGCATTTTTCATGGAGTCATGCTCTTGCACGAGTTCAGCTGTGCCATGAGTATGACTAATGAGAATTCAGTCGATATGCGGAATATGAGAATAGGTGTAATAATATAATCACATATTTGCACTTTTCGGTCAAAATCGAAAGTGTTCCATTGTGTTTATAATATCCCGATTTCCTGGTTACTGAAGCTTCAGACACCTCTTACATGGTCGGGATCAGCATTGTTATCGCTCAATGTCTCCGCGCATGTATAGATAGAAGATTTATATTTTCTCGAGTTCCCGGGTATCTAACGAAACACTTATAAACACACATAGGCAGAGACTGCATAATTTCCTTTCAAATTCTGTCCGCATTGGAGATTAGTAATATAGATTCTAAACAGATTTGGTCAAGTGAGTGTAGCTATGGAATTACCGCTGGAAATGAAGTTAATTGCTGTGTTGTTTAACGTTCTTTTTGTCCTTAACTAAAAAGCGTATGTTGAATATACTTCATTGGACTTTCCACATGAAAACTACATTTGTCATTGTTTAATGGAAGAAGCCTTAGTTGACTCTATCTCCCACCATTTAAAATTGTATTATTTTTTTCTAATGTCTTCTTAAATATTTTTATTATGAAGATCTGCAAAAAGTAATCTTTCCATGAAGAGAATTGTTGGGAAGGAGCCTTTAGAAATGGGAATTATATTTTACGAGGTGGACCATGCGCATATTCCGCACTCTGTAAATCATTGTTGTGAATGTGAAAATAGTTTCATACTGGTACCTAACATAGTATTGCATTAAACGCCCGGTATTAGGGAGTTTTAGCGCCACTTGTAAGGTAGCGGCGTTATGTACTATCAGCCACGTGATGGACCTTGAAGTCATAACGTCTTACCTTGGGCGTAAGGTACGACGTTATACCTTCATAATTAGTGCACGCCTATGGGAGCCTCTGCGGTTATTTTACAAGCGGCAAAATGGCCGCCTAAAAACAGGAAAAGTTGACTTTTTCCAACCCTGGTAAACCGATTCTCGTATGTGAGGCAGTTTCAATTATTCCTTACCAACTCCACAACGCTGGCAAGAATTAACGGGATATGTTGGAGAGGTGACAGGAAAGGAATTCTCGAAAACTGAGTTCAAATCATATCTTCGCGATAGGTTATGTCTTACGCTCATAACGAACGCTGTTTTAAGGTATTTCCTACATTTTCAAGGAAAGCAATAATTCAAGACTGCATACTCATCACGGAGGGCCACAAACTCTAAAACTCCATGCACAATGTATATTTGTTGTTCTGTTGACTCGTAACGTGTTTTAAATGTCTCACCACTAGTTTACACTCTTTGATGTAGTATGCAATTTCTCTGTTCAACGCTTGAAATGCTTCCTTTGTTATACTGCATAACGCGATGTCGCAATTTGCTAAATCTCTTCTGTTGTTGTTCATTGCGACCGTATAAAGGCGTTACTCACGTGATTAATAGAGTTTCAGGATAAAACTCCCTATTGTGCGTGATTGAACATAAACAAATCGTTCAAATCAAGTTTCACAGAAACATTATCACGCTTTAATTTTATTTTGGAATATTATGTCTTATCTTTTCCTTCGAATTCTTTTACGTAGACTTCGTGTTACTTCTGACATTAGACCGCCCATGCTAAGGAGGAGGGGTCCTTAGAGAACTAAAATTCCGTAGAAAGTTCAATAAGGTCTCATTTTGTAGAATACTGCTAATGAAAAAACTCGAGCTTCATCATTACTCTGGCTATCCCCTAGCTTGCCCCCCAATATATCCCCGCCATTCCATGTCTTCCAAAATTCGTGCCCTTGAAAAACTTATATGTCCTTCATAACTCGTGTCCCTTGGGAATTCGAAAACATTATTTTAAGATCCAAGGGACAGCGTTTCCGAGCCAAGCGCGATATTAGTGTGTGGTTCAGAAATCTTTTCTCTACAACATAATTGGCAAACTTTAATTTTTTTTGTTATTAAATCTGTTTGATGAGTGACGAGAATGAAATGTTCTATTTGCTACAGTAGTACCCGTACAGTGTTTTTCTCTGTGTGCGTGTGTATCGTTGTCAAAAACTGATCTCCATACTTAGCGTATTATTCAAAGAGGAATTTTGTTTAAAAGACAGATGTTTTGAGTTTTTGTTCGAAGAATCGGTGCTACGAAGAAAGTGATTAGTTGTCAACATCTCTCAGACTTTGCAGCAGTAGTTTGAAGTTTCGGAAAACCGATGTATCATTTATAAATTAACTTTCCTTGTCAATGCTTTAACCACATTTTAATCAGTAGTCACTTTTCCAAGCTGTCCTCACTCCTGATGTTAGAAGGACGAATGTCATTACCAGTTTTGTGTTTACATATTGCATTCTGACTACACACATCTTGATGTAACACTGCAATTCGATTTATGGAAAGTACTCGGACGCAAGTGCCCACTGCGTTGTTTAACATAATGTTTGTCCTTAAGAATGATGCATATGTTGGATAAAAATGATGATCATTTTCTTGGAGTTATGACGGAGATACCACGCAGCACCTCGCTTAAGTTTCAATGCCTGTATATTAGTTATTCAAGAGAAAAGTATCTACAGTGACGATAGGGTGAACTATATCACCCGTACAACATAAGAAATTCTTTATCGGTTTTTCTGCATTTAAAACTGCGACACTCCGCGAGACACCCAACTCGACCAATCTACCTTTGCAGAAATAAATCAGTTAAATATGAACAGAGGTATTTCATATGTTTGCACAAGTTACTGGTAAAATAATTTATTTGAATTACGAAAGAAGCCGTATCAAGGTGTCAACATCTATATGTCAATATTTTCCGCTCCAGAAATGTTTTGAAAGCTAATTTGATGGAGAACTTGAGCAACACGTGAAGCTGACATTCAATAAACGCAATAAATTCCTTCTAATTAAATATTTTCGTGGCAAGTACTGTGCGGTGTGTCAAAAGTGAAGCGTGCGTCTCGCCGTTCTGTCTGTTTTTCATTGTGCGCTGTGTCGTCCTAAGTTTAGCATCCCGGAGGCAGCTCGGCGTGCCCCGCCCTCCTCCGCCGAGGGCAAAGAGGCGCCCGGGGAGGGGCCGGGGCGCGGCAAGTGGGCCAGGGTCCTGGCGGGCGCCTTAGGGGGGGGGGGGGGGGCGCTGCTGGTTTCTCCGCGACGCGAAGCCGCGTGGCGTGGCGCGGCGCGGCGCGGCGCGGAGTGGCGGGCGAGGTCGTCACACTCGGTGGGGCTTCGGCGCGGGCGCGGGCGCGGGCGCGGCCTTGGTGAAGGACCACCTCCCTCGCTCCCTCCCTCTCCTGCTATTCGTCCTGGAGTTTGGTTTTCGGGCCTGTGGTACCGGAGTGGAACGGAACGGAACGGCGTTCAGTGGCGTCGCCGGGTGGACGCTGCGTCGGTGAAGGTTAATTACGTTGCGGTAGATACAAAAGTGCGTGCCTGCTCTTTGAGGTTACACTATTGTATCTTGGATGTTGATTCTACAATTGTTTTTGCCTTTCGTAAATTTCTTAACATTGATAATTTTTTTGTTTATGATATTTGACTTTTAGGTAAATACAAGCTCAACAGTTAATACATATCTTTGGTTTATAAAAGTATTCATTAAAGAAAGACACGATGGCTCTACGTCCATCATGTTATCATAGAGAAATGTACAAGGTTCCCGTAATGACAATACATTTATAGGATTGTACATTAACGATTGTGCATTTGTTGCATAAAAAAGGAACACTTTTAAAATTAGTTTATAATTGTTAGGGAGAAATTGTTCTATTGTCAGGTTGTCATCCCTGAAGTTATATTGAATTGTATTCTGAAAACAATGGCGAACAAAAGATTAAGTGTGTTTTAATTTACGAACTTGAATAATTTGCTAATACTTTTTCTTCGGAATTTAGACTGCATTGGTGTGATACCGATAATTGAAGACGCGGATGCTAAATCATTTCCATCAGACACCAGTGATCGTAGCTGTTTATTTGCAGGATGTGTTGGGAAAGACAATTAGAAAGGAGTGACAGGGTAATCATTTTCCAAAAAAAGGATAGCACTACGTGAGGAACAGTGTCAGTACGGTTTCATACATTTTTTTCTAAAATTACCTTGATCAATTATATTCTTTATTATTAAGCAGTTAATTGCACATTTTGCTTCATATGCTTGATTACTACCTTTACTACGCTATTACGAATAATGTATCTTGTAATAATCGTTCATTGACTACGTCGATTCAGTTGGAATCCTAATGAAAGCGAGTGTATTTTGAAAGGTTGGTGCCTTTCTTGTCGGATGCAGACTCTCCTGCAAGTGAAGGTGGGTGTGCAAAGAAAGTCTTTATCGCGAGGGCGTGGAGGGGTTGCCGCAAAGGAGCAGGGTGGGGCGGGGTGGGGCGGTACAGATCAGGGCGGCAAGCAAGCCCTGGTCGTGGGCTGGGCGCGGCGGGGGTGCGGCGTGGTGTGGCGTGGCGTGGCGCGGCGCGGCGCGGCGCGGCGCGGCGCGGCGCGGCGCGGTGCGAGTATGTGGGTCAGCGGCGGGCGTGGCGACCGCGGTTCGAGCCCGGGTTGCAACACCGTGCCGGTTCCGGCGGCGGAGGCTGCTGTTACTGTTGCTGCAGCGCCCGCGACGGACCGCCCCCGCGATCCGCGTTCTATTTGCTCCGCTCCTCTGCCCAGGCCGTTTCCTTGGGCTCGCCCCGCTCCGACCTGCCCCAGCAACCCCTTCGCCCGTTTCCCTTCTTCCTGCTCCGCCCCGCCCACGCGCTCGGGGAAGACGATGCGCTGACGTCGCGCGTCTGCTGCAGAGCGAGGTCGATGACCTTTTGACATTCGGGGAGGTTCTGTTCGTTCAAAGGTCTGCAGGGTGCTTCGCTCTGCATCGTGTCGTAACATAAGATGTATGAATGTGATTCATACAAGTATGTTGTATGTTAGTCGATGACCGCTTTCCTTACTAGAAAGTTCTAAACAGACGTTTCATGGATATGGGTTGCGGGTTGCTGACTTAGGGCGTTTGGTGTGGTTTTAGAGACTATCCTGTCGCTTGAGGAAACAAGAGTATAATGATTATTAGCTATTTATGGCTTTATGATTGTATGAGAAGAAATTACTGAAAAAGAACTATGCAATCTGCAACGCAATTGAACAGTGTTGAGTTTTCGGAGATCGGAAATACGGCATCGTAATCATTCACCGTAGTAACAGATCAGTTTCATTCAGGGGTTCCCAACTGGGTCGGTGAAACAGGGTCGACGAAGTTTTGAAGGCGGGGAAAATATGAATCGGCTCCTCATTACTGTAATCAAGATGTCATTGATTACAAAAATATCAATGAACTAATTGTTTCCTGAAAAAATTAACATGTATAATAATAAATTACGAATTTGTCCCTCTTCTTACGTATCCGACTTTTATCCTTAGGAATTAAGGAATTAGGATGTTTAGAAAACTCAAAACATTATTACTGTGTGATGACAACGATACTGTATCGCACAAGAAAGAACTCTCCGGAATACGCCCTGGAGTAATGTTATGACCGATTATAATACATTTAACATTTTGTAACCATTGCATTGCAAAAAACTGATACGTTTTCGAGAATTAAAAAATCCGCTATATTTGCGAGAATATTTGGGTACGAAAACGTAATCTTTAGGACATTTATTTGCAATTCTTTGTGTTATGAGTATAGATTCTGTAGTACAGAATAGAGAAAACGCAAGTTGGACCATAAAGCAAATATTCTCTTAAAAGGGGTCGATGTGAGAAAGAGAG
This sequence comes from Gryllus longicercus, assembly GCA_038098605.1. Lineage (NCBI taxonomy): Eukaryota > Metazoa > Arthropoda > Insecta > Orthoptera > Gryllidae > Gryllus > Gryllus longicercus. The sequence goes on along the minus strand of JAZDUA010000127.1, from coordinate 3,310,336 downwards.
AGGGAATTCCTCGATTAGTTACTGTGATAGTTTGGTATACTGTATAGAATGATTACGTATCATTATACATACAATTAAGCATTATCCAGTATATTTGTATTTATTAACATCGACTAAACTATTGCAGAGGCCACTAGAAATATGCCATTAGTTATCGGCATCATTTATTGTATCTGTTTGTATATTGAGAGTTAACAACTTTCTTGTTCTTTGCCGAAAGGAGATTCTAGATAATATAATACGAAAATTAAATACATCTTACTTGAAAGTAGCAATTAGGTGAATGGAATCACCATCGTGCATTGTTCACTTCTGGAATGAAGTTTCCATCAGATTGCCCTCGGTAAATGAAGAAACTAATCTGAATTTTATATCATGTTATTTACTTCATCGTGTTTTGTGATCTTAAGAGTAGGTTGTAACCACAAATAACACGTTTTAGCGTTATTATTTAATATTTATCTCTCTAATGCGCTCTTCGAATAAATTACTAAACACTTACTATTGGCCCAAATCTAAAATAAAATTGAATGTATGAATTTAAATCTTAACTCTAGCGGCGGCGATGGTGTGACGGTTAGCGTACCGGACTGTTATACCCAAGCTCGCGGGTTCAAACCCGATCGAAGCCGTGGATTTTTAGGGCGACAAAATCCTTCGTACGCCTTCCTTCGGAGGGGAAGTAAAGCCGGCTGTCCCATGTTAGTAGATTTACTTGCATGTAAAAGATCCTCAAGCCTAAATGACGCCTCTGAGCTAAATTCAAAATCGCCTGTTTCTCGCCCAAGAAATACCTTCTTTCTCTGCTAGTGGAAAGGAGCGTAGCGAAAATTGCGTGGTCAGACGGAAGAGCGGGCCTGATGGCCCGAGTCTCGCCACGTAAAATAAGGCAAATTCAATTCAATTCAAAAAACTCTGCTTTTTTGTGAGGTAACGTTCATTTGTGTCTCAAAGTTTGGATATTATAAGTAGAAGTTACTGTTATTTTCGTTGTGAATACATCTCTTATCACTTGGAAGAGGCAGTAGAAATCTTACATTGTGATTTGAAGAACCCTGAGATTGAGAACCGATATTTGGCGTGGACTCGTTGAAAAGCATTTGGCAAGCACTTTGCATCACGCTTGATTTACTTACCATAAATTATGAGAACAATAGGCCCGTTTCGAGTGAAGATTTAATTTCGTGTATATCTTGTTCTGAACTATACGAGAGTAGAATATTAAGTATCTTCTCTTAAGCGAGCAGCAACGATAGAGAGAATTGGTAACGTGCTCTACAAAACGCTAACGTGAAGTCCACAGCTTGGTAATGAGGTGAACTTCATGTCCTGAGAACTATGTTTGCGGATGATGTTTTGTTATAATTGTTACTGCCTGCAATATAGTGAAGCAATCCCTCTAAGATGCGTTTTTTCTTGAAAGTATTCTTTGTATATTTGAAAATTCTGTGTCGTGTTTATCTAATGAGTATTGAACCATTGACGGTACAATTCGTACCATAGCATATTACTTTTCCAAAGCAGCATCACTAATTCAACGCATTTTAATTTATTCTTTTCGGTAGGGAAATGTAAAACATATTTATGATATACATACGTCTTTCGATTAAGATTGTATAGTAATTTGTTAGAGCATTGTTATTGATTGGTTATCATCAACTTCTAATCACGTAATTGAGCAGAACTTCGATGTTGATTGTTTGTTAGTAAGAATCAATAAGTCTTACATTTTCAATAAAAATGTTCAATTAAAATCTTCTTCTTTGTGAGGGATTGTATTTCTCTTTGTTAGTAGTACCCGCACATGATTATGTATTTTATCATGTTTGAATTGTTTATTTTAGTGTTTTCTGTGTCTTTGCTGTCTTTTACGAACTGGATTTTTCACAGTTCCATGAATTGCTAATTATTAGAAAAACTTTGCAAAGGTTTTACATTGATTTACAAAGCCTAAGCTGGAAAGCTAATAACTACGATAACTATGTATTTAAATTTTCAAGGTAATATGATTATTTTAACATGCTATTGTAATCGCTGTGATGGACTATTTAAAGGCCTATGTCACCAGAACTGTCTTAACACACGGGATAGGGGTTAGAATAAGAGGTGATGGTGGTGGTGGTGGTGGAGGTGGTGGTGATAATTATAGTGACAGTGACAGATCTTTTGATAGAGAAATAGGCGATGCAGTCGACATTGTCACGCGATTGCAAGCTACAGACTTATTATGCCCACCACAAAATTGGACGAAGTGACGAATCGTAAATAGATTCCTTTAGCTCAGAAGGAAGATGACACATTAGCTCTCAGCAGTCATTTCTCATTTTGGAGTCAGTATTTGTTTGTGTGGAGAAGCATCCGTTCCCCCTTCTTAAAGGATCACCTTCGGAAGCTCTTCACCTGCCGCTGCGTTTCTACTCGCCGCGAGCCCTGCAGTCACGCGGAGATGCAGATGGAGCCCGGGCAGGTGGCGACGGCAGCGGCGGCGGCTGTAGCGGCAGCGGCTGTAGCGGCAGCGGCCGTTGCCCCGGGCCGCGCCCAGCGGCCGATGAGGGCGGCGATAGCGCCACTGACATTTGAGCGGCCTCCGCAGCCGCCGCCACCGCCACCGCCACCGCCACCATCGCCACCGACCCGGTTGGGCAACGCCGCCCGCCCTAGGTGTACTGCGCTCGACCCGGCCCGAGGCCCACGAAGCCGCACGCACCTCGGCTCTGGTGGAGGCCGCGTTGGTGCGGAGGGATGGGCGAATTTCGAGTTACTTTTCAGGCATTGTCGGCCGTTGTTCTAATGCACTTTGAGATGTGTAAAGCGTCTACGTTTATCACATGTCTTCAATTGCTTACATTTTTACTGAGACGGCCCGAAATGGGAGATTCTGATATTAAAAGCAACTCTCGTTAGGATGGATTAGTTGAAAAGCTTTTGTCTGCAGTGTTGGTACAATCCTTGTTACGAAGAAATGTATTATGTGCTTCACTAACCTCGAAGAACAGTAATATGCTAATGATAATTGATCCTTATGGTAAATGATCACACAGACAGTTTTCGAATGATAATACTATGCTGATATTTTCTTTGTTCTTATTCTAAAATAGTATTACAACAATACAGAATGTGAGTTGATGATCTTCTTGGAAGAAGATAAATAGAATGGTATAGTCAACCCCTTGATGTGTATAGTCTTGTGACTACAATCAGCTATGTTTAGTGATTGATGTCTGGTGCTGCTCAGCTGTGTGTGAAATGATTCTTTGATGTAATGGCAATGAAACTTGAACAAAGTATGTACACGTATTAGTGTAATAAAACCTTTTTTTTTTGTGATACCATCTTTTCTAGTCTCGACATTTTATGAATCACTCAATCAATCATTTTATGCCCGCGTCCTGCGTTCGCTCTGGGTTGGGCAATACGATCAGTAGCGGAATGAAGGAGGAAGGAGCGGCGGCCTGGCCTCACGTCGCCATATTTTTCGGACACCGGCCGCCCAATCTGCCTCGGAGGCAGGTCGGCGCGCGGGTCCGCGGTTCGGTCGGCGGCGGCTGCGTCTGGGTCGCAGCACGTCCGAGGGAGAGGGGAAGCTAGGGGCGAGGTGAGACGAGGAGGGGTGGAGTGAGGCGAGGTGCAGGGTGGGGCCGAGGGGCGCGGTCTCGTGACCGCCTGGGGCCAACTACAGCACGGCGCGGCGCGGGTCGGCTCGGCGCGCGCTGGCGAAACAGCGCATTGCGTCAAAGCCGTTGCCCCGTCCCCGACCCAGCCATTACCGGGCACTTTCCGCCTGCGTACAGAACGCTTAGCGCCAAGTGGTAATGGAGCCATAACGGCTGGAAAAATCTCCATGAGGGCACCCACGAAAGGCGAAGGACAGGTGAGGTGGAGGTCGAGCCGGTTGGCTATATAAATATCTTGTACCGAAGAAGTGCTTGGTTTATTGCGATTTTTATGTATAGTATGTACATTAAGAAGAAAATTTGAAATAAATAAGCTACAACAGCGTAGATAATTTAGACTGAAAAGAGTCGTCTAAGGGACTTAGCCGTAGTAAGCCCTAGCGGCCAAGGGGGCAGCGTAGGCGGCGACGGGGGCGGCGACCTTAGCCACGGGGGCGGCGTAGGCGGCGACGGGAGCGTGGGCGACGGCCACGGGGGCAGCGGCGACAGCCTTGGCGACGACGGCGGGCTCACGGTGCACGACGGCGTTGAAGCCGTTGACGGGGTCGGCGGTGTACTCGACGGTGCGGCGGGTGCCGTCGGGCTCAACCAGGGAGTAAGAGCCCTGGACGACATCACCGTTGCGAGACTCCTGCTGGCCCTTGCTGTCGCCGGTCAGAGCATCCTGGATGTCGTAGGCGTAGCTGTACTGGGGGTTGGGGTCGTAGTCGGTGTCGACGGCGACGGGGGCGGCGACCTTAGCGACGGCGGGGGCGGCGTAAGCGAGGGGAGCAGCCGCGATGGGGGCGGCGTAGGCGCGGGCGGCCAGGGGCGCGCCGGGGGCGTAGACGGCGGGGGCGCCGATGACGCCGGCCTTAGCGACGGCCACGAGGGCGGCGAAGACGACGAACTGTAAGGAAAACATTGATTTAAAAACTCTTTTGCTTCATTGAATGTGTGTATTCATAATGTTAACATAATGGAAAATGCAAGTGTGAATGTTTTTGTAAAGGCGTTTATATCCCTTGTGGTATTTTGCAACGCCATAACTGTCAGTCGCCTACATAAATTATTTTTATAATATTGCAACCCTTACAAATATATTAATTATGATATAGATTAGGGTGATTTAACTAATCGTTGACATATGTGTTAAAAATTACATAATGAAACGAAAATCGTTAAAGCCCGTTTAAAAATTTGATGCCCTATTTCCGAATTTCAATATTTTTTTTATGTGAGATACTGTTTATAATTTTTGATGAACTATGAAATGCCTAGAAATATTTCGCTAAGCGAACCAGTTAGTGAAGTCAGAAACCAAACGTCTCTGAAACGAATAGACGGACAAACTAGTCAGAAGAAAGACTCACCTTGAAAGCCATTGTAGCTGATCAGGTGGAGACCAAGTGATGTCTGGGCCGGTGTGGGTCTCCTTATATATAGGCCCCCATGAGGCATGGCGGTGGCGGCGGTGGCGGCGGTGGCGGCGGTGGCGGCGTGTGGCTGTGTCCTGATGTAACGCGGTGGCGCAAGGCGGGACACGCCCGCCGCGGCCCACTGCCCGCCGAACCTCGCCCTCCCGCCTGCCGCCCCAGGCGCGCGGGGGTGCATTCGCACGTGCCCCCCCCCCCCCCCGCCTCCTCCGCGTGGCCGCACCTCCTCCAGGCCGGCCGTCGCCGCTGCCACCCGCCCCCCCCCCGGCGCCCACGGCGAATTTCGTGGCCGGGTCTCAACTGTAGAGAGCTTGCACTGGGTTTCGGGCGATTTCGGCGATGCCGACTTTTCCTTGTTCAGGTCTTCTTGTTTCTTTAGTTGTCTTACGTAGTTTGAGTTAAGCTATTTTGCCTAAATCTTGTGTTGGCGCTGGTGAGCTGCTGGCAAGTGGCTTGTGAAAGTTTGGAATAATTCATTTTATGATATTTTATTCGGAAATAATATTCTGCACATCTTTGGTTAGAAATTTGCCCTTGAAAGGTAATATTGGTCGAAATTAATCAATCTTTAGTTTTAAGTTGATATCTAAAAGCGAATGTTATGTCTACATTTTAATCACAAAATATGAATCATATCTTGTATTGTTCATTTTGTTTTAATTAATTATAATACGATATGACGATGAAATGATATTGCGATAATGAAAATGTATTTTGGAGTGTGTTATAAGGAATTTATAGCACTCTTATTTCCACCTGAGTTCTGCTTTGTTGGTTGTGATTTGTATGCTGAGAGGTAGTGATGCACAATATTGGCCACCTTTTTCATGATTCTTAGTAGTGATCCAGCTTCAGAGAGATGGTTCCCAACTAAATACTGTCAGTGCCTAGAATCATGTCTGTTATTTTGGGAATGAATCATTGAATTTCTATGGTGTGTATTTCCCGGGAACTGAGATAGGCCGAGGACTCCCATAAAACCGATTTTGCTTATAATAATAATAATAATTGATATTATTATTATTACGGTTCTTTGAAAGGGCCAGGTGCTAAGTTGTCAACGGCCGTGCAAAGCCGAGGTCGCCTGTTGCGAATTTTGGTACAAGATATTTCTCGAAGGGCACATTCCTCTGCTGCCCGCCCGCCCGCCCGCGACGGTGGAGGCGGCAGCGGGGGCAGCGCGTGCTGACCTAGACCGTGCGCATGTGGGCCAGGGCCCCCGGCCGCGCCCTGCCCTGCCCGGCCGCGTGGCGCGCCGCCCTCCCGCGGAATTCGTGGGCGGCCGTTCTCCTCCCGCCCCTCGAAAGGGTACCTCCGCCCCCCCACCAATTAATGTGGCCAGTTGATAGCGTGGCAAACCTTGATTATTGAAAGAATCGAATTTCCGAAAAAATACGATTTTTATTTTAATTAAAAAATACAAATTAATGGCCTATTTTGACCAGTTTATAAGAATGGCCTTTTAATTTAACTTTTAGACAGTTGATTGACTTAGCTTAGAAAATTAATGCATTTTGTTAACACGTATTTATTTAAAAAACGTGAATAAATTGCCTTTTTGTAAAGTGTAGAATTACGTTGTCAACGGTGAAGTATGTGGTAATATATGATTCATGTCTATTAATGTGAAGTATTTAATCACTATGGTTTCCTTTTCTAACTGGGGCTTCAAATTTTTTTTACCTGTCCCTTTTTCATTAGTCGATTACAATTCAGAATTCGTTGATGTCCCAATTCCTTAACTCTGTTCTTTTCACTCCGTGGTAACTTTGTCAGTAGTCTTGAAGTAAACAATTCTTTCAGAAAAAATTAATTCGTTTTGGGAGAAGAAGTAGGTCATAAATATCTTTCTCTATTGGTTGAATATATTTTTGCGGTGTGTTTCAGGGCGGCCATAATATGAAATTTTTTTTGACGTTTAGGATATAAACTCTTTTTTTGATTGTCTCTGTGATTATCACAGGCTTCTCTGATTTGGTTTGCTCAGCTAGGACCCGACTTCGGAAGAAACTTCTGTACCTAATACCGCGAAAATTTAATTATATTGTGATAATAATGTCCAAAGATATTTAAAGAAATAATTTTGTGGAACTATACTTTGCCCATGCAACTCCGTTCGTAACATACCGAATCGTAACGCCTATACCGTACGTAACATATTTTCCAAAATTCGCATTCACGGATAGATTCGACTCTTTTAGGCTCTGAGAGTTTGAAACGAATCTTTTAATTTTCGGAAGACATTCACAAACGTTTCTCAATCAAAGACTCTAGATATTTTCTTTGAATCTCTAAAATATATCTATGTACTTTCATAATTATGGTGAAAGACTTCCAATAAACGTTCAGAAGTTTCGAAAATTGTAAAAGTAGATTTTTTTCGAAAATATCGTACTACTTGATTATTGAATCAGGAATCATTTTTCTTCACATAAACGATTTTTCTAATGTTAACTCTACAAATTACTTATTGTACAATTTAAAAATATAAATCAGTTTTTCGCATGGCATAGAAGTAAATCCTTGCAATTTTATGCAAATCCAATACAGAAATACGTAAACACGATTTTCTAAAAAAAACGGCTCCATATTTGTTCTTTAAATATTTTGTACTGGTAGAGAAAAAAAATCGCGAATGTATATTATACAAATTCTATTTTAATGAAAACTATTGAATTAAAAAAAAACACTTTAAGAAATATTTCCATGGCCTTCCTTCTCGGGGGGAATGTGAGATTTTCAAAGGAGATAACTATAGATCTCGTTTATCACCAAATCAATTGACGGTAAGAGAAAGCGTGCACTTGAAAAAAAAGTAAAACTGAAATTGAAGTTTGAAACAAACATTTGAAATTTAAAAAAATATATATCTTTTCAATTCAGCAAACACTTTATTTCACACTCCCTCCCCCCCCCACACACACACACCATATACACACAAGAAAAGTTAAGTCATTGCTCAATCGGCAGACAGTTACAAAAAGTGTGTTTGATATTTCAACAAAACTGAACTCCTTTTTTATACTTAGAATACAGTTTTATGTGTTTTTGATTTATTATTTAATTTTCCTGGAAGTAGGACTATTTTCATGTAGCGCAATCGAGACTGAGACATGCATCAAAGTAAGACCATTAATCAAGAAAATTATATTAAAACCAAGGAGAGTTAAATTTGGTTTTGTTCAATACATCGCTTTTATAATCATAATAGATGTAAAGTGCATAATGTCTATTTATTTTGAATGAATGCAATGTTGTTTTTTTCACATTATCTTTGGTCAAACATAGAATACGTTGTTGAGTCTCAGAGCAATGTCCTTTTTAGCGTTCAGGTTTGGTAACAGCTGTTAGTGCTTCTGTGTTGTATCGCATGTTATATCACAATAAGACAAATTTTTACGTGGGCGGGTGACTGAAAGGTGTAAATTAAGTTTGTGGTATTCGACTCGGAGGTAAAGAAAAGAGAACAGTTTATGTTTGTTTATATTAGTTCTGAGCAGTTATTGTGTACACATTTTGTAAACTTGTTTTTAACTTTTCATATTTATGGATATTATAAGTATTGATAGTTCTGAAAGGAAACAAACATATCTCGAATTTGATTTGTAATCTTCAATGATATGTTACCTTAGATTCCTGCCATTCAGTTGAAAAAAGTAATAAATTCTTTACCGATAATTCTGTACATTTTGTGAACAATGATCGAGGAACAAATACAATCGCATACAGAGCACTCGCAGCAGCGAAACTGTGCACATGCAATGAAGGAAGAACTTTGTGAAAATTCTGCTGTGCTTACTAAATAAGTTTCGATCGAAAATGATATAAGATAGTGACAGCTTATTGGTACGCAAGTTATGAAGTCTACAATATATGCTAATAAAACTCAGGATGAAATTGATAGAATTTTCGTGATCATTGGGCAACTATTCTTGAAGCATTAGTTCTTCGGGAACATTATTCACGCAAAATAGTGATACAATGTAAAGATGTATTAATTAAATTTTATCGATTCTTTTGTGTTCTTCAAAGAAATGCATGGAGTAAGGAAAATGTGAATATAGAAATATGAATTTTATTCGTAAATCTGTGTCACAGTTGGCTACAAAAATCAATTTGTTAAAAGTGTCATTTGTTGGAAGTGTCTTAGGCCCAGTGAACCTTTGTATCATTTGTAGCCTCTACAGGGTACACGCCATCACCGCAGTTACTTTCTTCCTATTAATCTCTCCATTAAAAATTCCATTGCTTTTATTTATGCCATTTATTCTGTTACTTCCTGTCATTTAACATTTAATTGTGTTAGTAATTTTACAATGTTCAGTATATATGCACTTTTATTGCCACCTTTGCAGTTCCTTTAAACTCTTCCATTGAGATTTTTTAGTTGTTGGCGCCCTCTGTTTTGTTCGGCGGACATGCCGCTGCCGCCATTTCCACAGTTCGATGCCGCCGCCTCTATGCTGGTCGGAGCCCGCCCTAGGCGACGGCTGCTGGGTGGGGCCCCGAGTGCGGTGGGACCCGGCCTGGCCCGGCAGTTCGCCTTGGCCCCGCTTGGTGCGCCATCTAGCTTGGAAAGCGACCCGCCGAAATCTCGAAAGAACCTGCGCTCCTATCAGACTCCTTTCTTTCCCACTACCCTTTCCTCTCTCCTTTGATCTCTAGTTCGGCGTTTGCGACATTATGACCGTATCCGTTATCCCCCCCGCGTTATCGAAGACACTGTGTTGGAGGTCGTAGACGTGTGTATAAATAAGAGCGACTTTTTGAAGGCCCAGGTGAGAGACGACTGACGAGACTGTGTCCCGCATTTGTGTTCTGTGCCTCTACTGAAAATTTGATCCGACAATTCGTAAGCTTAGTGTTTCGCTTGGTGTTGTTTCCTAAAAATAGTCATTAAGGAAATCAAGTAAATTCCAATTTGCGTGTTCTATAGTGAATACTGCTGTTTATTATTCTCTTCTCTTCCACCTAAGAATTTATTCATACACATTTTATGACTGATAATTATGAATTCGGAATTTAAGATTATCCGTCTATTTAATTATGAAATTATAGGGTCTTCGCATAGTGTGATATTGTGCTTTTAGGGAAATGATTACGTTTCATTTCCTTCATACGTATTCACATGTCACAGTTTCGCAATTAGTTCTTGAAGGCATACAAAGATTCGCCTTACCGTAAGCTTTGCATTTCATATACACCCTACTACCCGACACACTTGTCTGTACGACGGGTTGCCATGCTTGCAGGCGTTTCTTTCTGTGATTTGAGCGAGCTGCCTGAATATCCAAAGGAAGAATCTGAAAGTGATAAATAAAGTGTCTTCACATTTGTATTTCACAGGATTTCTATTTTACTTATTTTAAATATGTGGTTTTTACTGCTTTAATGAAAATTTAAATAATATGTACATGCATCACGCCAGTCAACTTTTCTCATTAGAAAAGCAATTTCTTCACAATATGGACAGTGTAGATTGCTTGAAGTTATACTGGTGTTAATCTTTCCTTTGTTTCTTAGTGTTTATCGAGGTTCCTCATCACAATCCACATTTGATGTGGCCGTGGATTCATTTACAATCCCACTTAAATTTTTCAGTATCAAGTATTTGTGTGATGTCTTATTGCGATATCCACTTGCATGCCATTTAACAAGGGAATTTAAGGAAGGTCGGAAATGACAACTACACAGTTGATATTGTATCGCATCAATTTATTGATCGCAACACATAGTTGAGTGAAGAGGAAGAAAATAATTTACAGAAAGAACAATTCGTTGTGAGCTAAAGAAGTGGAAGACTTAACCGTAGTAGGCCTTGGCAGCCAGGGGAGCAGCGTAACCGACGGGGGCGGCGATGGCAGCGCGGGCGATGGGGGCGGCGACAGCCACGGGGGCGGCGACCTTAGCGACGGCAGCGACGGCGGGCTCACGGTGGACGACAGCGTTGAAGCCGTTGACGGGGTCGGCGGTGTACTCGACGGTGCGGCGGGTGCCGTCGGGCTCAACCAGGGAGTAAGAGCCCTGGACAACATCACCGTTGCGGGTCTCCTGCTGGCCCTTGCTGTCGCCGGTCAGAGCATCCTGGATGTCGTAGGCGTAGCTGTACTGGGGGTTGGGGTCGTAGTCGGTGTCGACGGCGACGGGGGCGGCGACCTTAGCGACGGCGGGGGCGGCGGCGTAGGCCAGAGGAGCGGGGGCGTAGGCGCGGGCGAGGGGCGCCGCGTAGCCCAGAGCAGGGGCGGCGTAGGCGCGGGCGGCCAGGGGCGCGCCGGGGGCGTAGACGGCGGGGGCGCCGATGACGCCGGCCTTAGCGACGGCCACGAGGGCGGCGAAGACGACGAACTGCAAAGAGAGAAAGCGGTCAGTGATAGCCAGGACCGGTGCGCCGGCCACGCCCGGACCGCTTGCGCCAGGGCTGCGGTCCGCATTATGTCATGCGCTCGCCATTGAACCCTACTGCTCTTGCGGCAGTGGGGATGGGGGCGGCCGTGGGGCCAGTGCCTGCAGCGAGACCCGATCATTGCGTCTGACACGGGTCGGGTTCCGGACCTTATTGATCAAGATCAAGCACTCTCTTGTCAAAAGTGAAACTGTAGCACTGTACATTAATTTTAAACGCAACTGTTTTATTTTAAAATTTAAGTGTCGATTGCCATTTTTTTAATAATCATTTATATCTTCGACGCGTATTTGAAAAAAATTGAATTCAGAAGGTTCTTGAGAACAGTAGCTTGAAAATTCGTTCGTGATTCAATATTTTGAATTATGTGAATGCTGATTTTATTGCGAAATCATATTTTATGTTTTATGTACATTTATATTAAATGTACGCTTCGCTGTTGTGTTCAAGATACTTGTCAGTTGAAGTTAGATTACAAGGTGCAACTCTTAAAACACAGAATAGCGGCTACAGACTTTGAATGAGAGAAAAAGCAAACTGGACTTACATAGTTATATTATTTATATTGTTCATCTAATAGCATAATACCTGTTCTTTTGAAAAGACGGAATGAACAAAAAATGATTGAGAAAATTAATTTTTTTTAAGATCGACCAAATGCAAAACCTAGTGCCTTATATTTGCAAAAAGTAACGCGGTTATGATTTCAATAAACATTATACGAAATTTCACAGTTGAAATGCTACCACACAGCTCATTCGTTGGGGTGCCCAGCGCACTCACCTTGAAAGCCATGGCTTGCGATGCTGGTGGCGAAGTGTGATCTGCGAGGGGCGCAAGCGACGTTATATAGCGCGCAGCCCCGCATACCCCGTCACGGCGCCCCGCGGCCGCGCCCTGTTGCGCCCCGGCGGGCGGGTGAGTGGGGGGAGGCGCCCCCGCTCCCATTGCCCTCACGGCCGCCGCCGCCGCTGCACCGCGCAACCGGTAGCCGCCCTGTGTCCCAACCGCTCGCGTTGGCGGCGGAGGGTGTGGGTGCGAGGCGCCAGTCGTGGTAGGTCTCAGCGCGAGGGGTGGTGGGGCGGGCTGCCCCGACCGGTGGGTGCGAGCGAGAGCGCCAATTTCGCGCTAATGAATTGTGGACCGCGAGGTGATCGCTATCGCTAACGTTGGGCGGTGCATGTGGAGTCTGCTCTCGACAAGTTTTGTTTTAGAAACTTTAACTCTTTGAATTCTTCCTTGAAAATAAACAATAAAACAACAGTGCATTTTCATATTGTGGAACACTCAAAATGAGCAAATTTTGCGTGTACTAGAATGGCATTGCTTTCATTGAAGTAAATATATTTTCAATTTGTCATCTTCTAACGATTATTTTGTCATAAATAATTATACTTTTATCATGAATCTTGGCCCATACACTCCTCTTTAATGAGGTTGGGTTTTTCTGTCAGGTATTCTATTTCAATTTGTTAGATTATCGTGTGAAGAGAAAAGTGAGCATTTATTATCGTCATTTTTTTGCGAAAGACTATAAAATAAAAAAAGGATTTTGCGCTAAAGAAAACTAAAAGTCCGTGCGTGTGTGTAGGGACCAGAACTAGGTCAGCTGTCTTATTCATATTGCGAAATTAAGTCGTTTGCTTGAATACTAATATTCAAACTCTTTTAATCATGATTTAATACTTATTTCAAGGCATTTAAATGATTTTTTAGGTTAACTGGAAAAAGGTATAGGTGGAGGTGGTGACGTCTGTGGGTATAGAGGCACGCGGGGTTCGTCGAGAAGGTCGTTGCGCTGCGTGCGAATTACAGAGGGAGAGTGGAGGGAGGGGGTGATGGCCGTGGGCGCGTGGACTGTCGCGAGGGCGTCGCCGCCGAATTGGCACTCGCCCCGCCCCGCCCCGCCCCGCCCCACCCCGCCCGGCTTCCCCTCCCTGCCCGACTGACCAAGCGACCGAGATCTTGCTCAACACTTGCATTTGCCCCCAGGGAAGGACGTCGGCGCGGACTGCCAGGCATGCGAATTGACATGTATTTGCACGACTTCTGGAAATGCTTACAAGGAGTTTCTGTTAATGGTTTTTTTCTAAACAACTCTGGACTCTGTTTAAGCATTTGCTTGTTTAAATAACTACTTAGTGAAGTATAATTAATTTTTTAAAAATATTTTATCTTCAATAACAAAATGTATTAATTAATTTGATATATTGATATAAAGGCATAATGATGATAATTGAAATTTAGTACATTTTATTTAAATTTCAATTTTTAAACGTAAATCAATGGTGAAATGCTTTTAAATTAGGATTCTTTAGTTATTTTTAATAGTATAATTAATGTCATTTTTTATCTTATAACTCTATAGAATTTAAAAATATAAATTATTATAATGAATTTCTTCTTTAGAATACCAAGAGAGGTTTCTTGTTGGTTTTTATTATTCTGATGTTCCACGTAGAAGAACATTTCATAATATACTAACAGTTTGCCTTGTGTTTGGTAGATGGCGCTCGAAGTAGTTCCTTTTGCCGCGCTTGCTTTGCAACTAAAACAGCCAAAATGCTCAGAGACATGTTACTGAAGCGATGAACAAGTATTGCTGAAGTGGATAAACCCAATAGAATTGAAAATTATAGTGTAAAAATTTAATATGGATTCCATTTTAAAAATGAGTAAGCACTAATTCTGAGAAAAAAATATGACTTTGTTGTTTATCAAAATGTAACTTTTTTCTTACTCATTGATGTTTTACCTACATTTAAATTTTTTGACAGATCCGACTTTCATTTTAGATATTTGTAATTAATGAGGTTTGTATATGTCGACGAATGATTGTTTGTATTTTTGTGTCACACTCTCATTTTCATTTAGAATCAATATTGAAGGTTGTGAATTATGGTAACACAACAAGCGTTTGTAATGAAAGGGGACATGGTTAAGGTTCATGAGAGCTAAAAAAACTCGATTTCGATTTGTATACCCCTTTTTAAATGGTGTATTTTCAGGTGTATATTATACCAATGTGTAAAAAATCGTAATTGGGTGTTGTTTTTATTTTATATTCTTTTATCAGGTATTTCTGTTGACTCATTAAGAGTTCCATCATAAATCATTTGACATTTTTCGGTATAATAATAGGCTCCTTAATGGCGTGATAAACTGCACGTTAATTTCACAGTTTATTTTATTCGGAATGGAGATATCAGATCAGTAAAATTGATGATAAACACCTTTGACAATTGATTCAGTTTACCTCATTTATGTCTGTTTTATTTAATTAGTGAAATGCGTTGTACTTCAGGAAGCGAATTGTTAAAAGGCAACAAATAAACCAATTTACTTTCGAAAATGTACGTGTTACGGATTTAAATGTTTATTTAGGAATTTTTTTAAAGTAAGGGATGAATTGAATTGATGACATGGGATTTATATAACCAATCACATTCTAATAACTGACCAAGAGGAGCTCTAAAAAATTACTCCTTATTTTTCATTTTGCAGATCCACCCACCAATAGATGTTTTCCTTTGCTCAAGGACATGAATTGCGCGTGCTCCCGAGCCCGTCAGGTATTTCAGGCTACTTGCCATCCGGTCCTACCAGTGATTTCAGAAGCTCGCAACGCATTCCCTTCCATAAAGTGCAAATCGCGTGTAAGCGACGAGGGCGTGGTGGCCCGCATCCTGACGCAACTTGGCAATGCCCGCCTTCACTGCCTCAGCTACCTAAGCCGCAGCAGCAACTGCTGCAACCTTCACCACCTCCACCGCCGTCGCCAATACGAATCGCGATTTTCAATTCCTTCTCCACCGCTTCGCTGTCATTCTCTCGCCCCTCGCCCGCCCCCGCGCACTCACTCTCCTTTGCCTTCCCTCGCTGGCGCGCTTGCCTCCATGCAAACCTTCGCCTAATCCTTCGCTTTCTCCGTCGCCACGCCCTGTGCATCAATCTCGTCCTGCCCCTACCCACCCTTCGTCTCCAACTTCCACGTCACCCCGCCCTCCTGCTTGCCCAAGGTCGCGACCTCACCGTCGCCCCCTCCGTCGCTGACGCCTCCGCCTTTGCTTTCTCCGTCTCTCCCGCCTCTACACTCACCTTGCTCTTCGTCTTCGCCCTCCCTCTCTCCCGCTCTCGCCCTCACTTACGCCATCGTCGTGTAACACCTCCATCGTCTATTACTTCGGATGTCGTCTTCGCCGAATCTCGCCAACGCCTTCACCTTATCCGCCACTCTCGTTCTCCCAGCCAAGAACGCTGCCTCAACGCCTCCGCCAGTGACGTGCGCAGTGTCATCGTCTCTTCTAACCAATTTTCATTACAGCAGCGCCCGTCTCAGCCACTATTATCATTTGCCAGGTAATAACATAGTACTCCTCCCCCAGCAACTCATCCTCCCTCGTCAGAGCGTTATAATTACCAGCGCTTCTCCCCCCCCCCATCCTCGAAAACCGATCCTATGACACTGTCGCCATGATTAGACATAATGGTATTTGGTGATCACAATGTAAATCTTTCTTTAATATTTTAGAAAAAGACTCCTTCTTTTATTGTTCGCACGTTGCGAGCTTTATTACACTTAAAGGATCAAACGGAGGTGCTCGTCAGATTCAAAACGCAGGAAGTAATGGAATAGCCCTGGGATTTCCCCCATCCCCACCTGTTGCCAGCGCCGCCGTGGTGATACCACTCGCGGTCCGTGTACTGCGATCTGCCGGCGGGCGCCGCTTCGTGCATAACGCGCACCTGCCCGCGCAGCTTCCGGAGCCTTCCGAATGGCGCGTCGCCGGTGCTGCGTCGGGCGCCTCTGAAGCGGCCGTCTCGCCGGCGCGACGGCAAAGAGCGCGAGACGGCGGCGACGGCCGCCAGGCAGGAATAGCAGCACTGAGTGAAACGCTGGCGGGGCTGGCTGATGAAATACAGGCCGCATATTAGATGTGGACTTGTTTCACCACCTTCGATTTATCTGTGATATTACACAAAACAAGAATGTTTTTCGCCATGTATTTAAAAACGCCTTTGCGCTTCAGATTGGCGACCGAAATGTCGGGTGTTCTTCTCCATCTACCGTTTTCTAGAGTGTATCCTTCGCAATTGGGTGCATTCAAAACAAATCCTGGATACATCGTACGTAAAAAAGTACTAAAAGTAGAAATGGGCGTTCAAGGCTATAAGGCACTTGCAAAAATTCAAATGATTTTATTTAACAGTTCTTTGTTCTACTAGTGCACTTAATTTAAAAACATAAAAATTAAACAAACAACAAGCCTTGATAATTTAAGCGTATTAGTGGAGGATAGAAAACTATATCGACGTTGTGTACTCATCATCCTCATTTTAAATATAAAATGATATTTTATATCCAGATGGTTTTGGAACATTCGGAAGCAAAAATAATCAAATATCTCTAAAACTCAAAACGTATCCTTACTGAATAAACCTTGGGTGTAAAATAAATTCATTTCAATGAATAACAAACAAACCTATATACATTTGATCCGCATTTTATTGAATTCTCTGATGTTTATTAATTCAATTGAAATATAACCTTAATATAAAAAAATCTGGTAATATTTGTCAAAAAATGCCCTCTGTTCTGTTCAGTTAAAAAGAAAAGAAAATGTAGGAACATAAATTAGAGAACACATGCTGCATATGCAATGACTCATATTTTAGTTGATCATGCCAGAGAAGTTCTGAAATAGGAAAAAGATAGGAGTTCATAATTTTAGGAAAAAATTCGAAAATATGGAACAAGTACATTTATTTATTTATTTTTTGATGGTATGGTACACTAAATATATACAAAAGCTACAAACGAAGAAAGAAGCGGCGATGGCTTAGCCGTAGTAGCCTCTGCCGTAGCCGAGTCCGCCAATACCGCCCAGTCCGTAGCCGGCGCCGATGGCTCCGATGCCACCAACAGCGCGGACGGCGCCGATGCCTCCCAGGCCATAGCCGGCGCCGATGGCTCCGATGCCTCCCAGGCCGTAGCCGGTGGCGAGGGCGGGGGCGGCGATGGCAGCGCGGGCGATGGGGGCGGCGACGGCGACGGGGGCGCGAGCGACAGCGACGGGAGCGTGAGCGACAGCGACGGGAGCGTGCGCAACGGCCACGGGGGCGGCGACCTTAGCGACGGCGGGGGCGGCGACGACGGCGGGCTCACGGTGGACGACAGCGTTGAAGCCGTTGACGGGGTCGGCGGTGTACTGGACGGTGCGGCGGGTGCCGTCGGGCTCAACCAGGGAGTAGGCGCCCTGCACAACATCGCCGTCGCGGGTCTCGGTCTGGCCCTTGCTGTCTCCGGTCAGGGCGTCCTGGACATCGTAGGAGAAGCTGTACTGGGGATGCGGGTCGTAGGTGTCGACGGCGACGGGAGCGGCGACGGCGGCGGCAACGGGGGCGGCGATGGGGGCAGCGATGGCGGCGCGGGCAATGGGGGCGGCGATGGGAGCGGCGAGGGCGGGGGCGCCATAGCCGTAGCCACCGTAGCCGATGGCGGCGCGGGCGGCCAGGGGCGCGCCGGGGGCGAGGACGGCGGGGGCGCCGATGACGCCGGCCCTAGCGACGGCGACGAGGGCGGCGAAGACGACGAACTGCAAAGAGAGACAGGCCATGAGTCCATTTGACTAGTCACGTGCCTGTACAGCCCGTCCTGCAAACCTTCCTCAGAACATCACTGCAAGATTTTAGATTTGGAGAGTGCTCGTGAAACGAAGGCAGAGGGCCGCCGTGAGTCGGGTGCGCGTACTCACCTTGAATGCCATGTCTGCTGCTGGGGTGGGTGCGAGCGAATGCGTAGTGCAGTGTGAGCGATGCTTTTATACGGCGAGGCGTGGCCGCGGGGCGGGCAACGGGGGCGGTGGAGCGGAGGAGACGGGGACCGTATTAGCGGCGCCGGTCCAACAGGTAGGCGCAAGTGACCCGTCGTGCAGGACCGGCTCGCGTAAAGTTTCAGATTCTGACAGCTATTGGAAACATGTAATCTGCGCAACGAACCTTCTCTCGGAATACCGCTACCGTCAATGTTACTGTTGTGTCCTGTAATTGGGTAGGTGCTACGATTTGCATAGAGTACCCACATTGAATGATATATCTGTATTTATCCTGAAAATGTTCGTGTATAAAAAAGAGGCAAATGTTGTAATTTTGTTTATGTACGGCGAGAAACAGTACTGAGATTGTAGCACGTATAATGTATATAAAAAATGAACATTTATGTGTTATAGAGTGGCGTTTGTCATATATTTGGTTATTGTACATGTTTGTATGTATTGTGTATGTATATAATACATACACACACACACACATACTCAGATTGTCCAACAAGAGTAACTGTGAGGGTACTTAGCAATGGACAACGATATGGAATTGTATACAGTGTTTAGTGCAAAGAGGACACTGTGAGCACAATACACAGTAATTCTTGTTGCAAAAAAATGAAACCTTGAAAAATATCTGAACCCAAATGTAATGCTAATATTCGCTGATATGTGGCTAATTGAATTATTGTTTTCGAATGAAGGTAGTTCAGGTTTAAATCGCGGGAGGTGGCGTTGTCAGGTTAAATTGATTTATTAGGTAAAATTAGATTGATTAATTCTAGTTTCCGGGCGCGACAACTATGGTTATTAGTACCTTAAGTGTAGTGCATGTTTTATCACAGGTGGCCTGTTTATTAGGGTACTTCTCATTCACCTGGTGTTGATGGGAGAAACAAAAGATTAGAGGAGACGCCGTAAGTCTCCTGCAGACATCGGCTGAATTCGTCCTAGCTCTTTGGCTATTGCCGGAAATTGTGACACCGTCGTTGCTCGATCCTTAGGACCCGGTTAGAGATTGTTGATACCTTGACCGACTTACTCAAGTGCGGATATTTAGTAGAATTAGTAAAAATTGATAATAGTTGCGTGTGCCTATAGTTTTAATGTTAAATGTAACTCTAGACGGAAGTACTTCAGTTTCATTAGTTATTTTAATTCTATACTGATGAAAAACAACATTAGTGTAAATAATTAATGTAAAAAATATATAATAAAATTAAAACAGTATATAATTTGGAGAATTAAGAACAAATATTCATAGAAAGATAATGAGCCGTTTTCAGAGTTATTTTGTTTTAAAATAAAAATAATAATTTATTTACGCTATAGAGAGAGTACTATAACACAGTTAATTTGACAAAAAAATCACGGATAAGCAAGAAGAAAAATGCGGGTACACGATCCTGCTGCCTAGAGTTCTGGAAAAAACAATTCTACCGCTGAGCCAAATGAATACTTCGGTATTTCGATTACTTGCATAAATATTGTGTCAAATTGCGAACGTTTGAAATGCCTCCATATTTAGACAATTACAAATAATGTTGATACATGGCATGTCTTCTATTAAACGGAATTATAGCACGAATTACTGAAATACATATATACTGTTTACATATTAGGAGTCCCACCAGCTATGGGCCACCCTCATAACTTCTAAACGGTTCCCGATATCGATTTACAGTCTATCGACCTACTTGATCTTTTAAATGGATCCATATATTTTTCTCACTAGCAATAAATAGATGATAAAAATAGGGATGCAATTATGTATGATATGTTAATATTTTGTGCATAAAATTATACTTTCTGACCTCAGATTTTAAATTAAACATGCATTTTTTTCTGTAGCTGCAACTGTCGCTTTTGTCGCAACTGTCGCTTTTGACGAACTTGACCTTCGCGGCCTCTCCCCGTAAAACTGCCGGCACCGAGAAGACAGCCTTTCTGAAAGGAGCCAGTTGAAAGGGTTGCTACAGAAAATCTTTTAGTTTTAATTTAAAATCACATGACTGAAAGTACTGAAAGCATTCAGAAGAATACTGAGGCTATCGCATGTTGTTTGACGATATTATCTATGATACCTGCCACCGAATTGTGTGCGGAAAACATATTCAGATTGTTTCCTTTCGCCGCACTGATAAGAATGATGAACAGATGCAGGAAATGCCAGAGCGTTATCTGCGAATACCTCAAATGTCAATGCTACTGAAATTATTGCAAAATTATTCTAACATTGTGGAAATCGGCGATTGGAGGTGTCTAGGTTCAAAACGCGACTTTTCCACCTTTGGTGAAAAATGAGATATTGGCGTTATTAGAGGCTCCTTTCAGTTATGCGTCGTTCTATAAAATGATTCGTAACAAAACGCGGTTTTTTACTCCAAAGGGCTTCATAATAATTTATTAATATCAGAACGCGATCTTTCAATAATCTTCATTTCATTGCAAAGTACGATCTTTCCGATTCAGCAATCAGAGATTCTTGTGTCACGATGTTTTGGCGCCGTATTATATAAAAATGAAAATTTATCATTCTATAGAAATCTAACTGGTCTAAGCATTGATCAAGCTGATACTGAAAATGATTAGTATTGTGAAAGTCAGCTGTTAGAGGTAGCTCATCTTTATATTTGATGAAAAATGCCACATGAAATATTAAAATCGCAAGGAAATAATTGTAAAAATATCTCTTGTAAAAAATATTTAATGAAAACAAGTTTGTCTTTACGAAAATATTCGTTTTCACAAATAAATAAATAAATAAATAAATAAATAAATAAAAGAATTAAATTTCAAATTGAGTCTTTTCCAAATTTTTAGCTCATAATGACTAGACTTCATAATGACTAATACTTCATAATGACTAGACATTCCTGAATTATCTTATAGTTTTATTTTTATTTTCACTAGTCAAGGGCATTAATCCCAAACATTTAGCTGCAGAATGTTTTAAACAAATGATATGGCATTTTGTTTTTCTTAAAACAGACGAGAATGGAAAACTTTCATGTTGAAACTAGACCCCTCAATTAAGTGTTATCAGCCAACATTTAATTTTTACATATGTTGATTGTTCCAGGTGAGTTGGGGTATTTTTTGTTTCGTTTTTAAATAAAAAGAATTGTAATGATTTGGTGTTCTTGGTCCAGCTCATACGGGCTTAACTTTTTTAGAAATCTCAAAAAAAAGCATGGGCGCTTGAAACACCGCTGTGCTAGCTGAATCGCTATGAAAATTTGCTCGAGTGGTGCAAGGTTAACGTACAATATTATCTCCACACTACATAATACATATTTTTAATTTCAAATACAAGCAATCAGTTTTCTAATATCTTCAGAATTGGAATATTTGCCTTCTTCGCGGAAACGAATTTTGACCACTTGATGCATAAAATTGTCAAACAAATCTAAGATATTGTAATTTAGAGGATTTTAAGGCACTGTAGAATGGATAAAATTTCTACGAGGATTGGGAATCGAACCCGCCGCTTAACGAGTTTTACAATAACATTTTGACACTTATCCATTCCTTCGCTCTTTCGACACTCCTCCTATAACAACACATTTTGTATTGACGAAACTTGAAAGGAACATTACGTTTATAGAAGTTAATGTCAATTCAGTTTTATGGGCAGGAATCACGGAAGTCTTTTTCCTCTGTACTAGTAACACTATTTAGCTCTCAGTGAATGTTAAAGTATTTTATACGTTCTCCAATAAAATAAATTGAATCTTCATAGTACGATGTACAGAACGTGGTTTGGAAAATAAACGTTTGATAGCGCTGTCGGCAAACAAGAATGTCCAGCTCCATCATCCTCTCGGACCGAAGCATTTTCGACACGAAACTTTGCGTTTCCAAGAGTGTACAACTCGACGTATAGATAACAGGTACGACTACGACTTTTGGTTTGTATTTTTATAACCTTAAGTATTTTGAAAAGTTTGGTCGTAGAAATATGTTTATAACCAAATTCTTGTGAAATTTTATTCTCTACATAATTTTGATTAACTTTTATTCCACATAAAATGCTTAGAGGAGGGATAATAGCGAAAAAAGATTTTTCGTGATTACTGATTTCTAATTTTTTGGTATGCACACGTGATATAACTTGTTTTTACCACATTTATAAAACGTCACTACAAACATCCCAGCTAAAATTCAGCTGAAGGGTATTTTTTTCTGCAGAAGAAATTGACTTGGCTCATAAAGGAATTAGTTTTTGCATCTCACTCACTAAGTTTCTTTATGAGTTTAACAATATTGATGACTGAGTTGTGTTAATATGGAGAGAAATTGCGGTATTATATTACGTTACCGTTACCGTTACTATTGCGAGAAAGTACGTGCTCTTGTAGTACAACTAGCAATATATTCTAGAGTTCCTGATTATCTAACTAAGCCATAAACATGCCTCGCATAACCAGAGGCAGTGAAGTTTTCTTTCAATTTCTGCATGCTTTTGAAATTAGTTATGTAGTCTAATAATGACCTGCAGGAGGATACATGCTGTTGAAAACTACACAAAATGGTTTTCTGAAAAGAACCATCTACACAGAGTAGCAAATATTAAATAGCGGGCGGGTTCTTCCTTGGAACTTTGCTGCCGAATGACGTTATCTGTGTTGGAAGCAGTGAGGCTCTGAATATGAGAATCCAGCCGGTAGGTGCAGTGTCAGAGTAGGCGGGTAATCACAAACACAGTCAAACATAACAAATTTGCATTTTTGAGTCAAAATCGAGTGTTCAATTAATGTGGAATTATTCCAAATACTCGAGTAACTCACGCATCCATAGTCACCGCCGGAACTTGCATAGTTTCATGTCAATTACTACTCTAATTAGAAATCGAGTTACTTCTTTTTTTAAATTCAAGTATACAAATTTCATAATTGGGTACCCTGTGACATTAATATGGGCTGAAGCTGATCAGACGAAATAATGTTTTTCTTTGTTACATTCGCAGTTGTATCTGAGCCTTTGAGAATTGTTAAACTTTTTGGCGCTAGTGCTAAAAATTGAAAGTTTGGCACTGCATGCCCTAAACGTTACTGCTTTTACTAGTGATTGTCTAAAACAAATGGTTATCAAAAGAGAACTCTATGTTATTCATTATACATCTGATCGTAATTCGAATGCCGTTCACCACAATGTTTTTATCCAAAATCTGTACTTATTCTTTTGCAGTTTCAATTATTTGATAGTGCGACTCGATAGTGCTTACAGAGTGCGAGTCAACATGGGGAAGGAAGGGAATTCCCTGGCTCATAAGCCTTTTTCCTCGAGGGGCATTTTTCCCCCGCATTTCGCGCTGCTAACCACTAAAACATGTGCTATTGTCACAACGCATATGGTGTTTACAGAACTAAAACCAATATACTAATATACTAATGCCAATACAATACTGATAAGGGGTCATTAGATATCCGTGTGCCCCATAGCTTATTTTTACTTGTTCCGTGCGGTCGAAGCAGCATAAGCTGGCACACGTTCTATTTCAAAGCTGATTCCAAATAGTTTAAGTTGCTTCTTTTTCGAAGAGGAGAATGAGATCAGGGTGAATAAGATCTGAGTGTCCCAAACCAAAACAAACGAGCGCTGCAATTGCAATTGAACGTATAGAATCTTTTACATTTCGCACGCTACTGGGATCTTTGAATTACTTGAATTTAATTGCTTTAGCTATGATTTTGTTTTTGCTAAAAAAAGCAATAATGAGTTGTAATTTATAAAATGTAAAAGCATTTCGAAAGATCAATGAGTCCTCCTGGTGTGTTGACGCTTATTTATATTTATGGGGTACAAAGGGCGCAGTAAACTCACTACAACGAATAGAAGCAACCTGAAATCTAGTAGGGATGCATAAAAGTTAAAACGCCTATGATTAAAATATTGTTAGAACAGATCTTGCTGTATCTCCGAGTCTAAAACAAACTTTTTGAGACTAATTCTCACAGTTCTCGCGTACAGCCATGTGAATTACTTATGTCATTTTTGGCCAAGCGGCGGACAATGTGAACAGCTAATGTTTCGTTCGTTGTAAACGCAGTATATACCTGGATTCTACGGTTTTTACGCGGGTTTCATTGTAATGGGAGGGACAAAATAAGTAGAGAAATTTGGGAAAGTAAATCGAAAATGTTTTACTACAATGTATGATATTTATAATGATTCCAATTATCGTATCAAGCAACTGTTTTCTTTTCCTAATCGTGGAGGTATCCGAAAGAAAAGATTTCACAACGCGAACATCACATTCGCGAAACACACTTCAGCAATTAACATATTATTGATAATATAAACGTGGTTTGAGAAGTAATAAAACTATTATTCTTACACTGTTAGTAAGTAAATTGTAAAATAATATACCATCAATGTGATGAAATCTGACCAACGTAAGTAGTTGTCATTGCCAAAAAAATTTCAGTTAGAAACTATTGACAACAGCACATACTTACTCGCATAAATTGTAACTATTGCAATTTCCGAAACTATGGTGAGTTCAATGAAAATTTGACTTGCGCCATTATTGGCATACATTGCCCAATCTGGGGGAAGAAAAATAGAGAGAAAAGGAGATCCGGTTTAGAGAAAATTTAGAAAATGTCCTTGAGACGTCATAGAAGATATTATATTGTTAGGTCTTCATAGATTCTTATGAAGTACTCTCAAAAACCTGAATATCCCATTCAAATTCAAGGAGTTGTGACATCAGTCAGATCGATTCGGGAATATTAATTTAGGCGAATATCCTGCCCACACATCAGTAACTAACGCTCGCATCCTTCACAGACTGTCAGATGATTTGCCGTAAACTAATTTTCGTACGCAGGACACTTAAAATGTGGATTATGGGCACAGAACGTGTTCATTATGTAATATACTTGGCGTATGTAGAATTATGTATTTTTTTCTATATAAGGGACTCACAACACAATTTTTACGGCAAAAATATTCCGGTTATTTGCTGCAGCATTGCAATATTTTTTCTATACAATATATATATATATATATATATATATATATATATATATATATATATATACGAAAATATTCAAGAACAGTAATAACCTGCGGATGAATTGCTATTCCCTTTAAAATAAGTTTCCGTACTGAAAATGACCTTAATAAAACAGCTTGAGGGAATATGCGAACGTTGCGAGAGGGAGGGTCCTGTGGCCCCAATAACGCTGAACGTTGTATGCCTCATGTTCATTGCAAAAACCACTAGGTGTCAAAATGTGTTATAAAATGGTGTTTAATCTCAAAAACGCTTTTAAGGTAAAAATTGTGTTATTATATTTTTATCAAACAGTTCAAAATACACCAAATTACACACAATTTCAATTTCCCGTACTTACAATAGAATTTTCAGTGCAAACTAACTATGCAAATTGAAGAATGGGTATCACTCTAACGAAAAACAATAATAATTTAAATCTAGGAACATTTGCGAAAAAGATGACTCAGAATACACTAAAAAATATAGACGACGTGTACACCAGATTTCTTTCGAAAACGATGAAAAACATGAAAGAAATATCACAACTTTATCAATGATAAGGTATAGGTACAACAGTTTTGTTTCTTTTTAGCGCAATTCGAAACTCTTGGTTTGTTTTATACGAAATAGTTACAGCAGAAGTCTCCAAAGAGTAATGCCAAGGAAATGATGAAATGTTGATGCCACCTTCAACATATTGTTCTGAAAATGCAATGTCCAACATTGTTGGTCATAGATATTGAAAACAAAAAAAACAAACAAAAATTCGAACAAATGCTTTTATTCATTTTTTATGTTACACTTAATTTATTTAATATATACAAACGCAACAAACGAAGAAAGAATCGGCGATGGCTTAGCCGTAGTAGCCTCTGCCGTAGCCGAGTCCGCCAATACCGCCCAGTCCGTAGCCGGCGCCGATGGCTCCGATGCCACCAACAGCGCGGACGGCGCCGATGCCTCCCAGGCCATAGCCGGCGCCGATGGCTCCGATGCCTCCCAGGCCGTAGCCGGTGGCGAGGGCGGGGGCGGCGATGGCAGCGCGGGCGATGGGTGCGGCGACGGCGACGGGGGCGCGAGCGACAGCGACGGGCGCGTGAGCGACAGCGACGGGAGCGTGCGCAACGGCCACGGGGGCGGCGACCTTAGCGACGGCGGGGGCGGCGACGACGGCGGGCTCACGGTGGACGACAGCGTTGAAGCCGTTGACGGGGTCAGCGGTGTACTGGACGGTGCGGCGGGTGCCGTCGGGCTCAACCAGGGAGTAGGCGCCCTGCACAACATCGCCGTCGCGGGTCTCGGTCTGGCCCTTGCTGTCTCCGGTCAGGGCGTCCTGGACATCGTAGGAGAAGCTGTACTGGGGATGCGGGTCGTAGGTGTCGACGGCGACGGGAGCGGCGACGGCGGCGGCAACGGGGGCGGCGATGGGGGCAGCGATGGCGGCGCGGGCAATGGGGGTGGCGATGGGAGCGGCGACGGCGGGGGCGCCATAGCCGTAGCCACCGTAGCCGATGGCGGCGCGGGCGGCCAGGGGCGCGCCGGGGGCGAGGACGGCGGGGGCGCCGATGACGCCGGCCCTAGCGACGGCGACGAGGGCGGCGAAGACGACGAACTGCAAAGAGAGACAGGCCATGAGTCCATTTGACTAGTCACGTGCCTGTACAGCCCGTCCTGCAAACCTTCCTCAGCACACCACTGCAAGATTTTAGATTTGGAGAGTGCTCGTGAAACGAAGGCAGAGGGCCGCCGTGAGTCGGGTGCGCGTACTCACCTTGAATGCCATGTCTGCTGCTGGGGTGGGTGCGAGCGAATGCGTAGTGCAGTGCGAGCGATGCTTTTATACGGCGAGGCGTGGCCGCGGGGCGGGCAACGGGGGCGGTGGAGCGGAGGAGACGGGGACCGTATTAGCGGCGCCGGTCCAACAGGTAGGCGCAAGTGACCCGTCGTGCAGGACCGGCTCGCGTAAAGTTTCAGATTCTGACATATAGAAACGACTTGAAATTTGCGACACCCGAACCCTCCCTGAATACCAGCTGTTATTGAACCAATGCGTGATTTAATTACATTTCGTATTGTTCTGCAGGGTATTTGAAAGAGAATTGTTATGTTGTTGAATTTTTAGTGTAATGTCATTATTTGGGTGTTCGTGTGAAATATAATTTGTTCGTATCACGAATAGGACGATTAGGGAACCGTAATCCCGATGCATAAATTCGAAAAAATATATTTCAGCATGACGACAGTTCTGGAAAAGTGTGAAAAGCAGTGAATTTTGTATTCACTGTAAAAAGTAAGGAAATTTCTTTTTTTTCAAATTTTTGGAAAAATATTTATCTATGTAACTGGAAATTAAACAATCATTTTCACAATTTTCTTTGTTGAATAATGATGGATTCTTTCCAGTTTTTATTTACTCTTGAAATGTTTTATATTCGGTAGTGTTATCAAGCTATTTGATGTAAACATGCATTGAGATCTGACTGCCCACGCAGTCGGAGGATCGTACGGTGGGAACCTGTTTTCCTAAAAATGTTTTCAGTAATTGTTTCTTAAAACAGTACTTCATTTGACATGTATCAGACACTGAACTGCGCCCGCATTAGGATTTGCTCGTGTGGGAACCACGACGCCTTTGGGAGCCCAGGGTTTTTCCCCTGACTTAACTCTTTTTCAAATCCTGGAAAGGTGTCCGAACGTAACCTCTTGTGAGGATTGTAAGCGCTAAGCTAGTTCGAAGAATGTCGACGGATGTGTGCTTCAAACAAAAAACATTTTTCTTATCCAACAACTGAGTTTTGAATTATGTTCTGGTACTTTGAGAGATATTGCTGTATTTCTGGTTTATTTTTTAGAAAGTCCCCTTCTTCAATTATTTTATCAAGGGGCAGAAAAATGTTTGACACATTTTCCGCCTGTTTTCTTTTTTTGTGTCTTTATTTTATATGATTCTGTTATTTGTTCAATCTAGCATTACTGTGTAATGAACTAGCAAGTCTCTCTGTAGTCTATCTCGTGTAGTAATCCCTCCTTTAAGATTTATTATATAACTCTTACGAGCAGATAGCTCTTTTAACTGACAAGATTCTTTGTTTGTATCTTGAACTTTGGAATTAAATTCAATTTTGTCCTCTTAATTAAAGGCGGTTACAAAATCTAGATCCCTTATATTCAAATCATTCAGTTGTACTTGAAATTGATAAGTTCGATTATTACTGATGTAAATAATTTGTAATGATGCATTTTTTGCTTTAGTAGAGGAAATTAAAATTACTATTCTCAAATTTGGGTCTATCATCTGACTTCTCGAAAGAATTGTCGTGGACCAGGAATACAATTCTTACTTTTAAACCTCGCGTCAGTTGCTGTGGAAGCAGTGAGCGCACACTGTAATACGAGCTAATTCGTAAGCTAGTAGTGCGTTATAAGCTTCCATTAAGCTTCCAATAAGCCATTAATTCAATTCAATTCAATTCAATTATCAACGATCTTGACATTCCTGAGTAGTCAAAGACAAGTTGGTTTCTTCGGCGGAAAGACTTCCGTTTGCTGATCGCGGAGAGATTGTGATTGTTTCTACGTTCTCGTTCTTCTTTCGTACGAAAAGGAAGCGTAGTAATCATGCGCCGGAAAACGGCGAATTTTCGACAGAAAAAACTCTTCTTGCCGGAACCTGGCAACTAAATAGTGGAGCAATCTTGTTCCTTAGCCTTCTTGTTATTAGTAAATTACTTCCTCTTACATACTGTGTAGTCAGAATCCATGTTTTGTGGGACCTTGATACCGAAAAATCGATTGTCGGCAAAACGTGTGCCTGTTGTTAGCCAGTCAGGCCCGTTCATTTGTTCATTTGTCCGTTTGTCCGCCTGACCTGTCCGTCTGACCGTCTGTTTGACCGACCGTCTGTCTTTCTGACCGACCGTCTGTCTTTCTGACCGACCGTCTGTCTTTCTGACCGACCGTCTGTCTTTCTGACCGACCGTCTGTCTTTCTGACCGACCGTCTGTCTTTCTGGCCGACCGTCTGTCTTTCTGGCCGACCGTCTGTCTGTCTGACAGACCGTCTGTGTGTCTGACCGACCGTCTGTGTCTGACCGTCTGTCTGGACGTATATTTTTACTTTAGGGGTTACTTTATCTGAAGCCTCGGCAACTTTTTCATAATTATCTCAAAATTTCGCAAAAATATTTGAGTACACTTTGTTATAGGATAAGGACGTTTAAGAGAATTATGCAGTTCTTATTTTCTTTGAATTCGCTAATTTTTCGGAAATTACTTAAGTTCAATTTTTAGGCGTCCTCCCACAACTTAAATTTTGAAGATTTTTTCTTAATTAAATCCGTTCTTTAAAGACATATCTTAAAATAAGGCTATGCACAATTTTTAGAAAATATGAATATTTGCGCGTAATTGTGTGTGACATAAAGAGAAATTGAAGAAAAAGGAATGATTTTCTCAAAAATGGCTTCAAATGTTTTCTTAAATATTCTTTCTTTGTATGCATTGGCTGGACAGCGGATAAAATGTGTTTTCTGTAGTCAGTTGTTTCTGCTATTTGAGAAAATTCGAATTTAATGAACATTATTCTATGCTATGTTATTAAGCGCACTTTGCTCTTCCAGCACTTCCAGCAAAAATGAAAGAAAAATATACAGCTGTGTTTTAGAAAATACTATTTACATATTTGTGAAAATTTGCCCTGAATAGACTCCAAGTTTTATGAAAGCTAATAATATTTTAAAAAAGGAGTACATGAGAAATATCATTAAGTATTATTACCTAGCTTCAGTGTTGAAGCCCCATTCAGCACTCGACTGCCGAACGGTGCACACTTCGTCCACTGCTTATCGCTCCGCAGTACCTCGACTGTGACAAGTGATAAGAAGGGCCCTTACGGTGTCGTGACACGGCCGTTGAACAAGCGACTGACTTTGTTAAAGATCTTGGTGCATATGAATCAGTGTTTGATTACTATACACATCAGCACGAGGTGTTGTCGCCCCTGGCGACGGGCCCTGTCGGGCCACTTAATGCAATCTTTTATTTTTCTCTCTCAGACGAGTTTTCAGTCGTGATTATAGTTTCGTAAGGTTAGATTTCCCATGTTCCATCCAACAATTGCAGAAAACGCGAATGCATCATTTCCGCCACTATCAGATGTGTCGTCAGCTCTATATGCACTTACGCACTTAATGACTTTCATTATACGGAGCCCCATCTGATTTATCACCTACAGCAGCAGCAGCATCATCTATATGCGGCGAGCTTACCTGCAAATTCAACCTACACGCAGCTGTCTACACTACCCGAAGGATATTCTCAACCGTTTCTACAGATGAGTACAGGGTATTCTCCTTCACTTACACTCCCCAGATTGCAAAATGCAGTGTATAACGAAGCTTCTTATGAACATGGCTGCAGCAGCATGCCTTATAGTGTAAATGTGCGTGTGTACATCATCCCAATCGGCAATATATTTTCCACTCTTGATCTTGACCCCGACGCTGCCCCAGAGCAAGATGCCACAAACAACGATTCTCCTTCCTCACAACCGATTAAGATACAAATAATTATTTATGATGCACCTGTTCATACGGAACTTTTGCAAAAAATTAAGGAATGAAGGGACATGAGCATTTTGTTACTAAAATCACAGCAAGTACAGTCGAAGACTTTACTTTTCTTCGTAAGCACTTTGTCATGCGTTGTACTATTACACTTACAGGGAACCGACTAAAACTACTATTTCTGTGATACTACGAAATGCCACAACTTCCTATAGCGAGGAAGAAATACATCAAGAGCTTGTAAAAACAATTACCAGAAATAAAGGTTGTCAAACTGGTTCTAATCATAAATCTTGGCTTTTATGTGCAGTCACTCTTACGAAATCATCAGAAAGCAAGTTAATATATGAACTAAAATAACTATTCAATGCTATAATCACGATTCAAGAGCGTCGTCAAAGATCCGGGCCAGTGTAGTCGAAGTTGTCAGATATTCGGACTCCAAAAATTACTGTGGGAACCCTCCTCGTTGCGGCAAATGTGCAAGGCCACATGCCACGGTCGAATGTTCTAGTACTGATACAAAATGTTCACTCTGCGGAAAACCTCATCGGATCTCGAGTCGCGACCGTGAGGTTTAGCAAACAATGCTATAAAAAAACACTCCCATCTCGCTACCACCCATCATTACCATCAACACCATTTCCATCCCCACCGTCATCACCAAATGCCGCAATATTTTGATGTTTTCAAACACTCCATACACCCATCCATTGGACAGCCATTTCAGTTGGAACAATTTATCTCCCAATAGGTAGAACATTTCTTCTCCAGACTCCTAAGTAAAATTATTTCTTCTCTCACAAATTCTATCCTTCAGTCAATAAACTTACATTATCCATAACAACATGCTTATATGTAGTGCCACTCATTCCTCACTCCGTCTCATTTCTTGCAATGCAAATGGTATTACACATAATATTCACATAATAGCCCACTTGTTGCATAATAATAAAGTACAAGTAACTTGCATCCAGGAATCTCATCTCTGCCCTTCGATGAAAATTTATATTCCCTGCTGTACTCTATATCGCTATGAGTGGCGGCAAAATCAGTGTAGCGGTGGGGTTCCATTTTTGTAGAAAATTCCTTAACACATCAACATATACCTTTAAATAGAAATAATACTTTTTAAAATGTTTTGTGTAACTATTCAGAAAAAATGTCAATATACTCTAATAATTACTTCCATTTATAAGCCGCCTAATATTCCATACAGATCAGGTGATATTGATATCTTATTTTCCTCCCGTCAACCCACATTAGCGATCGGTAATTGGAATGCTAAACACATTGCTTGGGTATACTAAACTCACCTGCGGGTAATCTGTATCTAGCTGATGTACAAAGATTAAATCTAGCAGTGCATGCTCCTGATGCACCCAGCTACCATGCCTACTGCGCGTCAGTACAAGTTCATATTCTAGATTTTGGAGTTTCTAACAAAATTAGTTGTAACATTCAAACGAGACCCATATCGCCTTTAATCCGAATATCGCCCCGTAGTTGACTCATTCGGCACAAACCTCAGAAGAAATTCGTCCCGCTCAACCTTATCATTTACGTAATGTAAACTGGCCGTTTACACATCTTCTACCTCCATAGCCATTACTCCTAAATTCGCAGGAAATCGTTAACGCCATTAACTCATTTACTCATACTCTATTAGATGCCCTACACTTGACGGCTCCCACAGCCCATTAACGCACTTCGCTTCTAACAATACCATCTGATTCTCAAAAAATCATCCCCCTATATGTTGTTATTCACCTCTATAAAGCAGTGATACGACACATACATTCCTATTCCTCTTCAGTCAACAAAATGCAAATTTTCCAAAATAGATTCCTATGCATCATCACAAAAGCTCCATGGTACATTTCGAATGCGGAGTTACATAATGAACTTGGTATTTAAGCCACCCCCGTCAACATCTCCGTCTTATCCGTAAAATTCTAGTCCAAAATATCGAAGATCGAATTACAATGGTATCAAAGTCCTATTTATAAGTACACTCTGTTCTTTTGAAGCAAAATTAAAGAAAAAATTGAAATTGATTTTGAAAAAAATGTATTTACATATTAAAAAAATAGCGATTTCATTTAAAATGGAGAAAATGTACATGTATTTTGAAAAAAGGAAAAAAAAATGTGATTTCCATACCTAATTTTTTGAAGAATAAAACCATATCTGTCGTTTATTTCTTATCTGTTTGTAGGAGGAGGAAGGGAAAAACTGTAAACTTTTTGATTTTCGAAAGTTTAAAGATATTAAAAACAATATATTCTAACACACCCACCTTGCACACAACTGGTACCTTCACAACAGCAGCATGAACCGTGGAGGGGGTTGACAAGATATTTGCTCGTGAAGCGAGCTTTAAATCTAGGGAGCAGGATCTTCAGGGTGCGAGAAAGGTTTGAACCCTTGACACAATAAAATTACACACATTGCACGTAAACGAGCGTATAATTTACCCAAAAAACTTTGTGGCATAAGTTAATGACAAAAAAGCAAGAATAGAATCACACTTTTACAAAAAAAAAATGATCAAAAACACAAATAGAATCCTTTACAGCACATTAACTGAATGAACACATAATTTACTCCAAAACTAATTCTTTGAAATAATTACCCTTATCTACACTGGGAATTCCCTTGGAAAATTAATTATATCTAAATTTATGCTATCCTAATTACATTTGCACATGAAACAAAATTTCTATTTACAATCTCTTGCTTTAAAAAAATATTACATGTAAAGAACAAAATGTGGCAAGTGCACTACTCTCATTTATAATTTAACTGACTGCTAATGGCAGAATAATAAATGTTCCAAATATAATGTTTAAGGCAGGCAATAGCACATCAAAAATCTCCCAATACAATGCTGCAAATTGTTGCCACCCGTGTCCTCAATTTCCTAACACTTTCCTGTACTAGTCTTTTCCCTGCCGACGTGAACTTGACCTACTTTTCGCAGTTCTAGTGTTACCTCGAAAACTGCCGCTTTCTGGCCTTGGTGTCATGCGTTGCCTTCTGCACCGACGTCGCTCGATTCCAGCCTCTGCGTCGTCTGCGCTGTCTTCTTGCGTCCTCTTCCGTCCTTCCTAGTCGGCCTCTTCTTCTCCCTCGGCTGCTACCGGCGCTTCTGACTACGCCCACGTTGTGAAAAATGTCCCTTGCACTTCCCTGAATACTAGTGCAAGTTCCTCGCTCGTTACTACTTTTACTTCGTTAAACAAGAACTCTCAATGCTTTTCTCACAACGGGTAACTTTTTACTTCCCGTGTTGTTAATAAAAGAAACACTCTACTAAATCTTCACTATTTCGCGGACGACTAACTAGCACGTCTGTCCGACGCCGAAAACTCCTACCTAGCATTTGCTGCGGCGGCAAATAATATCTAAGCTGACGTCGATGAGCGGTGTCGATGAGCTGCTTACCCGACGAACGGCGACAATCAAAAGAGAGCTGCTTACTCGACGCGTGGTGGAAAGAAAAGAGAGCTTCCGCTTTGGGTTTCGCCTATTTATGGTGCGTTGCCTGGGGAAATTCTCAGTGGTGGGGTATTTCTCCTCTCTCAACTCTTCACAGGGAAAAACGTTGCTTGCTAGTTCGTCTTTGATTAGTACGGGCAACGGATACCAGGCTGCGCGTTTAGGTACTCTGATTTACGCCTGCTCCCCTCGCTGCCTGTGGGTGTTCATACAGACGAAACGGTGGTGTTATGGGGTTGTATAATCCCATAACGCC
This sequence comes from Gryllus longicercus, assembly GCA_038098605.1. Lineage (NCBI taxonomy): Eukaryota > Metazoa > Arthropoda > Insecta > Orthoptera > Gryllidae > Gryllus > Gryllus longicercus. Next base: position 3,275,697 of record JAZDUA010000127.1, on the reverse strand, counting down.
ACAATATTAATAAGTTTTTTTTTTCAGTTTGAGAAAAACTTAAGGAATTAATGTACATGGAATCACTTTAAAGAATATTTCAAAAATATCCTAGGTGCTTCCAGTACTGTACACACAAAAATTAAAATATTTTTTTAAAATTAGCAGAGCAGCGATTTCAGTCGGATGGATCGAAAATATAAATTTTGGTGAAAACCTTTTGTTTCGTTTAGATGCAAGCTTTATTCTCAGACACACGGACCGGCTTAAACTCTTTTTCATTATCCGGAACCATTGAAACGTATTTCAAAAATTTCGATATGAATCTACCGAATTCCATATCCTTTTCTGTGTTCTCTACTCAATGGTATGGCTGTAGAGATGGTGTATGTACTGTATTTCTTTTCAGCTGAGGCCAACCGTCCATTTGATAACATTTGATGTATCCGTGTGAGACCCAATTAATCGTTTTTACAACTAATAGGACTGTCTGGCTTACAGAAACATTTTCTTCTTTTAATACTATGACTCAATCATGTAAAAAATGAAGTGCATCGTATCATTTAAAGATCCAAAATTAAGTGAAAAATTGCTTTGAGAAATAAATATGACTTCAATGATAGAGGTGAAGGACAAGACCGAAAAAAATTAACTTAATCAATTATTATGATTTCTTAGGTTGACTATAGGTTGACTATACCGGAACTATATGGTGTGTATAAACGCACCTGATTCTATTCGAGCAAGACAATTAAAGAAAAAAATGAAGCCGTTATGCAGAAATTGTTTAAAATGTCGCAGGGGCTTCCTGAAAAGTACCCGAAAATATTAAAATAACTTGTAGCAATTTTGTCCGTTAATATATCAGCATAACAATACCCCATAGAGGAATTATAAGGTTATCTTAATGGCCTTAAGTTAAGAAATTAACGATCGCCGGCCATTAAGTAGCCATAGGGGTCTTCAAACTATTTATTGAACTTCGAAAATAGAAGACAAACAGCATAGGTAACATTCTTACACTCAACATAAATTACAAAAGTAATTTTCAACAGTTCAATTTGTAACACCTCCACTCATCTCCCGGCGAATGGGATCGTCGGAAAATGCGCGGTTAGCGGCCCGGTTATAGCTCAGTCGGTCCTATTCCCTTTACTCGTTTAAAAACTAGCCAATTGTAACAATTTCCTTTGCTCGTTTAAAATTAGGTGATGGAAGGAATTGTTAACGAAATTAATGGACATTCAAAATAAACAATTTGATCACTGGTAAAAAGACAAAGTTTATTCCTGGACAAACTGTACCAGGGAAGTTACATTAATAAAATAAAAGAAAGAAAAGATTGAATAAAAAGAAAAATTAAAGATTAAAATTAAAAGGAAAGCTTACAACTAGAGAAGGGTACAAAATTATTTTATAGTTAGATTTACAGAGTTGTCCCTGAGGACCTTTCTTGTGCCTTGGCGCGGCACCGCTTTGACAATACTTCAAAAGGTTTATTGCCCCCCAGTTACATCGCCTGAGAGCCTTCCGTGGCAGGTTCGCTCAATAGACCCGGGCGGGCACGGCGGAGCTTGTAGGCGACCTTCGCTGGAATGTTGGCCGGTCGCGCCCCCTCAACAGCAGGGCGGCTGGCAGCGGCTCGCGGCGTCTGCGGCAATCCGTGACGTCAGCAGAGGGGTCGTCTGGGGACTGCCCGGCGGAGTAGGTAGATGTCGTCGGGGTGTATTGCCCCCGGTTGCGGGTGCGAAGCACACAACAATGTCTCCCTCTGAACAATGCGAATCCTCTCAAATACAAATTCAGAAGTTGCGAAATCCTGTAGCGAATACGCAATTATAAAAGATTCGCCAATTTACTTTTAAGTGCTTTTGCACTTCCGCTAAATTTCTCACTGAGAATTCCACTCTATCACCCCAGTGATTTCAACCAAATGCTTTCAGAGGCGCACTCGCCTCTCCCCGCGAATAGCTCCCACCCCAGAGAAGTTTCTCCAGCAAGTCCTTTCAGCCCACTGCCTTCAGAGGCGCACTCGCATCTCCCCGACTGGCTCCCACTCCAGAGAAGTCTCTCTACCAACTGCTCTCAGCCCACTGCCTTCAGAGGCGCACTCGCCTCTCCCCGCGAATGGCTCCCACCCCAGAGAAGTCTCTCAACCAACTGCCTTCAGAGGCGCACTCGCCTCTCCCCGCGAATAGCTCCCACCCCAGAGAAGTCTCTCTACCAACTAACTTTTTGTTCCTCATAAATGCACGAAGTTAACTTTTATCTCCACCCTTTCTCCTCATATTTTCTTGTTCCTTACGACGATCGCGTCGCTATTGGCTAAAGGTGATGGCGTCGTACACTAAATTTGGCCAATAAGCTCCGGCGGAGTATAGGAATTTTCCATTCTCTCTGTTTCTGTCGGAACATGGGCGTCCTTCTCTACCGTCTCGAAAGTAGGCCACGTCTCTGAAGGGGCTTCCCGGCTACTGAATTATTGCTTTGGGTTTCCCCGATCACGATGACAGGCGTTTCGAAAGTATTCCAGATGGGGCTGCAGCTGGGCGCCTTACAATTTACCCTTTCTTCGGCCGTTGGGTGGGGTGTCATAAACATCCGAAATGGGTCAGGGGATCGTGGCTGTTGCAAGAAGGGGGGCTGCGCGCGTGACGCCGTATGTTTTTCTTCAGTAAAAAATTTCTTAGGTTACTTTACTCAATTTAATTTATCTTAATAATTCTGTTCCGCTTCAAATTATAGTATTTTAGTTTTAACTTATAATGTCACATTGTAGTAAATATGAATATTGAAAGAACAATTATTATTATTATTATTATTATTATTATTATTATTATTATTATACGGCCGATATCACAAATAACAGACTTGATTGATTATAAATCTCGGATATCGCCTCGGTTTACAAAGATAAACCGCGTCTGTAATTTGGTATTTATCGGCGCAATGACATTAACAACTATTATGACTACGGGATGGGACAACTAGATCATACTATTGGGTTACGATTATTTATGAAGTTTCGACTCAAACGCTTTTATTCACATAGAGGTAAACGTGACTCATGCATCCTGCATTCATCCATACCAACATCCAAACATTTTCGGGTACAAATTTGTTTCTGTAACTTCTCGCCACTTACTTTCATCGTCAACATCTTCGGAGCACGACCTTCTGCTGAAGTCAGAGTGCGAGTACTAAAGAAACTTTAACACTGGTTTTAATAAAATTCAAAATCCCATTCGTGAGGAAAAAACAATACTGCTCTTCCTAATACTGTAGTATACAGTGGAAAGTAAAAATACTAGACTAAAAAGATCATAATCTTAAAATTCTTCTCTTATATCCAAAGAATATCAATTATAATTTTCATTTAAAGCACAATATTTTTTGTAATTATATTTATAGAACATACTACCACAAAAAATTATTACAATATTTCCACTACTCCTACATCTACGAATCTTGGCAGTTATTGAATTCTGCACATTTGTTTCCACCTGGAATTTCAGGATGTTCACAGCAGTTACGTGAGGGTGTAATGAATATATAAGTTGTACAGTAAAACATATTTTTTATTTAATTAATTTTTGAAGTTTTGATGAACACTCGACTAGAGAAGCTAGGAAATAGGAAGAAGATTCTTAGATAGGACTTCATAATTTTAGCAAAAAATTCGAATATGGAACAAGTACATTTATTTATTTATTTTTTGATGGTATGGTACACTAAATATATACAAACGCAACAAACGAAGAAAGAAGCGGCGATGGCTTAGCCGTAGTAGCCTCTGCCGTAGCCGAGTCCGCCAATACCGCCCAGTCCGTAGCCGGCGCCGATGGCTCCGATGCCACCAACAGCGCGGACGGCGCCGATGCCTCCCAGGCCATAGCCGGCGCCGATGGCTCCGATGCCTCCCAGGCCGTAGCCGGTGGCGAGGGCGGGGGCGGCGATGGCAGCGCGGGCGATGGGGGCGGCGACGGCGACGGGGGCGCGAGCGACAGCGACGGGAGCGTGAGCGACAGCGACGGGAGCGTGAGCGACAGCGACGGGAGCGTGCGCAACGGCCACGGGGGCGGCGACCTTAGCGACGGCGGGGGCGGCGACGACGGCGGGCTCACGGTGCACGACAGCGTTGAAGCCGTTGACGGGGTCAGCGGTGTACTGGACGGTGCGGCGGGTGCCGTCGGGCTCAACCAGGGAGTAGGCGCCCTGCACAACATCGCCGTCGCGGGTCTCGGTCTGGCCCTTGCTGTCTCCGGTCAGGGCGTCCTGGACATCGTAGGAGAAGCTGTACTGGGGATGCGGGTCGTAGGTGTCGACGGCGACGGGAGCGGCGACGGCGGCGGCAACGGGGGCGGCGATGGGGGCAGCGATGGCGGCGCGGGCAATGGGGGCGGCGATGGGAGCGGCGAGGGCGGGGGCGCCATAGCCGTAGCCACCGTAGCCGATGGCGGCGCGGGCGGCCAGGGGCGCGCCGGGGGCGAGGACGGCGGGGGCGCCGATGACGCCGGCCCTAGCGACGGCGACGAGGGCGGCGAAGACGACGAACTGCAAAGAGAGACAGGCCATGAGTCCATTTGACTAGTCACGTGCCTGTACAGCCCGTCCTGCAAACCTTCCTCAGCACACCACTGCAAGATTTTAGATTTGGAGAGTGCTCGTGAAACGAAGGCAGAGGGCCGCCGTGAGTCGGGTGCGCGTACTCACCTTGAATGCCATGTCTGCTGCTGGGGTGGGTGCGAGCGAATGCGTAGTGCAGTGCGAGCGATGCTTTTATACGGCGAGGCGTGGCCGCGGGGCGGGCAACGGGGGCGGTGGAGCGGAGGAGACGGGGACCGTATTAGCGGCGCCGGTCCAACAGGTAGGCGCAAGTGACCCGTCGTGCAGGACCGGCTCGCGTAAAGTTTCAGATTCTGACATATAGAAACGACTTGAAATTTGTGGTCGGCTTTACACTCTGTTATTATTCATATTGCTATTATTGTTACTATTATTATTATTATTATTATTATTATTATTATTATTATTATTTATCTTTTGATTTCACTGATCTTCAGTCCTTCATTTTTCATTTCTGACTGTGTTACTACACAGTGTATTTAGTACATAGATTTTGTCACTAGTACACATGAAGTTAGTGTTACACTCATTCCAACTTTTTAATATTTCGTCATATAAGTCAAACATGCAAAGGAAAAAAGGAAAGAAGATTTTTTAGAAATATTATTTTATACGTACATTTCAAAAACCAAATGCTATTTCAGACGACTTATAATTTTAATTTAATATTTGACGATTTTAAATATTTAACTTCCCTTCAAATTATAATTTCTAAGTGCAACTTTTATGAAGATAATATTTACAACTTGTTTCTTTAGTATAATATTATTATTGTTTATTTTGTTATAAACGTAGTGTATATTATAATAATTTTTTTGTTATAATTGTAACGATGGAAGGCATTCAAATCTAGTTCTGAGTTCGAAGAATTGTGTTGTGTGCGTAGGAATTCATTATTGACCAGGCAAGTGAATATTAGTCAAGGAGAAAATTGCGCTTGCAAGAAGATAATTAGCAATACAATTTGGAATATGTCTTAATTAAAATTATTTTCCAAATTAGAAAAGATAACATAAAGCCTTGGTTATTCCCAGGACATTGTGGAGCAATTCTGACTTGACCCGGTCATTCGTACGTACAAGTATTGTAACCACCGCCTCCCCGATTACCTGCTTCCTTCGGCGATTCAGCTTTGTCCGGCTGCTTCGTCGGCAGACTCCCTAGAGGGATGATTGCCTAACTACTTGAGAAAAAGACTCCAGCATTTTCATAAACTACTTTAATCACTTAGTATAGTGTGTGGGTGAAGCCCAGTGACATGATTAAACTTAAAACTAACTTAAATCTAATCTTAACTTATTAACGGCCGATATGGCCAGAGTTCATTTCAGCTCCGGTGTCTTTGCCCTCCCGGGCGGTCGTGATCCAGCTCACAGGTGCAGCGTTCGGGCATCCCTGCGCTCAGCGGGTCTGGCGGCGGCGGCTACGGCGTTGCTCCAGGTACCTTTGTGACGGCCCCTTTGCAGTCACGGCGGCGGCCCCGGATTAGGCCAGCGGCGGGCGTCGGCCGGCAGCTTCTGAGCGGCGCTTGGTGCGGGCCACGGCGGGAAGGCGTCCGGGCGATGACGGGTCGCTTCGCGATATAGTTTGTCACGTCCCCGGTTCGCACTCACATGGCACTCTCGGTCAGGCACTCAGTAGTAGTGTCCTGTCCCATCGACCGGCTGTCGTCTCACGAGTCGGGCTGCGATGTGGCGAGGCGGCGTGGCATTCGGGCGGTCAGGCACCAATTAAGTGGCCTCGCTACTGCCTCAGAAACAAGTCTCTTCCTAGCTACCTCCGATGCAAGTGAAGTCCTCGCGATCTCCGATACAAGTGATCTCTCCGGCTCGCTACCTCCGATACAAGTGATCTCTCCGGCTCGCTACCTCCGATACAAGTGATCTCTCCGGCTCGCTACCTCCGATACAAGTGCAGTGATTCGCTTCTTTCGACACAAGTCTCCTCCTCGCTACCTCCGATGCACGTCTCGTCCTCGCTACCTCCGATTCAAGTGATCGCTCTGGACCGCGGCGGTACCACAGGAAGGCTCGCGTACCACGTGGTTCCTCCCCCGCATTGTCTATTTCTATTGGATGACGCGCCACCTGTAAGCTTTCCGCCTATCACGGCGCTAGCGGCAAAGTCGCCCCCAGCAACCTCCCATGCAGTAACATTCGTCATCGAAATTCCCGGAAATAGGCGCGGGTAATTCCGTTGCTCGGTGAAGGGGTTGTGGGCGGAGTATTTCCCCTCACGTCATAAGGGGTGCGTCCGCCTTTCTCGGCTGAACAAAGGAGGCGCATCTTCGTCCTCTCCCCCGGCGCGCTAAGCGGCTTTTACACAGGTACAGCGGAAACGGCATTTCCGGCTGCTCCTTACGGCGGCGCGGCTCTTAACTAAATAAAATAAATATATGGCTCGTGTCGTCATCCGCGATGTGCGACCGTCCCATTATAGTATATTTAGGTATGATTTGTATGTGTAATTGGTGTATTGTGTAGTATGTGTATTGTATGGTATGAATCCTGGGCTCTGGGTGATGCGGGCAAACATGCTGAGGAATGCGGTCCTAATCAACAACATTAACCTCCATTGCGTTCGCGCAGTCGGGTGAAAAGATATAACAGATCCGACACTATTAACTCTAGATTTATGAAAACTATAAAAGTTTGAGAATGTTTCGCTTCCGTCTTACAAGTACATTATTGAAGGTGCCGTTTTATCATCAAATGGAATTAGTTCTCCACAATCAGTCGTACAATTAATATCATGTATATTAAAAAAGGCTATGTGTATTTTTGAGTAAAATATTGGTAATTTTATTAAAAAAATATTTTTTTAAGGAAAGGCTACAATTTTGTCTCTAAATTTTTTAAGCGATAGTTCTAAACGCACTAAATGATATGACAGCAACGCCATTTTTATGTATGTTTTTTTCAAAACTTACCAAAATGTTTTTTAAATATCTCTAACTTCATTAAGATTTATATTTCGGTCGTTTTTCTACGTTATTGCATTTGTGAGTTCAAGAGCTTCATAGGTTTTTTTATGAAGTTTCTCTAAGAGTCATTTTTTTATGAAAATGGGGTAGAAGTAGAGCATTTTCAGGAAAACCGTAATGCCATTTGCCAGAAACGGCTGAATCTTTTTGAACACAATTTGTATACAGAACCGTACTGTACTCTTCTTTGTGATACTCTTAAAGTCAAATTTCCATTTTATATCTAGGCGTCCTACAACGGAGAAAATGTGACAAATATACTGTTTTTTTTATTAAAACACTCTTCTCAATGTGCATATTAAGGTAAGTGATGCAAATATGGCCAGTGAAGGTAATATGACTCAGTAGCGGCTATGATGTTGGCTGAAATTATTTCCGATTGATTGTGCTAGCATGCAGTCTGTGAGAGTGTAAGAAGTGCGTTAACACCCTACCAGACTTGTTGATTCGCGCATTCGCATTGTGAAGCTTTTCTTGTCAAGAAAGCGGCAAAGGTCGTGTCCTTATAACTTCTTATAAACTCTAGTGCTATTCCTTTAAAAAAGGATTTATTTTAGGCCATATTTTTGTAAGATTAGACTGTATTAGTGTAATCTATTTTTTACATTATTGTAGCTAGCTCTTGTTCCATGGTCATGCTACAAGAAACAAGTTAATTTGGAAATTGCCATAAAACCTGCATGTGAGCATATTACCTTCAAATTATAATTTTTTTTATTAGAAGAAAATATTCCTGAATTCCTTTTTTGTGATATAGCTATTTCAACTTGAAGCATAAGTGTTAAATTTCATCATGATGCTGTTAATTTGGCCAAATGTTGAAATATGTAATCAGCATAATTTGAGTCGCTTAAAGTGACCATATTACCTTCACATACCTTATATGAATGTAAACCAAACTATCGTGGTATCTTGTTCATTCTGTGAAAATTGTATTCTTCCACATTTTCCATTAAGTTAGTTGATTTTGTGAAACTAGTAATTTTCAGGGTGCGATGTTGAAAGATTTTGATAGAGACTTTTCAGGTATGTCGACGATGAATAGTGATCAGTACATTATAAAACGAGGATGTAATTATGGGTATTAATATACGAGTGTGATAATATGATATAAGCGAGGAGTGAGCGGTAATTGTAAATTTCACACTAGTGTTTTTGATAACCAATACATCGAGTTTCATACTGTACTTCTTCTACGACTTATCATAACTTTTATAAGTTAAACTTCAACATCGAATCATTTCGTGGCAGTTGACATGCAGGATTCCGTCAAGGCCACCTAGCAGACAGCTATCCTACCCTGCCACAGGTGGATTTGGTTTATCAGTCCGCCTGCGAGAGCACAGAGAGTGCGGTAATAATTCCGAGATCCTCATTTTCGCCTTTTCTCTTATTTCTAGAAATGCTAACTGAACCTCTGCTTCACTAGATATTTTAAACTAAAGAATTAGTGGGTTCTTAAGGGCAACCACACGGCAGCAACATGTAACACAAAATGACTTGCGTTCTGATCATAACGTCAGTTCAATGTTCCCTCTAGCACTACCACTGTGCTAGTCGAATAAGATCAAAGTGAAATTTTGTTCTAATTTGTTTTAAATAATATTTCACGTAAAAATTACGACTAATAAAAGAAATTAATATTGACAAGAGGACGATCAATATTATTAATACAATTTAATGTACACAATCAAACGAAACATTTAATAAAACGACTATCGATGATTAAGTGTCAATACTTGATTTGTGAACTTCAGTGATTGGTCAAGAATCTGTATTATAATGAAATCTGTATCGTAATGAGTGTCATCATGCAACGGGTTGCAGCCATCAAATGAGAGAATTATGCAATGTAAGTAGACAAACATATATTCGATGTTACAGAGCATGCGAATTCATAAGAAGATCAGTTTTAGTTATTTTATGTGATTAATCAATTTAGTATTCTGTTACGTAACCCTAATAGGTTTCAAATATTATGGTCAAGTATTTCGTCCTTGTGGGACAGAGGCTTGGAGCAGGTGAGCTCATGTTCCGAGTCCCTCCTGTATTACTCGTATACCCGTATCTCCTTTAATAAAATATTGGCCTGACAGCCACCTGTGTGTGAGATGTGTGTGTAATTGAACTGGCTCCTTTGCCCCTAGATCAGTAGTTCATGTATCGTGGCAGGGCCAAAGGATATATCATGGGCAAATATGTATTGGTCCTCGTAGCTAGCTGTTGGTCAGCATGCTTGCTTTCCACTACGCGGCCTCGAGTTCGATTCCCCGTCAGGCAAGATTATAGTGTGCGATTTCCTTGCAATGCCCCAGCATTTGTTGCTGTGTGACGATGAGAAAATTCACTTCTCAGGTTGAGAAGACCGGAATACGGCTTGAGGATGTCTACCTGCTAACCACACGTACCCCCTTGACCCATGGCCGAGAGGTTGGGACGTCGCCCGTAGGCCTGAGTCCGTTCACCGGCTGTCGCGCCAAGTACATACATACATACATACGGCCAATGGGGGGCCTAAGTGATGTTCGGGGAGCGCGAAGGTGGACTTCACTGATAATGTCCCCAGAGGAGCAGTAGGTGCCAAGAGAGGCCCTGGTAGGCGCCGATAGATATCAGCTGAGAACAGGGTTTGGCAAAGCGGAAATGCAAGGACTCAATGGAATTTCAAAGAAAAAGGGAAAATAACTAGTTCGTGAAATTTTATGCCATTCTGTTGCACCAATACTTATCTTGAAGAAAACGCTATCTCAAGCCGCTCAGAGGTTAGTGACCCTTCTTCTTATACGTCCTATCTTCCTTACACAGAAGTTAAATGACCCACATGACGTTCAAAAACCCAAATGACGGGTTTTCTTGGGATGAATTACTCAGGGTGGTCTCCCCTGAGTTTTCGGCCTAGGCTTTTTAGAAACCTACCTCCGACACGTGTCTGGAAACCGTATCGAGCAGGCTCGTCTAGCGGGCAGTCCCATAATATGCCTGAAATTTGACTCTCACTTTCTCCGCCAGGTGTCGGTCTCGGTTGCTGTATCTGAACACTCTGGGGAAAAGTGATATCTCATTATCATATTAGGGCTCACTTGAATGCTGTTGGAGAGATTTAATTTTGCCGGACATACCACAGGGTTCTTTTACATGCCACGAGTGTGACATGGCTACTGTAGCTTTTCCGCCCTTCGAAAATCCCGGCGCATCGGCTGGGATCTAGCCCGCCACTGGGGATTCAAAGGCCAGTATGCTCACCCCTTACCCACCGAGACTCCTTACTGACACTTACGCCAATGAAAATTGACGTTAGTTAATGGGAAATTACTTCCTTGCTCCATCGATTTCATCGATTGTAAAAATATGCCTCGATTTAGCGATCTTTTCGAACAGCAAGCGTTCAGCAATTACATGTTAAATGAAACCAGGAGAGCACATTAGCGACGTACACCGTAACAAGGTCACGGGGATGTGTCTTTTGTTTCAGCGAATCAAGGTAGTCCGTCAACTTTTAGAGAGCAGTGTTGACTTTTGCTTAGCACAACTGCGTCCATGGTTTGCTTTTGTTGAAATGGTATCACATGCTGCATAACTTCACAAAATTGTTTTGAACAAGAATTCGAAACTTTCACAAGAGTTTGTCAAAATAAACGATATAAATTCTCGTACAGAGAAGAATTGTGATACAGTGGGATCCTAAATGTATAGGAACAATTTATGTTATTGATTGAGGAACGAAGAACTCGTAGTTTCTTAAACGACTGAGAGTTGAGAGAATGCCGTCCGTCTACGTGTTTCGGCATTTGAGATTGTTAATTTGATTGATATACCTTAAACAAACTTTGTTTAATATGTACATAGAGACTATCTAGCAATGAGCAAGTACTATTATAATGTCATGATGATATCTGTGTGGATTGCTGCTGATATGCGTGATAACATGAAGCAAATTTTCTCAACCATGAGCTAACGATTTCTTGCCGGTCTGGCTAACCGAGGTCGCTAAGGCTGAAGGGCCGTAGGTGTCTCGGATCGAAGGGTCGCGGGTTCCAATCCCCCCTAAGGCAGGGACGTTTGTGTGTGTTCGTGTTGCTCTTACATGTTCTCCCTACAGTTAAAGCAATCACAGTGGTTGCTATTCTACCAAATTGTTAAAAAGCTACATAAAAAACATTTCGTTGGCTTCTACACTGACCGCTTGTGGCGATGACACACGGCGACATGTCCAGAACTATGAGAAAGATTGGGGCAGAACTAACCTTGTTGATCATCAATAAGTGAGGAGAACCACGAGGATCACAAGATGGAGATATTTAATGAAAATACTCGAATTATACATTTGTCTAATGGTAAAGACACTTATCTAACACGGTGTTTGATCTTATGTGCCTTTGAAATATATAGGAAAAAGTATCCAACGTGCATGCTTAGAATACAATGCAAGGCATGGCAGGATCGGGAAAACAAGTTGGAGGAAACAGGGTCCTATTGAAGTGGACAAAATGAGACAACGGGTCAAAATGGTACATATGGGCAAAATGGGACAATGGGACAAATGGAACAAACGGGAATAGGGACTAATCGGATGTGGGGAAAAAATAGACGAAATGGGGCAAAATGGACAAGTAAGATAAAATGGACATTTTTTATCCAACGATTTATGAGCAATGGGGCATTTCATGAGCACTCGAGCATTTTAACGGCCATTGCTATGTACTCGCTCTAAAGCGTTCTTTAGAGGGTTGCTTGCTAAGGGGTTAAGCGCGTGTTTACGTTATTAACAAAAAGAAATTCATTGTATGATCAGCCCTAACGTGATGTCAAATCTTTAACCAGCATCAGCATCACAAGACGTATTTTCATTATCACTTACATTACATATTCATATATGGGCAAAGAAAGTAGAACATTCAATAATCTACAAATGTGATTTTTGAACATTATATTAGATTTTTGGAGTGTTTTCACACGCAGTATTTATGAATGTTAGTATGTGAGAGAATGAAGTTATTTTCACTCTCAAAATGATATGTGAAGTCAAATATTTTGGAGATTGCGATTCATTAAGTTTTTAATTATTTATTTAACGTGTACATTTCATTACTTTTTAAAAACTAGGTAATTTGGGTCATATTACATTTTAGAAACTTTGCTTCACAATGCTGGCAATCCAAAATAGTAAGCATAGGTTCAAGTTATTGTTAAATATTTGTAAATACAACACAATCGCACTGCGCGTCTGAGAATATGTGCTTGTTATAAACACTTCAGTTTCTTTTAAAACAATGATTAACAAAACGGATGTGCGCACGGCTCCAACTACTTCTTACTCGTTTCATTATAAGACGAACAACCGAGCCTTCTCAACCACATACTTCATAATATTATCATCCTTACTATCATTATCATGTATGTTTGGTATACATCTTTTAAATTTATTTTATTATTCTCGTATAGTTCCAGTTTCTACGGTAAGGGTAAGCATCAAGGAAGTAAAATCAATAGAAAGTACAACAGATATATTTATTTAATTTTATTTTTTTGATGGTATGATACACTAAATATATACAAAAGCAACAAACGAAGAAAGAATCGGCGATGGCTTAGCCGTAGTAGCCTCTGCCGTAGCCGAGTCCGCCAATACCGCCCAGTCCGTAGCCGGCGCCGATGGCTCCGATGCCACCAACAGCGCGGACGGCGCCGATGCCTCCCAGGCCATAGCCGGCGCCGATGGCTCCGATGCCTCCCAGGCCGTAGCCGGTGGCGAGGGCGGGGGCGGCGATGGCAGCGCGGGCGATGGGGGCGGCGACGGCGACGGGGGCGCGAGCGACAGCGACGGGAGCGTGAGCGACAGCGACGGGAGCGTGCGCAACGGCCACGGGGGCGGCGACCTTAGCGACGGCGGGGGCGGCGACGACGGCGGGCTCACGGTGGACGACAGCGTTGAAGCCGTTGACGGGGTCGGCGGTGTACTGGACGGTGCGGCGGGTGCCGTCGGGCTCAACCAGGGAGTAGGCGCCCTGCACAACATCGCCGTCGCGGGTCTCGGTCTGGCCCTTGCTGTCTCCGGTCAGGGCGTCCTGGACATCGTAGGAGAAGCTGTACTGGGGATGCGGGTCGTAGGTGTCGACGGCGACGGGAGCGGCGACGGCGGCGGCAACGGGGGCGGCGATGGGGGCAGCGATGGCGGCGCGGGCAATGGGGGCGGCGATGGGAGCGGCGAGGGCGGGGGCGCCATAGCCGTAGCCACCGTAGCCGATGGCGGCGCGGGCGGCCAGGGGCGCGCCGGGGGCGAGGACGGCGGGGGCGCCGATGACGCCGGCCCTAGCGACGGCGACGAGGGCGGCGAAGACGACGAACTGCAAAGAGAGACAGGCCATGAGTCTATTTGACTAGTCACGTGCCTTTACAGCCCGTCCTGCAAACCTTCCTGAGAACACCTCTGCAAGATTTTAGATTTGGAGAGTGCTCGTGAAAACGAAGGCAGAGGGCCGCCGTGAGTCGGGTGCGCGTACTCACCTTGAATGCCATGTCTGCTGCTGGGGTGGGTGCGAGCGAATGCGTAGTGCAGTGCGAGCGATGCTTTTATACGGCGAGGCGTGGCCGCGGGGCGGGCAACGGGGGCGGTGGAGCGGAGGAGACGGGGACCGTATTAGCGGCGCCGGTCCAACAGGTAGGCGCAAGTGACCCGTCGTGCAGGACCGGCTCGCGTTAAGTTTCAGATTCTGACAGCTATTGGAAACATGTAATCTGCTCACCGAACGTTCTTCGTCAATATTGCAGTTGCTTTGGAGCTGCTGGTTGAGAGATACTATGTTTGTTTATCTGGGTAATTTTTCGTTTTATTTGCATTGATAAAGAGTGTGAATATAGTTTTGGCAGGGTTTTTATTACCTGCTCAAAGTAACGCGCATTTTATCACGACGTTCTTAAAATTAAATAGGAGTGTAATTGTATGTTTGCGCGTGCGTGTGTATCTGTGGTTTTGCGTGTGTTATTTAGTTTATGTACCGCTACTTTTTTGTTTTGTTGTGATGTTTTTGATAACCTAAGTGTTTTCTTTCTCATTTCATTTCGTTTTTGTCGTATTTGTTTTGTGATTTTTTTAATATGGTATTTCGGAAATGCATTTCTACGTTATAATACTTGTGTTTAAAATTCTAGTTTAGCTGAGAGGAGTCTTACGTTTTGGATATTTACCTTTATGCCTTTATTAAGAATTGAATTGTTTGATATCTTCTTTGTGTATTGTTTTGAGGTTTAAGATGGTGATCAACATGTGTTTTTTTGATGAGTGTTTGATGATACTTTATGTGTGCTATTCCAAATTGATATGTATTGTTTGAACCACTCTTGAAAGTATTTCAATTAATCAGGTATCATAATCAATTGTTATTGTAAGAACCGTATACTTTTTCATTCTCCGTGGGGGAAGGCACCAAGTTTTTCAGATATAAGGAGTGTTTGTTTCAAGTCTTGTATAAAGAACTAGCAATCTTCTATTTCTAATTTATTAGTAACGGTGAAACGTTGCTCTTAGTATGGGGCTTTTTATGGTTACAAAAATTCCATCGAAATGAGATTATAGTTGGTTTACGGAAACCGTGCTGTGGTATAAAATATTGTTTATCTGTTTATGTTATTGGATGACGCCAAAATTAAAAATTGTCTTCTTGTTCTTCTTCTCTTCTATCTAGGCCAGTGGGACGTTCCAATCTCAGCATCTCTTCCCTTGGTCTTCCTACACTTCTCTTATGCCAAGATAATTATATTCCATTGTTTGTTTTGGAATCCTTTCTGGTTGCAAACTAATGGCAAGCTGTTCTTCATGCTTCACCTTTTCGGTGCATCTGTAGTTGATTTATATAAAATGCTATTAAAGCAAGTGTAAAAACTCATTTGAATGTTTAGTTATAATCAAACATTGTAGAATAAGAGAAATAGTGTGCTTAATTAACATTATATGGGAGGGTCTATATGATCGGTACTGGAAACGCGACCGAATAACACATCACGTAACCATAGATAGATTTTGCATGTGACCTAAATAGCTAACGTTAATTCTCGAGAAACCATATAATAAGAGGGTATAAATAAAAATCGATCAGTAATAAGCGGCAGCGTTGCCATTAATGACATATAGAACTCGCTGTCCATCTTGACGGTTCCCCATAACTGCAGCGTGATGATGCACGTCCCACTCCCAAAGACGGCGTTCCGTTCTCAGAAGGACGGGCACGCTCTCAAGATTTCCCCGGTTGCACGCGAGCGCTGCGCGCAGGCGCTTCCATAGCCGCTCCCGCGCGGCGCCCCCGGCTCCGCCCCCAGACTCCGCCCCGCCCCGCCCCGCCCCGCTCCGCCCACCCGCACGCAACGCCGGCGCCGGGTGGCGACACTGCGCCGCCCCGCGCCGCGCCGCGCCGCGAACAACTGGCGGCGACCGCTGCCACATAGTCCTCACTCCCACAACTGACCCTTCGCATTCCGGTCGCTGTTAGTTGGGGTCGATTTTTTTTTTGAACGTCGGTACTTTTCAATTCAATTATGCCTTGCTTTATGTAGCGAGACTGAGGACATCAGACCTGTTCTTCCGTCTGACGGCGAACATTTCCTTTACCTCCTTTCAGCCTCTAGCGTAGAAGCAATGTATCACTCCGGCGATAATACAGGAGATTTGAGTTTAGTTTAGTGAGTTCTTTTAGGCTTGATGATCTTTTACATGCAGTAAATCTTTAGCAAGGGTCAGCCGACTTTACTTTCCCTCTGAAAGCAGGCGTACGAAGTTTTTCGCCCTTAAAAATCTGCGACTTGGGTGTAACAATCCGGAACGTTAACCGTTATACTATCCATACCTGAAAACAGTGGATGCCTAGTGGACGCCTCGTATTGTTGTAAACCCGTGGCACTGATAAGATGATATTAACAGGCATATAACAATATACTAAAAATTCTCCTTGAATCGTGCTTTAGTTCACTTCATGACTCCACTAAGAAAATAAAATTATTTGCAATTTAAAATCACAAAATTTTTTGCAATGTAAAACAGTTTATATGACTTAAAAGTGTTCTTGACTAAGTTTTTTGTTACGATTCCATTAATAAAAGTCTTCTTCTCAAAAAGTTTTTAAACATTAGCTGCACACCTCGTCGCAAGATTTTTAATGCATGTCTCGTTTGAGCCGTCGTGGGAGGTTGAGTCGTTTCCTCAGCATCGTCGTAATATTCTTCTTCACACACTTCTACTGCCACTTGTGAACGGTAGAGGTAACGATTCTATATACGTCGTCTTCTATTTGTCTGGACGATGTAGTGTTTTTCTCATCCTCTGCATCCCATTCTCGCAATTGTTTTTCCGTCGTATTGGGTGTTAGACTGCTCTGGATTTCTTCACGCGGGCTGCATGGTCGTTCTTTAATCGCGACTCACGCTGGTTCAAAACTGTGTGAAATTAAAATGTATATCAAAATAATAACAAAACCTATTTCGGATCACTGTAAAGGTCTTTTTAATTAAGTTTACGAATCATTAGATACTGTTATAATTTTATCCATTTAATTGAGTTCTTAACTCCATTGGGCGAAAGGCGATGGAAATTATTTGTTGTATTAATTATTCATTTGATTAAGTATGCATTTTATTAATTGATTATTTATTATTAATTGTTTATTGTTTTGGAGGATGGCAAAAGAAGACAAATCAGTAATTGGGAGTGACGTCGCGACAGAAGAAATTTTTTTTTGTATGATAACATTTATATTTTTTATGGCGGGGTTTTCATATCTGTCGTCTTGATTTTTCGCCAAAACACATTAACTTACGCTAAAAAATGAATATTATAAGTTTTTTATCCATTGTTGAATTTTTGAACATATGCAATTTCTGTCCATGTATGTGCTGTGTTGCCGATCGTACTAGAATTGAAATATTTCTATGGTCATTTCTTTTTATTAAATAAAGGGGTGTGATAATACTCTTTTACAATTCGTCTTTTTCGTACAATTCGTACAATTCAAATATTCGATTCGTACAATTTAAACTTCAAATATTCGATATCCTAATTTTGTAAAACATTCACCCATCTTTCGAGTGTACTGTGTTCAACGAGAGAGATCGCATTAACGAAACTTCTGTAAATCAAATATCAACATAATTCATATTACTTTGTTTTAAGAAAATGGCAAGGGAATGGACGGAGAAAGTAAAGGAATACATGAATATTGATATTTAACCGACGTATAGTAATGCCATAAAAATATATATGATTTTGAACAGATGCAGTTCGAATGCAATAGCATCTGTGGAGATCGAACATTCAATATTTTGCGCGCCAAGGCCTTCACTAAGTATCTTCATTTCTTTCAATCAGTGAGCTTTCGTTTCCTAACCTGCCACTGTGCGGGGGAGAGGCGGGACCGGGGCAAGTAGCGGATGGCGTCGGGGGCGGGCGCGGCGCCAGGTCCGTCGCAAGCGCACCGGCGCGCGGCCTCCGCGGCACACGGCGGCGGTGGCACGGGCGAGGGCGTGGCGTTGCGGGAAGGGAGGGGAGTGGTGGCACCCGGCGTGCGTGGCGCCGCGCCGCGCCCCAGGGCGAAAGACGCGCGGCCAACGCTTGGGAAAGGTCACGCGCACCTTCTGCGATTCAAGGCGCGTGTCTTCAACGCTCTTGCAGTGATCGGCGATTGGACCGTGGAGGAAATACTGCATATTCTGCTTTGGACGTCCCTAATATGAAACAAATAGGAATTTTAGACATAGAAAAGACAATATTTGTTATTTGGTTGATTGGTTGGTTGGTTGATTCGTACTTAATGCGCTGCCGTCCTGTTCATCCGAGTGCGATAAAACTTTGTCAAACTATGACTTGCTCTCGTGGGATGAATATTGGCATTGCTCGATGGGAATGTGCGTATGTCTGCGCACGTAGATGCGCGTTGATGATTTTATGCTGACCCCAGCGCCCCTGTTCAGTTTTCTTCGCAACGGCGCTCTTCGCAACTCGCAGTGCCCTGAAGTATTAAGAGTGTCTGCCCCTGTGATTGTAAAATAACGCCTGGGAGAGACAGAGGCAGACAGAGGCAGAGGCTGATATAGGCGCAGAAAGAGAAACAGAACAGAGAAAGTGTGATAGAGAGACAGGGAGAGAGACGGATAGAGAAAGGGAGAGGGAAGGAGAAAGAGCGAATGGAGGGCCGGGCAACGTCTGCCGGGTTCCGCTAGTGTATGAAAACCCAACATATATAATGCATCATAGTTTAAGGAATAAAAGTGAATATATTAAGTATTAAGTTTTCTCGAATCCAAACACTAGGAGGTTCCGAGATCTATTGAACATCCTGATCGTAGTAATTTATTTCTTCTTCTCCTTCTTCTTCTTCTTCTTCTTCTTCTTCTTGTTATTATTATTATTATTATTATTATTATTATTATTATTATTATTATTATATTAAATAATAATAACATTAAATGTGCCCTGGCTGTCAACACCAGCCCATTTGATTAACAAATAATGGACAAAGAGAAACAATATTGCCGGTTCCGAGTCCAACGAGTTATGTTCTCTCCAAATTTTAGATGGCGAGCATTCGTTCTAAGTTTATGACAGGCTACATAAACTTCGCAAAAATTTAAAAATTGTCACTTAATGAAAAAGTTGGTTTAACTGCTTTGGTAACACGTGCGTCAAAGGACCCTATATTCCCTATTCAGGTGAAGTTAAAAGTACCTAATATTCAAGTAAGTGATCAAAATTTAAGATCCCCAGATGACTAGCGGACAGAAAAGTAAAATTCAAAAACTAGGGAATTTTGTTGCAATGCGAAAGATATTAGCGATAAAAAACAATATTGAAATTTTAGAACCTTTAATCTTTTTGTAGAATGGAAAAATTGGAATGATTTAGCGTTATCAAATAATACTTTCCAAGTAAAATCCAATTAGGTTTCCATTTCAATAAAACAATTTTGGAAAATCAGCTATCGTCTTTTGTTTGCAACATTGTGAATGTGTATTAGAGAACAAATCATTCTTTAATTAGAGAACTAATAATTGCCAGTAAACGAAGTAGATCTGAATACAATAGAAATGCCATACTTATTGAAAAAATGGCAGTCTAACTTCGTTTATGAGATTTACTCTAATATACTGGCATGAAAGATCACTAGATTATGTGATCGAATTACGTAATGCTTTAGATGATGGATAAAATATCTAATTTCAGTTGCTGTAATTAGGATGGAGGGTAGCCCAAGTGAAATTCATTTTTTGGAGTTATCTACCAATTCGTTATCCCACTGGTTTGTTATTTTTGGAATTTTTTAAAATAATTTATTATAACTTTTTAAATAAATTTCATATTGAACCAGCGAACTAAGTTATTTGTAATTATTGATCAAAACTTTTCAGTATTTTTTTACTTTTAAGCACTTTCTTCCTAAGAAGAGCAATTATGGTAATTGTGCGCCGGAAACGGTGAATTTCAACAGGAAAAACTCTTATTGCCTGGCCCTAGTAATGCAAAAGTGGATAAATGTTTTCCCTTAAGTAAATTACTTCCTCTAACGCTCTGGTGCTTTTAGCAAAAGATTCCCCGGAGCTCAAGAATTGGTTGATATTGTGGTGGAATATCTTGGTGCCCTCGGAATGAAATTGTCCGTTGCGAAATATTCATCATGTCAAATTACAACTTTTGAACGATCCTAGTTCATTGAGGACCGCTATTTGGAAAGGTTGGGAGAGAGAATTCCTCTGGTCAGTAATGATCATACACTATCGTGAACTACTCTATCTGGAACGGCTTCCCATCTAAATGATCAATATATAATTTGATGGAAGCAGTGTCGATGCTACAGAATGCGCATTTAAAGCACACTCAGAAATTGGCATTACTTCATACCTACATAATACCACATTACCTTTATCAATTGGTTTTATCCCTACCATCAATATCGATGCTCAGGGAAGCGGACGGTCAAATCAGAGTGGCAGTCAAACAATTCCTACATCTGCATATGAGTACTGCAGATGGCTTGTTCTACCTGGCCAAGAGAGATGGAGGACTGGGATTGCTGCACCTCGCCCAACACGTTCCCAGAGTTGCGCTGAACCTAGGATTACGATTAGAATAATTTGCAGATGGTTGAGTTCCAGTCCGAGTTTTTACCAACGAACATAAAAAAACCGCAAAATCATTGAGACTCAACTGGACCTATTCTGAAGAAGATTTAAGGGCTTGTAAGAAAAAATGCGCAGATGAGGTAGCCGTCTGGGAGAAGCTGGGATCCCAAGGGACAGCAGTTAGAGCGCATATAAACGATTCGATTGGAAATGTCATTTTGAAAGATTATCATCTTCTGAAACCTGGTCTTTTTATCACTGCACCCCAATTGAGATCAAATACTGCTGCCAATAAAACTACTCTTAGTAGAGAGAATGTATACTGCAATGCAGCGCAATACAGCGGTGGAAACTATGAATCACATCCTCGGTCAGTGAATTTTGACCAAGCCAGCGAGAATAAAGCATCATGACGAGATCAAGAAGGAAAGATGCTCTGGAAATCGGACACCGTGATGTCCACGGAAGCCAGTTTGTCCGTTGCCGAAGGGGTTAGAGTCAAACCTGACCTGATACTAAAAAGCCGGGAAGGGGTCCACGTGGTCGATGTGATAGTCCGCCACGAGGATGGGTCTAGCCTTCTGAAGGCAGGGGAGGAAAAGGTGGTAAAATGCCATCCAGTCTTCCCCCTGGCAGCCCAACTTCATGGAGTACCCAACGCCAGAATCCTGCCAGTGGTGGTTGGAACCTCTGGCGCTCTGCCAAGATCCACAGTCAGTGCCTTCAAGATCCTGGGGGTCACGTCTCGAGGCGATCTACTACTATCTCGTTAATTGCTTTCAGAAGCTCTATTAAACTCTACACACAATTTGTAAATTACGATGGTGCAATTTAGCATTGCTGGTTGTAAATGCAAAGGAACTGAATTGTCCCGTGGGGAGGTCTAGGGAAGACAGGGGATCCAAAAATGCATAGGAATTAGATACCACAACTTTAAGTGGGAAGTGTATGCTATTTAATGTAGCAATGTGAAGTCAGAATCCATGTGATGCCACAGCGTTGTTCTCCGCCCGTCGATTCGTCCGTTTCTGTCTGTCAGTTCTGTCAGTACAACTCACTTTCTCCAAATTTAATATTCGTAAAAATGTTCACAAAAATGGCTTCATATGCTTTAATTAAACTTGAATAGCGTAAAGGACGGTTAAGAGAATGGTCAGTGTCTGATTTTCGTTAAATTCGCTGATTTTTTGAAAATTTGCAAAAATGCAATTTTTTTCGTTGTCTTTCTAGAACTACAATATTGAAGATGGGCGATTTTCTGTTCTGTTTTGTTCTGATCTGTTTTTTAAATACGAACAATTTATAAAATATATGAGTTGCATTTGCGCAATGTTGCGTGAAATATAGGCATTTTTTATATTTATTTACACATTCTTCTTAAAAACCTCTTAAATTTTTTTATTGAAATTTTGCCGTCATATGTATCAAAGGACTATAAAAAATCGGTCCTGATCTCATTTCCATAGAGCTCTCCTTATTTTCAAAAATTGGAAAATTTTAACATTTTAAAATTACAAAAATGAAGATAGATTTTCGCTTTAAACAAAATCTGTTCCAAAAAATCAGCACTTTAAAAAAATGCCACGTACATCAACAAAAACTAGTAGTTTTTGCGTAATTTGTGTCAGTAATTATGCAATATGTAAACAAATTTCTCAAAAACCGCTTCAGATATTTTCTTTAATTTTGTTTGAGGGATAGAATAAGGAATGCTTAAAGATTGTCGCAGTTCTCATTTTCCTTGAAGTATCTGAAGTTTCGAAAATTAAAAATTCAGCAATAATATGAGAAAGTACGGTAGTGCTGTGGCGCCACTAGTTTCGTGTAAGATTGCAATGGAGTATTCATTTCATTCACTATCCCTTTCATTCCTATTTTAAATAAGTGTTGCCAACATTTATTTCCAAAATAAATTTCTTTATTAATTTGATGGTCCACGAAGGAGAGATCATGCTTCTTAGTGCACTTTTTTCTTTTCTTTGGAGGTACATGTTTCTTCAATAAAGTTCAAAATACGTTGACCTATAAGACGTGTTGAGAAGTAATTGTAATGGTTAAAAATATGTGAAGTATTGTGAGAGATTTATTGTATCGAATATCCTAACTAAGAATCTTGCATCTTAAAGTTAGTGACAAAAATGTGGAAATATCATTATAGCCCACTTTCATGTTAAAATCACTAATTATATATTTGAAATATTTTACGTTTCTGTCTTCTATTTTTGTTTCCTAGAAAACATGACCTCATCACAATGTGAATGAGCGGTATAACGACAATAACGGAATACCTGAGGAAACGTGGCAAAGATTTTGCTAATTTTTCACTCGACCTTGATGTACTGGAATCTTTTCCACCAATAATTCCATTCTTCAAAGAGGATTTAAAGTTGTAAATACGTATTTTGGGTTCAACGTGCCTTCTTAAAGTTAATTAAAATTGTCACAAAGAAATGTAGGATCAAGTTTAATTTCTTTTGTCGCTTATTTTCAAGTTTCCGTGCCGGCATGGCTCCGCCCTTCAGAATTTACTTAATTACCTTGGTTATTGCCACATAATTTTGAAAGTTTTTTGAACAAAATTTTAATAAAAATGTGCCTGATAATCTATCCTGTTAATATACTTCATAGGCTTCACTACCGTCATAGTTGTTGCAAACGTTTGCAAAATGGTGTGAGTGTTTCTCGATACTCTGCAAGATAATATAGCCCGTCCCGTCCTAGGCAATTAAAAAAATACCAAATACAGGTGATCTCTAACCCTACTTGAAATTCCGGTATGGTAGTTACAAATACTTAAAAACATACTTTTGTAATAATTAGTAAAATAATTTGTAAATAATTTGTAAAAATAATGATCGTAATAGTCTGTCAGTTAGACAATGATGGTGACTTCTAGAGGAATGAAATTATGGAAGTAGGTATGAAGTTAGCAAAAAAAGAAAATGCTTGTCGAAAGTCAGAAACGACGTACTGTGTTATGAAACATAAAATAAAGTATTCTGTTATTCCACTAAACAATCAGCAAGCTATGGAATAAGTATTGGCATGTAACTTCTATTCAAACTATGCTACACTATATTTTTGCAATATTGATGTCATTGGCTGGAGTTGCCGCTTGAAGCTTGGGGTCTGGCGGGAGATACGGTTTCAACGGGAAGGGTGCTCTTCGAGGCTTCGCAGCTTGCCCGCGGTCATCACGCGGCGGAGAGGCGGGAGCCGTCGCGCGGCGGTGCGACACTGGCCACCTGCGTGGGGGCGGCGCGGTGCCGATGAATTATGGATGTGTGCAGTGGGCCTCGCGTTGCCTCAGCGCCGCTGGGACCGGGCCGGCTCGCGTTGGGCTGGGCCGGGCCGCGTCGGGCGGGCCGGCTCGCGTTGGGCTGGGCTGGGCTGGGCCCACCCGCCCGACCAGCAGCCACCGCCACCGTCGCCCGCCACGCCCAACCGTATAAAAGCGTCGCCGCGAGCTCAGGGGGCAGGCATTCAACCGCAGTCAACAGCAGTAGCAGCCATGGCATTCAAGGTGAGGGGTCCCGCGGACACCGCACGTTCAACGCCCTGGGTCCTTTTCCGAACTATCGTGTCCAGTTTCGTAGTTTCTAGTATGCGACTTTGTTAAAATGTGGAAAATAGGATCTAAATATTTTAAAAAAAAATTAAAATATTGAATCGATACCTGCTTGATACGTAGCCTTACCGAGTCGACGTGTTGGTTGTTATTAATTTACAAGATAATATTCGTGTTAAGCTACTCCATAAAATTAATGGCTCTGGTTTTTTCGGTTTTTAGCATTCGTTTAAATTGAAAGTTAAGCAATTTTGGAAGGGTATTGCATTCTCAGTTGATTTTCATGTTATTTAAAGAGTGTTTTTCCATAGTTCTTCGTCTTCGCCGCCCTCGTGGCCGTCGCTAAGGCCGGCGTCATTGGCGCCCCCGCCGTCTACGCCCCCGGCGCGCCCCTGGCCGCCCGCGCCTACGCCGCCCCCATCGCGGCTGCTCCCCTCGCTTACGCCGCCCCCGCCGTCGCGAAGGTCGCCGCCCCCGTCGCCGTCGACACCGACTACGACCCCAACCCCCAGTACAGCTACGCCTACGACATCCAGGATGCTCTGACCGGCGACAGCAAGGGCCAGCAGGAGACCCGCAACGGTGATGTTGTCCAGGGCTCTTACTCCCTGGTTGAGCCCGACGGCACCCGCCGCACCGTCGAGTACACCGCCGACCCCGTCAACGGCTTCAACGCTGTCGTCCACCGTGAGCCCGCCGTCGTCGCCGCCCCTGCCGTCGCTAAGGTCGCCGCCCCCGTGGCTGCATACGCTGCCCCCGCCATCGCCGCCCCCATCGCCCGCGCTGCTTATGTTGCCCCCGCCATCGCTGCTGCCCCTGCTCTTGCCGCCGGCTACGGTCTTGGCTACGGTCGCGCTATTTACGGTTAAACAGTCTTTAGTTGCTAATAGTATGTTGTTCGTTTTGTATTTATTAAGTGCCTTCTCAAAAAAATGAATAAAATAATGTTCAAGTATTTGACATCATCTTTATTGCTATTGTATTCCCCATCACTTAATGTTATCCTTAATTCTGGAACCATTTTTTCCAATCCAATTTCCATGGATTTCATTTTTATTTCGCATATTCTCAAAATATTGCTGTCTAAAAACGAAATAATTAAAATGTTTGAAAATGTTTGTTGTGAAGCAGAGCCTGGAATTTCTGAACTCACATTGAAATTTGTTAAGTTTTTCAACTATGTCACTCCCGTCTACAATGATTTGTGGTAGTGACATTTTACATATATGCCATATGCAATGCTCTAATAATTAAAGTTATATTAGTTTCTGCAACTTTGGTATAGATTTTACACAATCATTTTTTGTATAAAATATTCTCTATTAATTGTCCTGGTTGTATGTAGTTCAATGACATACCATTTCTTAAATTAAGTTTACGTCAAGCTGTTACCATTAATATTATCTGACAATTCATTGATTGGACTTCCCAACGTGCAGCACAAGACCTACGTCGTAATTTTTCTTCACTGACGAGCTTCTTGCCGTCGTTCCCGTTGTTTTTGTGCGGGATGGTTTATTATTTCACATAGGTAATGGAGAGGTGGCAGAACTTTCACATTCGTCAAATGCTTCTGAGATGATAACAAATCGTGATCGTTGGTTCGGATCTAAAAGGATCTCTCAAAATCCTACGAACTTTTATTTTTAGCTGAAGCTAGTTACATAGTAGTGTGTGTGTAATGTGTCTCTGTGACGTGTGTGTGTGTCTGTGTGTGTGTAAAATGGACATGAATTGTGGGTGTACAACGGTATGATGGAACATAATTGTTTAGTTATTTTCTTGAAGAGGATGAAGTGCCAATGACATTCGGAAGTTTGTGTTGCAATAGGAATGTGAATTGCACAATTTTCTTGAATATTTGAATGATTTGAATACAAAGTGTCTTATATGAATATGAATACAAATATGATTACCTTCACGACAAACTATTGGAACAACCAAACTACATCAAAGTTTTTCATTTTTTTTATCTCGTGGCACACTAATCCCAAACCTTGGCACTCATAGTACAGCAATTGACTAGTATTAGGTTCTTATCATATTATAGTAATTGTGTATGATATTACTATATGATTAACTCACAATCATTACATTATCATTAGTACATCACATTCCTAGTGATTAGCTTAAAATGGATTTACTTATGTTAATTGCTGTGAAAAACGCAACAAATGTTCAATGTACGTGCATTGTAAAAACGTTTATGAAAATGTGAAAACATATGTAGCGGGTAATTTGGGCTTGGTGTCTTTTCAGGGTCGAATAGCTGACGAGCATACCTTCAGAACTTCTTCCGTAGTGTTAATTTAAGATCGAAGTTTGGTCATGATGCGGCGATCATTGATGAGCTGACTGCTTCACAAATATACGTCGTAGTAAAAGGCAGTATTGCCTACATTTCTTTCTTTTAGATCATGAGACATTCGTTAAAGAACACTGTTCCATTAGCCTCGTAGTGACTGGCTACACCTACTGCCTAATGCACACAACTGACGGAATAATTTGATGCAACTGTCAATCAGTCACGCATCCTTCTGACAGACCAATGCAGTCACATGCTAGCGGATAAGTAGTATATCCTTGTCACCTGTTGACGAAACAGCACGGCAACTATGGAGGCATCACATACAGTTTTCTGCAAGTTGAATTTCAAACCACATTATCAATTGAACCTGATGTGAAAAAATAGTTTGCAGATTTGGATTTTGCACATCAAAATAATGTTTACAAAAAATAAAATAATCGCAATCGTGTTTAAATCGGGAGGATGCAAGAGAGTGAAATGAAACAAATTATTTGGAAGTGAATAAAATTAGAGAATGAGAGGACGTGGACAAGAATGATTATGTCCTCATATTTTTCTGAAGAGCTATTCATCTTCTTTTCGATCGTGTGAAGAAAAGAAATGATTTTTATTTTTCTTAATTTAATTTTATATTAAAAGCTGGAAGCTAGCTCTCTGGCTTTCGAAACCATAATGCGACTGTTCAAACCCCACTAAAGGCAGTATATTTACAAAGGATAGAAACTTCTCATTTGTACTGTGGGGGACTTTTGACATGCCAAAAAGCTCTGTCCAAATGTCAGGCAAATATGTTTCCTCTGACATTACTCGTTCTAGTATTCAGGATAACTGTGACGTGACTGTGATGTTGTCGACATTGTTGTTGTGTCCTAATGATAAATATTGTAATAAAAATGTAGTTGTATCCAACAGAGATGTTCAGTTTCTTAAATTTCCAGTAATACAACCCATGTTGAGGTCGAGCTAATACACTCATACGTGGGATTAAAAAACATTTGAATTCTAATTGTTCAAATATAACATACATATTATTTATTTAATTAAATGATAGTCGTTTTTTTGTATTCACCTCTCTGTCGTTAGGCTATTTTCTGACATTGGAAACGAGATGGAACACAAATTGACACCAATATGTTTCTAATAGAGCAATGTTAGAAAACTAGATAAATATATAAAGATTTTTTTAATTTAATGCTCGTGAATCTCAAAATTTGGCCTAATATTATGCCGATATATAAAATAATGGGGAAACTCGTTCATAGAGAATGCATTTTATTTTATATTTTGTGTTCGGGAAAGTTTATAAAAAAACGTGCATATTTTTTTAAACTAACCCAATGATTCTCGATGAACGGTCCAGTCCTCATATTGAATCTGCTGCGGTGGAGGCAATAAATGGCGAAATGAAATTTTTG
The DNA here is from genome assembly GCA_038098605.1 of Gryllus longicercus. Classification (NCBI taxonomy): domain Eukaryota; kingdom Metazoa; phylum Arthropoda; class Insecta; order Orthoptera; family Gryllidae; genus Gryllus; species Gryllus longicercus. The sequence continues at coordinate 3,247,720 of JAZDUA010000127.1, read as the reverse complement.
AGACCATAGTGGGGTATTGGTCATTGCAAAAAAAGAGAAGTGTCTATGAACATTGAGGTTCGACTCATTCAGTATGTATGTCTCTAATGTTTGATCGTCGCTACGTTTTGTAAGATTTAATTTTCTAGTACATTGGTTGAAATGGCCATATGTCACAAGTTCTTTAAATATTCTCTCTGTACATGGAAATGGTATGTAAGAGATACAGTAAACGTATTTTTGTGTCGGACGAATTAGTGGATTGTTGGGGTAGGTAGAATGAAGGAAAATGCCCTAATATGCGCCTCAAGAATGTAGATAGTTTGAAAGTCTGTGTTTTGTGCAGTGTTTGTGAAAATCATGTATTGTGAATATTTGCTCTCCTCAGAACATCTGCGAGTTACGGTTCATTTCTTTGTGGGTTCAAGAGTTATCGTAATCATAAACAGACAATATCGTACAATTAGTACAATCCGATAACGTTTCCACGACTTTGTAAAATATTGATAATTGTTTGTACAATGTTTTGGATAAACGTTTCTTGTTTTGTTAGGAAGTAGGAGGAATGGTAAAAATTAGCAAACCAATTTACAAAGCGACGAAATCACTTTTTATTGATCATTTTGGTATTTTGCAGGACGAATTGCGTGATTATGTACAATAAATACGTGAACATTGGGGTCCCAAAGGTGGAGGGCGAGGTCCGGGAAAGGATCGGTCAAAGAGGGGTGGGGGTGGGGAAGTTTAGCCGTGGAGAGCAGCCTTGGCAGCCAGGAAGCTAGCGCCAGCGCCGTAAGCCACGGGCGCGCCGTGAACGGAGACGGCGGCGGGGGCGGCGTAGCCGTAAGCAGCGGGGGCAGCGACGCGGACGGCGGCGGGAGCGGCGTAGCCGTAGGCAGCGGGGGCGGCGTAGCCAACGGCGGCGGGCGCGGCGTAGCCGACGGCGGCGGGGGCGGCGTAGCTGACGGCGGCGGGGGCAGCGACGGACACGGCAGCGGGAGCGACGGCTCTCACGGCGGCGACGGGGGCGGGAGCGACGGCCCTGACGGCGGCGACGGGGGCGGCGACGGCGACGGGGGCGGGAGCCACAGCCTTCACGACGGGGGCGGCGGCCACCACGGCGGGGCTCTTGGCGACGACCGCGTTGAAGCCGTTGACGGGGTCAGCGCTGTAGGAGACGGTGCGGCGGCTGCCGTCGGGCTCGATGAGGGAGTAGGAGCCCTGGACCACGTCGCCGCTGCGCACCTCGTGCTGGGCCTTGCTGTCGCCGGTGAGGGCGTCGGTGACGCCGTAGCTGAAGCTGTACTGAGGGTTGGGGTCGTAGGGCTCGGCGGCGACGGCGGCCACAGGCGCCGCGGCGTAGGCCACGGGCGCGCCGTGCAGAGGGGCGACGCCGGCGCGGGCGACGGCCACCAAAGCGGCGAGGAGGACGTACTGCAACACACAAAAGGACCACCTCTTAGAAACACTGCATCGTACCATTTCTCCTGAAGTTTTCATAGTGTTCGTTTTTAACTCTCGCGTATGTCTGATGAATGATGTATGTGAGTTGGGCGTGGGAGTTGACATTGATTAACTGCGATGTATTTGGAAAAACGTCGGCGAATGTAGAGTACATTGTGGTGTTTTAGACGAAGGTGTTGGACGGTGTACTCAAATTTTGAAGAAATGAGAAGGATCGAAAAGTATGATTAAACTTGGTAGATTGAAAATAAGATAAATTTTCGTAGTTGAACTGATACTTCTCTACCAAACAAAAGATATCGTACCAGTTTGCAACAGTACACTTGTTAATTCTAAAGAAGTCCACAAATTGTTCCTCATAAAACTAATTACGAAGACTTTCTAATATTAACTGGTCGTTAATATATGAACGGAATTTGAAGGGCTATTTTTATTTAAATTTCTCATCGGAATTTCTACCCATAGCTGGCGGCTTGGACTCGAACCCTCTCGATCACCATTATTTATGGTTCATCTACCGAAGGCCACCGTCATATAAGGAAGACGTTTTTATCAGGTTTGCGAACATTACCAGACAGGTGGGCCGGGCGCTCGTTAAGGTGAACCGGGATCTTTTCCCCCCCCGCGACATTGCTGGCGTATCCCGTCATCAGGCGTCCTGCACGTGTCGGCTACGCGCCTAGAACTTTCGCCGTGCGTGAGCGTGCGAATCGGCGCCCGAACGCTCGTGTGCCGGTGCGCGGAATCCGACGTAAACTCAATGACGCGCGTGGCCGCCGCGCGCGCTGACGTGGCGCTGGCCGGCCGGCTGGGCCCTGACATTTGTGAGCGCTCCGCTTCGCACCGCCACTGCCGCCGCCGCTGGCTAGTCTACGCCGCCCGAGCCGTTACCGCTTCCGGCACTTGTTCTACCATGCGCTGTTGTTTACGCGACTGGGTGCAGCTTGCAGCGCCAAGCTAGCTTTCGTTGTTTTTGCTGTTTCTGTTCCACTCTAATCCTATCTAATGAAATGTGGTTTTTGTACACTGTAATTCTTATGTACGCTGGGCGATATTTTATTTTTATATTTTGAATGATGTTTCTTGTTTTTATGATGTTTTCTGTTAGCTACTCGTAAAGTAGGGGAAACATGCCTTTCTAATTTCGCGAATTCGATCCTGGCCAAACATAACGGATTTTCCGGATGTGAAAATAGAACTTCGTGCGTGCTGTTCATTTTACGTGTTTCATATTTTACAAACTTCTACGATTGACAGTGAATTAAAATCTTCCTTGAAGGCAGCTCCCAATACTACTTTTAATTGAGGCACGAATAGCTAGAGATGAACTGTCAAAGATCCACGTAGTGGGAAGAATAAGTGATCCAAGTTAGCGACTGATGTAATTGTCAAAATTGGCTTTGAAAAGGGCAGTGGGTATACCGTTCCAAGAATACATGCGAACCCGGGAAGAAACTGGCGGTTTCGTCTGAGGCAAACCGATGTATTAGCTATGCGCCTTTAGAATGGTTATATTTGTATTAAAGATTATTGCTTTGCGAGTAGGTTTTGATTTTTTCAAACAGACAAAACATTTGAAAAAACATTATTCCTTATTTTTTTGAATGTAGCTATTATATACTGTGATTTCGGATTTGTGTCACGATTGTCAGATTTTCACACTATTTGCAATCAAATGACATAGTAACTTTAGAAAAAATAAGGTTGAACCTGAAACTATCATACAGTGAATTTGTATTTTCTAAAATGTTGAGAGTTAATTAATAATATTTGGTATTTTAAAATTATTTTCTTGTTCAATTCATCAACAAATGTCTTTCGTGCATTTGCAGTGTGCGCCAAAAATTTAAAATGCTCAAACTTTAATTTTAAAAGCGTGCGATTTGAAGGATGGTAGTGATAGAAGATTTTTGTTACATTGGCTTTTCGCCATGTCGGTTTGTATATATGTTAGTATGTGTGTGTCTACGGGTTCTCGTTTCTATCGCGCAATTCCCATGGCCTCCTGGCGTCCACTCTATTGGCTTCGCGAAGGAAGGCTTGCCTTTTCAGTGCGGGCGCGAGGTCCTGGAGTTGCATTCTCATGGCGCAGTGTGTACCCACGCGGGCGCTGGGCGTGGCTTCCTGTGCCGCTCCGCAGCTCTGCTGGACTGCATTTCCGCGACGCCCCAGCTCAAAAACTCGCCAGGAAACTTAATCCTCGGTAACGTGCAAAGGCCGACTGTCTAAGATCAGGAGTCTTAACGGTGAACAGTTGGAAGTTTCCTAACACCAGGCAATTAGAAGAAATGTTTTTATCCTTCCAGTTTTATTTTACTTTTATCTTTTTAAATAGCTATTCTTTTACATTCAGTTGTGTATTTTTACTGGAAGGTATTCATTATTCCAGGCACAAAGTTGAGAAATTTTGACTGTCGATTGGAGGAGTTCTTATATCGATTTTCAATAGTATAAGCGATCATAGCAACTTTTGGAACTTCATTTAAATATATGTGAAAATTCGTGAAAGTTTCTGGGATTGATAGATTTACAGAACATAATTGTTTTAGAACTTAAGGGTACATTTTCGTACATTACGAACTAAACATATTCAAAACGTAAGTATCACTGGCTTGCATATTTTTCTGACCCTGTGTCATTAAGCGAGTATGAATGAGTTTCATATATATGAGTTTCTTTATAAATAAATATTTTGCCGTTCCAACCCCTTCGATAAAAATTACTTTTGTATTCTATCGCAAGAGCAATGTATAAAAGGCAAAATTGTATTTTGAAAATTGTAAACGGCGAAAATTGTAATCCGAATTGTGGGAAAGGAGCCTCCGTGCAGAGGGTGCGTTCTCACCTTGAAGGCCATGGCTGCTGTATGTGCTGCTGGGCTGTCTCCGGGCTGAGGAGCTGTGCCGACCCCAGGCAGACGCGGGGCTTTTATACACGGGCGCGGCGGGCAGCGTCCTTGCGGGACGCCCGCTTCGCCACCGCCACCGCCGCTGCCACGCCCTCCCCCGACGCTGGCGTCGCGGTGCGTCCGCCGGCCTTGGCACCCGCGCCCCCGCCCCCAGCCCGTCGCCGCCCGCCGCCGCCGTTGCTGGCCGGCCGCCGTTTCCGTGTTCCGGCGATGGCCGCCCCCTCCCACCCCCCCTCGCCGTTCGGCCGTTGGGCGTGGCGGGCCCCCGCGGGCGAGAAGCACGCCCGCGCTCGCGCCCGCTCACCGCGTCCGAAGGCCCCCTCCTGGTCGCCAGTGTCGTTCGCAGTCGCCGACGACGACGCGGACCATTCAGCAGCTCTCCAGACTCCGGCCGCGCAGTTGCGTATTCGGCCGTGGTGCAAGAGAGCCATCGACGTGTTTTTCGGTAGCAAGTTATGTTGTTTTTTTCGTGAGGTCGTGCTTTGTTCGATGTGCTAATTGAGTTTTCCTCATTTCTCGTGCCACTTTTTGGAGGATTGGCTAGATTTCTTATTTAAAACCTTTCATTCAGTTCCAGTTTCTAACTGTAAACCTCCAAGTGATATCGGATATAATTTCTTAAAATCCAGCTCTGTTCTGTTGTGCCATGAAATATTTTTCTAGATGTGTTCCCATATTTCCCGCGGACTGCAACTGTTGACTGCAATTCTCAATGTCCAGTTGACAATGAATGACTTAAAAGTGTCATTTTCAGAAGAAACTATAACTTGTCTGTTTTGCTCTAATTCACATTTGCTTCCTTAATAATTAGGGAGTTACTTAGTGGTCTTGGCAATTAAAGTAAACTGCATTTGTAGAACTAAAGCGTAATATGTGTAACGCTGCAATTGCTGTAGTGGTGTCGGTGTTTCCCACGTTGCGCTATCTTCGTAAGTAGCTCATTTGCCATGCGCGACCGGCGCTCACAGCCTGCACGCCCGGTAGGGAGGCGCAGGTGGGCGCGCGCGGACGTGCGTGAAACGGCCTACGCACGCACATCGCCTTCGACGGACGCGCTCACGCATCCTGTGTTGCGAGCGCTGTGCCGCGGCGGTTACTGCCGGCCTCTGCAACGTCCGTCAAATTGTCTCCTTGCGCATCTCACTCGGGAATGGAGGACACGTTTTACGCCGTCGATCTAAATCGCCCTGTGCTTGGAGAGATGTATGAGCGAATCAGCCCTATATGTTGATTGACTGGATAAGATTCTGCATATCGAGGAGTGCTTGCTGAATACTTCAACTCTTGCTGTGTTCAGTCCATCTGCTCTTGATTTCTCTTGTTTTTAAATGTGTTGGAGAAAAATTACTTATTTCGTTTCCGAATATGCACGGTGGCGATGTATTTCGATAGACACGTTTCAGTCGTCTTTCTAGAATATCAACATTTTTAGATGGTGTTTTGAAATTGTTTTATTGTCAGAAGATGCATGTAGCACATGCACAGTTAAAAGCTAAGTTACTGCACAGTGGTTGAGCTTTATAGCATTGTATTCAGTCAATTTCAGTATTACTGTTAGGTGTCTTGAAGTGATTCTCTGAGATTACTAAAGAACGAAAGTTTACCAATTTCTGTTCAATTTTGGCCACTATTCCTGTGACGAATGAAATGAACTAGAGGGTTTTTCGTTACTTTGTCGTTTTTAGCTCGTTCTCTCTTTCTCTCTCCCTCTCTATTGTATTTTTCATTTTTGCTGCGTCATTGATCGCTGTGACCTAGGATTTGATACTTGCACGTATGCTGATATTGCGCAGCGTGTTGTGTGAAGGGGCGCTTATCTCTTTTTGTTCCCGTGTGAACCGTTATACTGCATGACGTAGAGTAAGAGTTGCTGTTCTCCGGTGTTACTCGGAGTTCTGAAACGGTAGTTCCATAGCAACGTCAAAAATTACATCGAACCATTTGTATTATGTATTAGAGGTATTCGATTTGTATCAACAATGTTTTCTGGTTCCTTATTATGGTAACTAACTTTGAACTTACGTACAACTTGGATGGCGGGGATTATCGTGACTAGAATTGTCAAAACTGATAGTTTTTCGCAGCATTGAATTGATTAATACTTTGACAGATTTCATGTATGTAATGATTAGTACGTTGCAACTTCAGTGATTGTACTGGGCAAACGTATTAATAGGATGCCGCATACAAATGTCACATGTGTGGAGTGTGTTATTGACAGTGTTAATTAATGGCCTAGTCACACTATCGATTATTACGTGTTAAATGTATTATAGAAAGAATTTATGGTGTAATGTATTACGCAGTCGCCTTCCATGTAAGAAATAGCGAGATTTGATTACCGTTCATTTTAAGCAAGTTTTATGGGAAATTGATCAGAATGACTGAAGTTGAGCTCTGCATTCTCCGAGTTTAACTGTTTAGCGTTTCCCAGATTTTTCCATTTATTTTCATTCATAATTCATTATCTTCGTTTCCTTTTACCGAAATACTCTCTTAACGTAAATTACTGTGAAGAAGGAATCATAACTTCATTAATTTTTGTTTTTCTCCGTAGGATCAATGATTCTGCTTCGAATAGGAACTGGAATCTTCACAAGGAAGTATTTCGTTCTGTCTTTGCACCGAAGTGTTTTATCCTTGTTGTAGAGAGTCTATAATAGTTCAGAATACTGCTTCACGAGAGAGCGTATTTGCAAAAAACGAATGACTCCTGGACGTTGCATGGTGCACGCTAGAAGCGTCCGAAATTGCTTCCGCGCTGGGGCGAGGCCGACCGAAATGCGGCGTGCAGTTGTTTTTTGAAACGCTTAGTGATTGCTGCCTGGGGAGATTGTACCAATTGAATGTGCAAATATTTACACTTCCTGCCTGTGCGCCAGAGTTCTATTATGCACAGTTTTTTGTGACTTATCAGGCAGTTCTGGATCTCTACACAATTCTTCCCGTAATCTTGTGAGATACGATTGACGAAGTTATTTAACACTAGAATGGAAATTACCAATATTGATTTATTGTGTAGGATTGTAATAGAAATATTTTGAAAAAATATGCCACTACCAATAACTTCTTGTGATAATAATTTTATTATACTAATTTCCTTACCATACCTTGGCGTAAAACATTCAAGGTTGTGGCGAAAGGGTAAACGTTGTAATTGTACTCTGCTATTGTTATAACCAATATTACACACTACATTATTGCGACAGGCCGTCACTTATTATTATGAATTTACCTCATTCAAGATGAATATTCATTTTTATAATAGTTACAGGCAAGCAGACTTAAAGGAGATTTTTTGTTCATTGTATGATAAAAACCTCATTTCTAGGTAAGCTGGACTTCAAAATGTTTGTAAACAATTGATAAAATGTATACTAAACTCATAATAAATGTGATGATTTTCAAGAAAATTTATACTTGAAGCAAAACGTATTATAGTGTGAAATATTTTAAGAATTATGTTTGGTATCGTCATTTCACACGTCACATTTCTTTTATGCACTTCCTTATTTCTTAATAACCCTTTAGTCTCTTCACATGTAATAAATTCATGTAACTTACTACATCGATGAATTCAGAATACTCTAGGAAATTAATAATTTTTTTAAACTGTAAAACTACATGTTGCAATTCGTTTAATATGCAATATTCAGACAATAAATGTTATTCATTGTTGCAATATGTGCCTTCCTGTGTACCAGTATGATTTAAGACTAATTATTACTGGTTCCTTTCTGTTGGCGCAAACGATAGCTCAGTACTCAACTGTAGTACGGTTTGTTCTCGTAGGCAGACGCGCTAAACTACATGGACTGCGGTGTTGAAATGACAGCGTTTGCGATAGTGGGCTAAACACAAATGTCCGTACAATGGCGCAGCAAGCGTTTGATGTAGATAACGAGCCGCGCCTCGATTGCGCGCACGCAACGCGTTCCATACGCAACGGCTCGCGGATGCGTTTCTCTTCCTTTCCCTCTCCCCACGGTGCCACCTGAAGTCGCGGTGTGTCCGCGACCCCAATTAGCCCTCGGCGCGGCGACGTTCTCACGGCGTCGCAAAATGAGAAGTGGCATATCGCCTTCATCCCGTCGAGAAAAATCTCCCAATTTGCGCCATCTGCGCGCTGACTGAAACACATCTTGAGAACGTGTGAACACTTTTCGGAGTCGCCTTGTACCTAATTTGAATTGAAGCCCCTTTATGGCTTTTTCTGAAATGTGTACTGTGTTGGATTTCTGCCAAGATATATTTTAGCGTAATGGATATTGGAAACAAAGCATCCCTTGAATGAAACGAATGAAATTTAATTAAATGTTTGTTGAACAACACACGGCTATTAAATAGATCCAATGACTTTTGTGCCTATAACTAACTTATTTTTCGACAATCATCAATATTGTATCAAAAGCAATATCTTTTGATATCGTTGATGTGTCGTTGTAATATCAATATTGTGTCAAAAAGATCTCTGTACTATAGTACAGACAGAAAATTGGAATCACCTCGACAATGCGATCTCCATATTTTGGTTATACAATCTGTGTTTAAGTTTCTTTTGAGCTGTAACCTCTCACACATGTAAGGCTTACGGTATATTAGTTGATTTCGGTACGTGTTCGTGTGCGGTACGTGTGTACAGCAACCTCGCACAAAAATTTGATTAAGGTTGGTCCTGGTGGCGAGGAGGTTCTCGCAGTTTTGTGCTCGAAAATCGGAAGGTCTGTATAGATGGAGTTCTGTGTCTGCATGCCTGCCGGATTACAAGCTTCTGAGGTGAAACTTGGGAAATTCGTCAGGAGTAATATCTAACTGTGCCGTTCCGTAGATCATTGAGGTATTTTAACTTTGGGGGGTACTTTGGATGAAGCTTCGGTCACATTCCCAACATTTTCTGGAAAATTGCTGGAATTTTTCACCCAAGTGCATTTATAAAAATTATGTAGTTCCAATTTTCATTAAATGCTATGAAAGTTTGGACATTGCGAAGTTCAAATTCATTTTCGAATCTGTCGTTCTTTCTTCGTACTTTAAAGCGAGAGATTTCTTTCTCATTCTAATTTATCCCTCAACTTTAGATATTTGAAGTATGCTATGCACTTTTTTTAAGTGAGTAATTGCTGATTAATAAATAGGGACAGTAAGTAGCGAAAAAGTTTCAGTATGGCATTCCCATTACCTTTTAATATGCTTCTCTTTTTATGTTCAATAGACATGTCTTGAGAGATTGTGACATCAGAGAAATGTTTGCACAAATTGCCATTTGAGGATTCCGTAATTTTCACATTGTTTCAGGTTTCCTGTACTTGTTTCTTTGAATATGATGTTCGGCACTTTCGTAATCCATTGAGGAAGAGCTCTTGTCAATGAATCATTTTGTGATTATTTTACCTTTAATGAGTGCATTTTTTGTAGAAATGGGTAAGTTTTTTCAGTCGTGTATCTAATTGTCTGCTAGTAGATTAAAGGCTTTGTGGAGTATTATTGATGATACTAGGCAGCGATAGTATGAGGAATTTGATTCTTCCAGTAGATGGAACGTATAAGGACTTAAGGGAAACAGGTGTAATGAGGTGAGGAATGGTAGATAAATCCCCCCAGGCCATGGCCGTTTTCATAACTTGGAAATCCAGACATTTCTCAAACGACACAAATTTGAGTTAGATAAACGTGTCTACGAAGGTATTCCAGTGTAGATAGAAGTGTTACCACTCAGACATCACCGATATCCCGTGCGCGTGCCGGTAATCGCATGCGGCGTGGGCGCGTTAACGAGCGGGAAGGTGGCCTCCTTACGCCCCACGCGAGGCGACGGGCTGGCTCCCTCGTTAAGCGAGCGGCCGGCCACGCCCACCGGAAGGCCGCCGGCACCCTGCTGCAGCAGCAGCTCGCTCGAGGGCTCCCGCGCCGCGCCGCGCCGGGCGGCCGCGAGGAGAAAGAGCGCGAAGGGCCTCGGCGCGCCCGCCCGCCCAGCCGCGTGAAAGCCCACGTCCTGGAGACGCTCGCTCCGCGCGCCGGTGCTGGCGACCGCGACCGCAACCGCTGCCGGGGTTGCGCTGGCGGTGGGGGGGGACTGCGCGCTGCGGTCGCCGCTGATGGTGAGGGAGAAGATTAGGGTGAATTTTTTTGTTACAAATTTCCAATGCGCCACTTCTTGACAGAAGACTATCTGCTATATGTGTCTACGGGAAAAATTCAGAAACATTGAAATACGTTTGATTTGCGTTTTCGATTGAAAATATTCAATTCAAATATTTTATTTGTTACTGTTCGTGCTCTTACCCTGCAAGTACCGACGAATCCTCTCTTTCAATGTAACATTGCACGCTACACAGCTGACGTCTTGCGAGAGCAAGGCTTCAAGAAAAATGTCGCCCGCCCCATTTAAGTATGTGCCCTTCACATCTTGAGTAATGAAACAGTAACTTTTTTATATTATTAGTATGTAACGAACTGTTATCCGTACCGTACATATTACGCCATGTTATTGTGATGTTCGAGACGACTGTTTTTGTTAAGATATTTAATTTATTGTAGTGTTATATGAGTGTATTGTAAGTGTAAATGTAGTGTATTTATATGTTGGTCGTGAGCAGCGTGCGTGCTACATTTTGGGTGGAAAACATTATGGGTGTTTTTGTTTGGCAGCATTTTTACTGTTGCAGTGTCCTAGTTCAAACTGATTTCGCGTATTCGAGATTCGACAGTACGAGAATGCTTGCAGTAGAAAACAATTTCGTAATGTAGGGATTTTCTTTGATTATGGTTATTTTCTTTTCCCCACGCCATTGTTCCTGTTTCATTTATTTCTCTCTCCCTCCTCCTCTCTCTGCCTCGTTCTCACTGATGTCTAATTGTTCTCACCTAGAGTTTATTCTCGTATTGTATCATATTATATTGTTTTCTTTCGTTGCGTCTTTTGCGCTTACAAACATATCACTGCTATTACTGACACTAATACTCTTTGAACTACAACTTATTTGTTGTTACTACTTCTAATATCTTTTGGTTGTTTCTTCAAAGAGTTTTTTCTTCCTACAATATCATAGAAACCTCACTAAATCGAAATTTAAGGTGAACAGAAGTAAAAGTTTTCTTTCTCATTTTCCTTCAGGAAATCTTAGGCGCGATGCTTCGAAAAAAGTGCAAGATAAACTGGAAGCTTTTTAGTCATTTTCACTTGCTTTATTTGTATTTTTAAAATCGATTCTTTGATAACTAGAAAGTGGAAATCACAGTGCAGGACGTTTCTTCGAGATTCGACGTCACTCCAAAAGCGTGTAAGAATGAAAATTTGGAATCTAAGCATTCCACACGTGTTGAAGAAAGTTAGCTACCGGCTATCGTGTTTCATTTCACCATAGTGACATTTCGTCTAATTTCATTTCTTTATCGTTAATTCAAAACAAGGTGCACAAATTTTTCCCGTATCATTTTGTCTTCATTGTTGAAAATTCTGTTACTCTTACATTACCCTTACTTTGTCGGTTGGCTCGAAAAAGTCGGTTTTTCAAATCAACAATTGAAATAATTCTTCCGTTAATGTCAATTTGGGAATTTTGTAAGGAAAAAACAACAAAATGAACAAAATAAAGAGAAATAGTTTTATTATTCCGTTTAAGTAAATGTAAAAGACTCGAGAACAATGAGAACACTATAATTATGGTAATTATGATGTGACGATGAACCCTAGTGCGTACTCTTCGTGAAAAGAAAGAGAGAGATAATTGAAAAAAACGAAAAGCACGATGAGAATAAATAACGACACGCTAAAGACAAACTGTGATGGACAAGGAATTCAATGGAAAGGGCATGTTATCTAGATACACTAGAGATGTCTATTCTACTAGTAAATGATGGAGAAACATCAGTCTAAATTCGGGATTAAAGAGATGGTAGGGCATCAATCAGAAGAAATCGTTGGAGAACCATTGTTTCAACGCAGCCTTCTACGTGCATGAGGAGTGGCGGCGCGGGCGGTCCCCCAGTGTCTACATGCAGAACAGCGCGGCGTCGGCGACGCGGGATATCGGCGGCGTCGGCAGGAAACAGCGGCGGTGCTCCGGGGGGCAAGGTCGCTGGGGTGAAAGGCGCGGCCGAGCGCGCGCCCGTGCCGTCGCCGCTGCCGGTCCTCCTTCGCGCGCCTGACCTTTCCGCGCTCTCCCACGCCGCCGCCGGGCGCCACGCCGCCGCTCGTAATTGCCGTTTTGGGCCGCCCCTCCTCCTCCCAAACCGCCACTCTTCTGCCCCGTCCCTCTCCGTCGCCCACGAGGCGCTCCGCGGATGCCGCCGTTGCGGTCTCGCGTTTTCGGACCGCTCGCTGTCTTTATTCCCGAGTGACACACGGCTGCTCCGCTGGTTTAATGGCCCGCGCTGGAACCTTGCGGGATCTGGTGGTCGTTTCTTTCCGCGCTTCATGTGTCTGACTGGCAACCCGACATGGCCATGTGGGGTACATATGACCTAGGACCTTCTTTTTTTGGTAGCCAGTGTGTGTGTGCGTGTGCGTGCCTGCATGCGCTTGCGTGTGTGTGTGCGTGGCTGTGTGCGTTCGGTGATACTTTGGAGGTTCGTTGTGTTTTTCTTGGCACGGAAATGGATAATTGGAAAGAAAATTAAATTCAGAGGCATCTTAATAAAGACATGGGTACGAATGCGTTGAAATTGCTTTCGAGCTGTATTTTTAGTATGCGATTTATCTGTTATTTTTTTTGCTGTTTAACAACTCCATACTGTGTGCACATTTTTGGGTAGTTTAATATTAACGAAAATGGCACATAGAATCATTTGCGGTGATTGAGGGAATTTCTGAGCAGCACGTGAATATGTAAGCTGATTCTACAAAAATATCCTGTCTTTTTCTCGTGAAAAATGTTTGTACTATTCACAACTTTTTCCTGAGTGTAATTAAAGAATATCCTTTATTTTACTTGCAATAATATAATCTGATTTTAAAAGTACGGTTTCTAAAAGGTAGGTAGAATTTGAAACAAACAGCTATCCATGTTCAAGGAATGCGATCATTCATGTTCTGTCTTCCACCAGGCAATTAGCCACCTGTAGCCGTAATAAATCCTAAATATTATTATGTTCTTTTGTGATCTTTCCCTCCTTTATTGAAAGTGTCGATATCACTAACTGCAAAGCCATCAATATATGCTTACCGGTTCTGTTTGAAGTTTTTACGTGATACCTATAAGCATGGACAATAACCTTGGATGAAACTAATTAGAACATTTTGAAATACAATTTCTTTTTCTTTTTAAACATTCTTCTTGCTCATAAAATACAACATAAATTTTGTAATTTGCCAAAAAGATAGCTCCTAAATTAATAGTAATATTTTCTTTTTTAAATCCCTTGCTTGTTAAATAATTATTTATAATGCGATAGTACGGTACGTTATTAAAGGATACATGTATATTTTAGTTATCTAAGTGTTGCAGAGCCAGGGATTTTTGGTCCCTGACATCGGTGTCTCAAGGAATTCGAACGTCGTCAATTATCCGGAACCGAAGTCTGTAGGGCCGGGAGATATGGTTGTGGGTTCGATGTGTGGCATGCGTGGTTCGAGGCTTGGTTGTTTCACTGTGTGAATGTGGTACGGCTGAGTTGTCATTCCATTGTGTAACTCATGTCAGCCATCACTCTTAACCGACTCTGGTGGTCCATATTCACAACATTCATCTACCATAATCATAAACCGCACTAACTTGCAAACCCCCAATGTGGTTATCGGAAGTGGAAAGGGTAGTTTACAAATTTTCTGTGCTTCCCACGTACAAGCCTTCGTAGCCGTGTTTCCCACGAACAAACTCACGTTCAAGCCGTAGTAACTTTCTGGCTGTCGTTTCATTCAAATGTGTGACCCTACACTGATGTCTGGCAGTGCGTCTTCAAGATTGGGACCGGGTGCATTTAGCTCTGGACATTGACGTTGTCTCTGGAGTGACTCTGACCGGGAAGTCTTGGGGTTCGAGTTCTGAATGTGGCGAATTTTTAACTCTAGCTAAATATCTAAGCTAAGTTACATCGCTGTCTTGATCATTTTACCGGCTTCTCCGGTAGGTAGGTTTTCCATGGATTCTCCGAATAAGACTAGGCGCAAGAGGATGTCTTCAAAATTGTCTAGACCTTCCGAAGCTTTTCCTAACAAACGGCCCACAAACCACGCGTAATCTTTCCTTCCTCTTCCTTATCGTATCCTCTCTTATTCATGCCCACATGTCGGTCATCCAATGGGGTCCTAGAGCTTATCCCAGCTGGGCCAGTGCCCCGCTGGGGGAGACACCTAAAGGTAGAGAAATACACCACAAGCTGATGTGTAGGTCGGCGCTGGATCTCACCCATCAGTAGAGGAGAAACACAGTCCCTTCCCGGAAAACATCATTATGTCCATTTTACTTCAAGTTCCCGGAAACATCAGTCATCGATTTGAATATTGGAAGAGCGGAGGGAAGATCGTGCCAGCCAGCATGCTCGCGTCGGCGTGGGTCAGGTCGGGGCGGAGGCGGGGTCGGGCGCGGGTCGGCGGGCGAAGGCCGGCCGCTTGTTCCCTCCGATGCCGCCGAAGCTCGGAGTGCTCGCCCTCCCTCCCCCTTCCGCGAATCGAGTCCGCCAACACGCGATACGGCGGTGGCGGGGCGGCGCGAAAGCGATCACATGATAGCGCCTTCCCCATTGCTAGGTAGGCCTCCCACCCGACGACGATAGTCTTGCCTCTCAGACCGCGGACACGAGAGAAAGAGGAGGCTCTGTCGCCCTTGAGCCAACGTGTGAGCACATAGGCTCTAAACAATACATTTCTTCCATAATTGTGGAGTGTTCGGGTTAAGCCGGAGCCAAAATCGTTTCTTTGGAAAAATGGGGGAAAAAACTGCCCACGAGTGCGAATCTTGACCTGCAGCAGGGCCATTTGTTGACACTTGTTACAACTAAAAAGAAGTGTCTAGACACATTGTGACTTTTTGTTTGCTCTCCACTTACAACACTCTTGGTGTTGGTAGAACTTCCTGCGGATAAAACATGATAATCTGGACCTACATTACTTAGCTCTGTGTCTCTCTACATCACCAGGCATTTGCGTTCCGTAAAACGTCCATAACTTGAATTATCTCATGTCTCAAGTTTTGAGCATTCCCGCTACCCTTATGTGTGGGGTTATCAGGTTAGTTAGCGATATTTATTTTCACTTATTTGTGTGTGTTTAATCTGATCTCTTCGTGATGTCAACCTAGAATCTTCTTTTTTCCACAAGACAGGGACCTTCAAAACTTATCCTCTACTGGGTGACGATAATGTAAAGAAGTTATCTATTTGGTACTCGGATCTACTTTGTATACCTTTCAGGTACAAAACATAACATGACACGAGAATAAAATTTCTTCGTCGAGCGAACGTCAGGAACTTTACTTTTGATTTTACTACATTTTAAAAGCATTTTAAGCAGTATATGCATCAGAGATATCTTTAGAAAAAATGGAGAATTAAATCTTAGGTTTTAAAACCAGGGAACAATGACGAAGTAAATTCCTCAACCCGTGTGTATTCTTTGTACATTACGATTCGTAGGTTCGTTGACTGTTTCGATTCGGAGGTGTGCGCAGTAGTTTTATTTCGTGTGTGTGAAAGAGTATGGGTACGTATATATTTATGAATAATGGGTTGTGTATATCGGTAGCAATTCAGTTCATCTACGTCATGCATGTGTGTCCAGCAAGTGTTGATGTAGTGATGTAGAGTGATGATCTTCGTATTTTCATGATAGTAGTACGTTCAAAATTTAATTTGTTTTTGTTGTTCAGCCAATCTTTGATATCTTGCTTTACCGTATTACTTCAGCACCCTGAGGTTTAGGGGACCCCATTAGTGGAATTGCCGTAAACAGACACTAACGCCATGTTTTGCAAGCACTGCCTCACGTTTTTCAGAAAATCCTGAATGTCGCTGATGCCTACTCCGCACACTTGAAATTGAATGGTTGTGATGAATTCAAAAGCCTCTTGTTTTCATTTAGTTATCTGTATGTGATTTTCAAATTCATCATAAGCCCTATTCGTTGGGCCAGGGCACATGTAGGATAGGCACATGTAGGATAGGCAGGAATGGCACATGTAGGTTAGAACACGGCTAATGGGACAGTCTCTAATGGCGATGATATGAGTCAGAGCAGCGGTGGGGTTTAGCGTCCATGGGGTTCCAAATTTTTAAATGCCTTCATTTGCAGGTGGTTCAATGAACACGTATCTAGAGGGAGAGCATTATAAATATGATCAGACATTAAATTTCATGGTAAAGATATGTCATTTCTTTTATGAATTTCCCCCCCGAAGATAAGTACTAAAGTGTAACATTCCTCAGGTTACTGTTCCAACAGTGGAATCAGAAATTCTAAATGTAAGTGGCACACAAAGCATTCTTTAATGCAAATAACATTATAATTCGTATAATTAGAAATTCATGAACGTTTGACGGATTCCCACATCAATTGTTTATAGATACTCGTTACAGATGAATGACCAGAATGTGCTGCTTTTGGACAGTTCTTACTTTAGGACTGTTACGAAAATGAAGTACATAATGTGATGTCAAGACTCGATCATGAGATTTATACCATTATATATATATATATATATATATATATATATATATATATATATATATATAATGGTATAAATATATATAACCAATGTGTATGTATTTTCCAGAAAGTAGGGAGAAGGTTAGACAAAGGAATTATAACGTAAACTTTTAGGACTGTAACGGTAATATTAGCGAATATTCTGGGAAGGAATTGAACAGAATAGTATTAATTATCTATTAATGACTGAAAAATATAATAATTTGAATTTATTGCATTATGATATGGCGATATTTCTATATAAATACAGGTTTAAATTCAGTGCATTATCAATCAGGTCACAATTGTTTAACCCTGGATGACCTTGGCGCCAAGACCAGCGTAGCCGAGACCACCGTAGCCGAGACCAGCGTAGCCGAGGGCGGGGGCAGCGAGGGGGGCGGCGATGGCAGCGCGCGCAAGGGGCGCAGCGAGGGGAGCGGCGATGGCGGGGGCAGCCAGGGGAGCGGCGATAGCAGCGCGGGCAATGGGAGCGGCGATGGGGGCAGCGATGGCAGCGCGGGCAATGGGAGCGGCGATGGGGGCAGCGATGGCAGCGCGGGCGATGGGGGCGGCGACAGCGACGGGGGCGGCGACCTTAGCGACGGCGGGGGCGGCGACGACGGCGGGCTCACGGTGCACGACAGCGTTGAAGCCATTGACGGGGTCAGCGGTGTACTGGACGGTGCGGCGGGTGCCGTCGGGCTCAACCAGGGAGTAGGCGCCCTGCACAACATCACCGTCGCGGGTCTCGGTCTGGCCCTTGCTGTCGCCGGTCAGAGCATCCTGGACATCGTAGGAGAAGCTGTATTGGGGATGAGGGTCGTATGTGTCGACGGCGACGGGAGCGGCGACGGCGGCGGCAACGGGGGCGGCGATGGCGGCGCGAGCGATGGGGGCGGCGAGGGGAGCAGCGATGGCAGCGCGGGCGATGGGAGCAGCGATGGCGGGAGCAGCGTATCCCAGAGCAGGGGCGGCGTAGGCGCGGGCGGCCAGGGGCGCGCCGGGGGCGAGGACGGCGGGGGCGCCGATGACGCCGGCGCGGGCAACCGCCACCACGGCGGCGAAAACGAGAAGCTGCAACGAGAAGGCGGAAGAGTTAGAAAACGCCCGGTGAAATCACCTTACATCACACTTGCTGAGGAGTTGATTTATTGTACATTTAATGAACGCGATCGCTTGGAAAGAGCAATATTATTTTGTGATAGGGTCGTGCGATGAAAACGAATGGGAAGTTGTTGGTTGATCATTGAATTATGAACCAGGGACATGGAGCAGTCACAATGTTATCATATTGACATTTCTTCAATTGAATTACCTTTTTGTACTCTTAATTTTAAAATATGGTTGTAGATTTTTCTGATATTATTATTACGAATATAATTTATTTAAGTGCTTTGATGGGTATTGTGACACCGAAAACAAACTAGGACTTGGAATCCGTGATTTCGAATATTGTTGAAAGCTGTGACCTCTTTGAGCGAAAAAAAATGATGCAATTTTACACGATATGACATAATATTAGTTTAGTGCATGATGTAGAGTGGTACAAAAGTGTACATTTATCGTTTAGTGCGTTAGCATATCGGTACACTTTTATTCTGGAATTTCGTTCCTTTTGGAAACTTTATTTTTACATTGTTTTTCTCATTTGGTTACAATGCACTTGAAATTTAAATTGTTGAATGAGTAGTGTTCTGTAATATAGAGCAGATTTTCGATTTTATTTCAACAAACATTAGTTGGTTGTTATTGCGTAATATTAATAGTATTTAAAAAGCAATATTATTGTGTAATTTTTTGGACAGTTACCATTTGCTATGAAACCGGGTAGTTTTTAATCATCCCTTATTACAGAAAACCTGGTGGAAATGGTGCCATGTGAAAGTATACACATGCCACTGACTGTGATCTTGTTAATGCTGCAAAACCTGTTTCAAATTTGCCTGTTAGTGAATTTAAACAGTAATGTCAAAAAGCGTTTTGAAACTGAATTGAGAAAGGAGATTCAAGAATTTTAGACAAAATAATGTAAACGTATTCTTTTCAAGAATTGTAAAATTAAAGACACTAGTATCATAAGGAATACCAAGAATGCTTTGGAAATTGTCGATAAATTCCCGACTCGCGGAGAGAGGAGGGGATTTATCTGAGAATTTTCAAAGCACAAGTGGTTTGTAAAAAGACCATTCCACGAGTGAAATTATGTCCAACAGAGTTCCAAAATACGCGAAATATTGAAAATAACTGAAAGCGTATGTTAAAATCAGAGGTTCTGTTATAGTTATACGCTGTTTATTGGACATCGATATAGCGATCGATGTATACCACCTTCTAAGATAGTTGACTGACAGTTTATGATTGGCCAGTGGGTTGAAGCGGTAAAAAAATGGGTTAGAAAAAAAGCAATAATTGTTTTAAGATACACCGCCTTGGTTGGGCATTTTGTATATATAGTTAAACACTATTGTTTTTATTTTTACGAGTTGAATAGTCTTTTTAATTTATGGTCACTTAAAGAGGAAAATTTAAGGATCTGAGAGTAAATTGAATATTGCATTTTGAAGATTACATTATTCTGCTGAAATAATTTTTTTTACTATCGTTTATAGATTCTCATACCACCTTGTTAAAAAGAGAAGAATAAAATAGAATATTCATATCATAATAATGTTTTAACCTTAGAAGAGATGTGTGTTATTTCTTACGTAGCATTATATATATATATATATATATATATATATATATATATATATATATATATATATATTAAATTAATTAAATTCCCAAAATTAATTATCCGGAATTAAAATAATTTCTACCATTTTGGAACAATAAAATAAATGAGTAATGATAAGTGAAAACGTTATGTTACACGTGAAGAGGTAACTTGACAGTTCATTTCGCAGACAGTAGAAGAATTCTTTGACTTTCTAGGAAAAATTGAAACTTATAAAACTTCGGCAAACTTTTTTTGGGTCAGTGATTTTTATTGTTAAAAGATCTCTCAGTAGTCATAACTATCAGCAATTTTTTAAAACAATCTTCTTGGAAACAGTAGCTTCATAATGTTTTGGAGTACTGTAAAACCCGTTGAAATTGCGTGCTCGATTAAGCGGCCACCTCTTCTAGGGACAATGTTTCGTGGACTTTCCAATAAGACTCGTAAATATCTTCAGCCACAAACAGTTAAGCTCATTTCGTAAATTAACCTGTATAGACGGTCAAAAAGTTCGGATGAACTTACGATTTCTTACGAGGAGCGGTATGATATTAATCTTTATTCAGTATCTTCTGCTTCGTGCTGCAACGCCAGATTACATTGAAAAGTGATATTTATAGTTGGTTACAAGGCGGAATGATAGATTTGTGTTTTAAGTACCAAAAAATATTTCCCTGTATGCTCTGAAGTTTCCCTTGTGTGTACTGTAGTTTCAAGTCTGCTTGTTAATCAAGGCCACAAATCGAAAGAAAAAACAGGTGCCCTGAAAATGAAGAGTGAAAATACCGAGAATGAAATAGTTCTCTACAATTGTTTTTGCAAGACCGAAGATACGGAAGGCTTAGAAGCCTTTGGTAGTTTGTAAATGCGTGCAATTAAAATACGTTAATATGCAAGACATACTAACGTCATCGCAAATGGCGAAATTTGATCATATATCCGCTTTTCTTATCCTTATGACCTCAATTAAGTGACCAACTGTGCTAACGACCTTTTCTATCCGAAACCATTAGTGACCATTTAATATAGGTTTCACTTTATTATAAAAAAAAGGGAAGAGAATATGGAATGAAAAATGTCTTTATGTTCAGGATTGGTTCAATGTTCACCAATCCTTATCGATCTAACTCATGCTCATGCTCATGCATGGCTTTAAGGAAGTGGAAAATATTCTAATAGTTCTTGTAATGTTGGTAGAGATTCTATTTTTTTGAGTACTTTCAACGGTTATTTTATGCGAAAACGAAAGTTTAAAATTGGACTCGAAAATTCCGTAATTATCTAATAAAAGTTGCAAGGAACTTTTTTATGAGATTCAGTTCTCCATATTCTGTCAATGATATTCATTTGGTGGTTTTAATCACGACATTAAATCCTGCTTTGAGAATTGATGGGCTGACGATGCAGTCTTAGTATCGCATGAGATCCTGTGTCAGTTCTGTAAACTACAGGGTCAGTTACATCAGTAAATTATTACACCTGAATTTTGGTTACAGTTTTTAATGACTCGAGAATCTGGATTTTTGTAACCGAATTTGCGCACTGCCACGTAATCCGTTTCCTTGCGTTCTTCGTAGATTTTTGAACACTTTAGATTTTGAACACTTTAGATTGACTTTTGCGAAGGGTTTTGTAGAGTCCTGAAAATGTCAAGTCACAGATTTTTCGGTATCGCATTGCGTCAGGTAATGTCCTATCCAAAGAAGGAAATGCAGCCGTAGGTCGAAGAGTTGCATCTGACGGTATTCCTGGCGGGTGCGGTGCAGTGTGGCAAGACACCGGGCAGTACGCGCTGATGGCGGTGGCGGCGCTCTCTCACCTTAAAGGCCATCGCTGCTGCTCTTCTGCCGAGGGCGCTGCTGCTGGTGTGTGAGCTGTGCACAGGAGGATGCGAGTGTGGTTGGAGTCGGGCGGCGCACCCTTATATATTCGAGGCGCGCTCGCTCGCGGCCCCTACGCCCGGTGCAGGCTTCGCCTCCCCTCCCCACCCGGCATCCCTCCGCGGCGCGGCGAGGCGACGCGAGGCGAACCGCCCCGTCGCGCCCCTCACGCACGGCGCCCGTGCGTGGCGGAGTGTCCACCGGGGCCACGCCCCGCGGCCCGTCCCGCGACCCACCCGGCCAGTCCGTCGCCCTGCCGCCCCGCCGCTTGGCTGGCTGGCTGGCTTTCAGCTCCTGACATTTCTCGCCCGCCCCGCGTTCCCTCCACGGGGCGGCGGCTGCTGCTGCAATTAGGTTGTAGCGCGGGTTCCAGCTGGCGTCGGTGGCGGTGGAGGCGGCGGCGGCGCTTCCGACGCGCGCCCGCGCCCCCACACCCTCCCCGCGAACCGGCACCAGGGTCGTCGTCGATATCTGTGGTCGACCTCGAGGGTGTCGCTCCGGGCGAGCTGTTCTGATTCCTTTCTCTCGCCCCCTCCCTAACTTATCTGCCTGTTCTCCACCCTTCGCGTGAGGAAGTGTGCATTTCCTGCTCTGTCAACCCTTCTTTATTGGCGGTGATGGATATGCAAGGTCAGTCACTTTCACGTGCAACAATTTAGGGTTGGGTGGTTTGGGTATCTGGTTTTCCTTTTGGGGATTATATACGCGCTGTCCGAGAAACGACTCACTCCCTATTATTCTTCAGTTGCATTTCATAACTCATTAGCGAGAAATGAATCTAGCCATCCATTTCTATCGGAGTTGACCGTGTTTGGAACGAGTTGGTTAATGTACTTCATTATCAGTTAATTAATTTTATTTCGATATGGAGCACAAAGCTTTTGGAGAATGAAAATTGAAGTGATAAATCGATTTTTTTCCTGCCGGAGGAGTACCCTAAAATATGGGCCACGAACCGCGTGCGATCTTCCCTTCCTCTTATCCTAACCTCACTCCATTGCTTACACACACTAAACTACAACACACTCGGGAGACCGATCGGGAACTTAGAGCTTGTCCCGACTGGTGCGGCGGCAGGGTGGTTGGAGAACCGCGCTAGCCAATGGGAAGGTCTGCACCGGATCGCACCATCCAAGGAGGAAGATCACCACCTCCCGAACGGGAACCTCCCTACGGGACTAATGTCCTTAGCAGTTGATGCGCCCGGACTATCTTAATCAGTCGATCCTTAACCAGCGCATTCAAATCTTTCTCGGATTCCCTCATTAAGAAAACATTTTCTCTTTATTTTAATTTTATTTGTATATTGGTCTAGAATCTCTTTCAAATATACTATTTTAAGGTTGGGAAGAATGCAAAGAACGAAGAAATTCTGAAAATATGAGTGCATTTGCGACGTAGCTTTTCTCTTTTTAGCCACGAAGATCTTTTACTTTTCTTTTTCATTCTTAACAAACCCTGGAGTATTATTTTATTGATCCTCAATTCAGCATTGAACGTGACCGACGCCTGAGCAAAACATGTTTTAGCGCTTTTTATTTTGCGACTAGGAATCGTTTCCATTCTATTTCGTCGGCGTAATGCAGTCGTTTCCTTTTATGTGTCTACCTTCAAGTGACTATAAATCGATCAGTTGCTAATTCAGAACATTTTTCATTCTCTCTCTCTTACCCTTCTCTTTCCTGTCCACTTTCGTGCATATTTTGGGGTCGGAGTAGCTCAAGGACGACCCCGTCGTTGAACAGGTATCTCTACTACGTATATTTAGGGAACTGTGTTGTTCGCGGCGTGGAGGCGAGAATCGTCCTGTAGAGCTTCGTACCTGTTTGACCTGAATAATACCTCTGTGTCCTCGGTGGATTATTTTATTTCTTCGCACTTGTGCACGTATTTATAAAGTATTCTTTGCATTATCAATTCGACGACAATGCTATTATTATTTAGGCACACCGTAATATGGGTTACGTACATATTTTCGGCGCCTATTTACTGCACGCATAAAAACTGGTCAAACGAATTTGTTTTTGAACCAGATGAATGGGTTATATCTGCAATTTTCTTCCATTTACGATTTGGTTCTGATCCTTTCGCCCACCAATTCTATGAACTCATGTATTCGCGCGAGATGGTTTGATTTTTATTTGCTCTCACATCATGCAGTCAAAATATACACCCAGTAGCTTTAGACACCACTGGAATAAGCAACCTTTGGTGTAGCTATGTATCTACCGCAGAAACTAAATGCTATACCTCCCGTGACAGTGTAACCAAGTAGAACTTTCATAAATTGTCGTAAAGTTCATTGAATAAATGAAATTATTGCAGCCGCCCTCTTGTCGCCTGGCCTGTCATGTGTGTTATGTCGAGGATGTTCTCCATAGAGTCCGGAATGTTGGTTGTCTGGTTGGCGCCAGGTGTTGGGGTAGTCTCGCCAGCGGCATGGTCGCCTAGTCGGTCTCCCGACCGATCGTTTGGGTGAAAGCTCGGCGCTTGTGAGAAATCTGTATCGCCAGTTGCATAAGCCGAGCTACAGCGCCGGGCCTGCGCTTGCATTGCGAGTGTTCCTACGGGGCGGTGACGGGAGTTGCAAATTGCATCACAGGAAGTACCGCTGAAAATATGTAAGAGTTTTAATTGTTAGTTTTTCCGGCAGTAACGTTCATTCTGTTTTCTTTCCGTTTTATTTTTTTTTATTTAAGGGAGGAGGTGCGTTATTTGTTATTGTAATTTCATGATGAAATATATTCTCTAAGCAGGAGATTATGTGACGTGTATTTTCATTTAAAATATATTTGCGTCACTATAACTTTCCAATTTCAAACTTGGGAAAGGTATCTCACAGTGGGTTTAATACGTTATGTTGAGATTTTTCAAAACTTCACGAATTATATGTAATGTTATTACAAAATTTTGAAATTTAGAGAAGTGTTTTTGTTTATTCGCTGTTGATTAAAGTGTCAAGCACAGAGTTTAGAAAGTCTCAAGGCCATCATGTACTACTACTTGAATGTGGGCCATTCAACTTTATAAGCATGCATGGATCAAAAAAGTAATTTTATCTGTCATGGTTCACAAACGCTTTGAAGAACGCGTCTGTCTGTAGCCTACAGGTTTTTTCAAAAGTGACTTGGCATGTTTCTATGTGTTTGAAAATTGAATACAGATTAAGTGCGAAGTGTGGTGTCAGATTCTATTACCGTTATTATTAGTCGATTGTTTCAAATTAATTCTTGGTCGTCTACCATTTTAGCCACACAAACATTATTTTCACGCATTTCAGGTACTACCTTGCAGAATGTCTTTTTATACAAGAAAATATAAGAGAAGAATTCAGTGGAAGTACGTCAAATACATGATTGCTGGAAACTTCCTTTATAGACAATGGAAAAAAAAAAACAATGATGCTATAGAAGGGCACAGATTTCTTATATTAGTTTTCTATTTTCGTTGGTCTAGCTATTCGGCTAGCAATTCGAACTTGCCACATACTCTTGCTAGATGCCATCTATCGCCCGCTCAAAGTACATTTTTTTTAAATTCAATTTTTCGATTTTCTAGAACCTAAATATAATTAAATAGTATTAAAATTACTTTTATTAATTTTTTTAAAATTATTATTATAATAATATTAAAAAAAGAGTAGAACCTCGTCATAAATGGCAATTTTTATTGATAAATTTGGAGCCGTTTAAGAACATTCGAAATTTGAAGCTCTTTTTATAGAAGAGTTTTGACTTTTCGAAAAAAACTATTAATGTCATGTGAGGAACTTTTACTTACAAGCGCTATAGTATTTACAAATTGCTGCAAATTAGCAAATAACAGCGAGATAAATATTTCAAAAAATATTACATTTGTGTAATTTTGTATTGAATTATAAGAATACACCAAAATAAACGTAGTGTCATATTAAACAGTGCAATAAGCACAATATGTTGGAAAGGATCGAAAAAAAATTGAAGCCATTTTTGAGAAAATGGCGCTTCAGCATTTTTGAAAATGCGGAATTTTGAGGTGATTTTCACAGGAAACTGTTGGTATTACAGAAATTTTATATGACATTCTTTAAAGCACTTTAATCATAAATCAAATTATGTGAACAAATCGCCGGTAATGTAAATATTAAAGCCGTGAGAAACAAGTCAAAAAATTACATAGAGCAATAGAGCAATAGGACATCTTACGGAGTGTCTTTATCGCTGTACCTACATAAGTTTAAAAAAATGGTGCAGTTTTTGAGTAAATCTTATTTTTTTTATTGCACATATTGCACGCAATATTGCCCCAAAACGACTAAAATGTGCAAAGAAATGTACATGATCTCAATGTATGACCTAAATATTTAAGTAAATCAATCGTTCCCTTATATTTACAATGTTATATTACTGGATTCCTCTACTGTTACTTTCCCTGGTTTACTTATTGTGTCCGGCTTTGGTCTCGCTATTGTAGTACTCACAAACTACTCTTTTATAAAACATTATCTCTCTTTATAATTAATGGAGTGGCAAGCTCTGGTTTTTATTTAATTTTAGGCGTCAGAATACTAACGCTTTCTCAGGGTGTTCCTTTTTTCGTGGGCCTGAAAGTATAGCTCATACGAGTATTCAGGTGGTGAATAATTTGATTATCGTTAGGAAATATTTACTACTACTCTTACTCATAAATTAAACAACTTGTACTTTTTTGTTTCTGAATTGTCAGAGATATTAAGTGTCGGCTGCCAAAATTAATTTTTTTCAATTTCTAATTTGTAGGGATCAAAAATATTTCATCATATTTCTCTAATTATTAACTGTTTGATGGCAATTGAACAATCTATAAAAACAAACGTAACAATTCTTTCTCTATCTTAATAATACTTATATCTAAACTTAACTTGGCCTTGCTGTAATATTTTTGTTAATGTCTTTCTGCCACGTATTGCCTAAACTTCCCTTTTGATGAATTTACAGCAATCTTGGCTTTGTTTAGGATGTCAGCGACTGTTCCATATTTCTATCTGGAGGTCTTCTTACGTCCACACTGTATTTATCTTTTTAAATTTTTACTATTATTAGCGACCTATCTATCACACGGATATTGCCGTTTCTTTTCCATAAACTGCATTTCAATTAATTTCCTATTCTCTTATTGCACGTGGACCTCATGTCCATTTTCTGTCTCCACGAACTAATTACGAAATATTTCTACTTATAGCTGTGACGGACATCGATCCTTCCTCTACGAAATCCGGCATAGTTCTGACCACAAATTGTTCGCTTACACTGCCTATCTCTCGTAACAGGTTCGCTTGTTTCATTGTTTATCTCGTTCGTCGATGCGCTCTTGTCGCACCGAAACTCTACACCTCAAGAGTCTTTTATCCTTTATCAACAATGTCTCATTTTATTTACCTTCTTTATTTTCGAAAAAAATTCTCATACTGCTCACAATTTATTTCCTGTAATTAATATTTGGGTTTTCCGACACCTTATGTTCTCAATGTCTCAGTTTCATTTGCGTCATCGCGCAATTCCTTATATTTCGCAACATATTTGACATTAAAGTTTTGTTCACAAATGCAAAGAATTTCACAAGGTATTTTACCTTATGCCATTATGAAAAAAAATACTTAATATAATAATATAATAATAATACTACTAATACTACTACTAATAATAATACTACTAATAATAATATATTAACTGCTTTGGAAAAGATCCCAATGACAGTTCTTCATAAGTACATCAAGTAATACATTTAAATTTCATGCAAGTTATACGTTAAATTAAGTAGATTAAAACATTGTTATGTCGTGATGTGAAGAGGCTCGACCAGTTATGGTTTACAATTATTTACTTTTTGATAGGTACTAGATAACCATATTATATAAAAGGAGAAATCAATATTATGTTCAAACAAGTCGTCATATTGCATTCTTATGTGAAGAAATCATTAAATTGACTATATGATTAGACCTGAGAGCGTAGGCTTCCGCGGCCGGAGTCAGTATTTACTAGGCTGTCCGGGTGACGCCGCGTCCATGGCGAAGGTGCCGACGTTTATATTATATGATTAGACCTACTCAAACTTGTTTCAAAGTAACAAGTAATATGAATCTCTCATATACCTCATAGTTGTTGAGTAGCATGCTATCACTCGTTCCCGCTTCTAGCCAAGTTGCGAACTTGTAATTACATTGAGAGCATCGATATATTGGTTGATCGATAACAGAAAATTATAATTAGAGGTGTTTTTAATTCCCGCACTTACTAACGTAAAAAGAGAAAGTATTGTAATCATGCGCCGGACCACAGCGAATTTTTGACACAAAAACTCTTATTGTTGGACACTGGTAACGAAAAGTAGATACATCCAGTTGCTAACTATAGAGACAAAATCGTGTAATATATGACGTGGTGTATTCAGAATTCGTGTTTTGTGAGTCCTTCATACCAAATAATCGATTGACGGCAAAACGTCTATCTGTCCGTCCGTCTGTGCACAGTATAAATCGTTCAGCCGAATTTCTCCAAATTTGATATTCCCCAATCGTCCTCGCTGATGTCGGGGCCCCTAGGACTTGAAACCGATATTTTAATTGTGTGTGGGGGGAGTAATTTACATGAAGCCCCCGGGACATTTTAAAAATTTTCAAAATCTCCAAACTTTTTGATTAAAGTTTGTTGTTGAAAAGGACAAAGGACGTTTAAAGAATGGTGCAGGTCTCATTTTCGTTAAATCTTCGATTTTTTGAAAATTGCAACAAAAAAATTAAAACTACAAAATTAAAGATTTTTTGCCTTATTTGTGCTTGCAATTAAAGAAATATTTACAGGTTCCACACCAACTACGGGTCAAGAGAAAAAAATAATGAATGATATGAAAAATAATTAATTTAATTATATTTTAGTACTGAAAATGGCAGCTATTAATTCTACTTTACTTTCTCACACTTTTACTTTTTACTTAATTTGCATTCTCAGTGTATTGATGTATTTATTTTTAAGCAATACGCAGAGTTTAATTGAAATTTCGCCACAATGCTGTAACGATATTTGAGAAGCTAATTGTTGTTGAACGTCGAGATGGTGGCGGTGATATGATACAGCTATTTTATTTAGGCGAGCTGATGGTGGTGTAATTTGTAGTCCGAGAGCCAGTACTTTCCTTTGCGAGGAATTTCGCAACAGTTTTTTTTATAAATTACTTCTCTGAATGCCCGGAGAGGTATGTTATATACCATTTAGTATCATCTGATCCCTAAAAAAAATATTACGTATTGAATAAAAGAAAAAGGTATATAACTTTTTCAATAACTTTAAGAAAACTATGCCCGCGAAAGTTTTTCCCAAAGAGCCTGTAGTAATTTAAACTTCTTTTATTAAAGAATTAGGCCCGTAAGGGCCAAATTGTCGTTTATAGTCTTGAAAAACAGATTTTACTTACATTTAAAGTATATTTTGGAGGTTCTTCACTGCGGTCGATCTAGCCAACATACGACCCAATGTTTTATTTTCCTACTCTTCGTTTAAGGCGGTGTCTGTATATAAAAAGGCGGTCATAAATTAGCTTAATATTACAAACCGTAGAAGGTTAGTAATTTAATTAGTTTATTAGTATTAAAGTTATTTATGAACTGTGTCGGGGAAGTACTCTGGCTAAGCGATAGACAAGATGAAATCGGAAAAAGATGGAAATAAGCGTTTTAGGCAAGGTTGATATTATTCGCCAAGCGAATGCACGTAGTTTTGACAACGCTGTGCTGGCAACAGTGCGTTGTTCGCTTCTTGGTTGAATTGGACGTTTTCAAGTATAGTAGAGGTGTTATGCAATATTAAAATATTACATAGCTGTTTCCAATAACGCGAGCAAGTGTGTGCTGTTATGGTCCCACTCGTTTCGCTTTTAGATTTCGTGCTTTTACCGTTTTAGTTTTGTACTTTTTTAAATTATTGTCTTTTTGTGTAATTTTGTAAATATTTTGTGCCTCTAGTATTTTTGCTATGATCTTGTTATTCCGGTCCGTATATTGTCAGAATTTATTAATTGCATGGTTTGTGCTGTTGCTTTCTTTTATTCTTCTCTTCGCTACCTCGTGTTCGTAAATGAATTCTTCGGTGGTTGCTTCTCCGTTTAAATGTTTTAATGGGAACCTCTCTTTCGTGAGCACTTCTTGATCCAAGATTTCTCCAAGAAACTAAACCTTTTCAACTTTTTTCTCGGCGAGAAAATAATTTTTATAGTATATGTTTATGTTTCTATTTCTGGATGGGAGTCATTTAAGGACAATGCCGTAAGGTCACTACGAAGCGTAGCGACGCCGAAGCCGAGTAGGGAATCCGTCGAGTCTTCAAGGCTCTTAAAGGACGGGTGAGTATTGACTCTTTTGCGTATGTTATGTATTTTTTCTCAAAATTAAAAGTGTAAATCGTATTAGCATTATCCTATTTGAAAGTGTTTTCATTTATTGATATAAAGTTTATTTTAAAAAAGTCTTCTTTAAAATACTGGTAAAAATATGAATTTGTAAGGAAATACCATTAATGGCACATTTGAAAATTATACATTAATATTTCTATAGTTCATAATTATAAAAATAATGTTCTGATTTCTTCCGCATAATGCAGAATTACCGCAACAAGTTATCAACTAAACGACTGAAGAGCAATGAGAAAGAATAAACATAAGTCAGCCAGATTTTTAGCGTTCGCTGCTTATTATTCGATATTTAGATTACTCGTTGCCATGGAGCTAAATCTGTGTTTATGCACTATAATTAGAAAAGAGTATTGTCGCATCAATGACTGGCAATTAGCAACATTGATTCATTATGTGTACAATAATCTTTGTATTTAAAAGACAAAGGTGTTTCGTTTATAAATCAAACTACGTTCTACTAATTGAAATTTTGTGGTTTTTGCTTTAAATGAAAGGTAGTGGGCTCTCAAAGTGTTACAGCTTGCTTTTTTTACTAGTTTTGTAGTATAAACTTTTAATTTTAATAAAAACATAAATGAAAAGGTATACACTTATCTGCCGTCATGTATTCATTACTTTGTCCTTCGAGTTGCAATAGATTGTAGTTTCGCCACATGGTGCAGGCAATTATGTGGATGTAAGGTTGTAGTTGTTTACAAAGGCCGGGACTGTGCAAAAACGTACATTACAATAGAAAATGTGTGTTATCGTATTTACCATGAGGTCTGCTTTTTTAAATACATTACGTGAGTAGATGAGAAGTTTTGCTACAGATATTTCTTCTGCAGTGTCTGAAAATAACCCAATGTTTTCCGCTTGCCGCTTCATTTGTTCCAAGTGTATTTTACTGAAGACAATGCTTCTGGAGCATTGCTTCAAGAACATTAGAAATGAACACTACACAGTCCTTGGTTTTGTTTAAAGAAAAGTATTGAAATTTTTTTGAAAAAAAAAGAAACAGTACGGGTTGGAAGAAAAGGAAATATAAACATTTTTGGGTTTAGAAAACAGTTTCTTCTCAATTACCATCACGTTTGGGTTTCCTCTAGAATGCATAATAGTGAACCATATTTGATATCGCACTTTCTATGATATTATTCGGAGAATAAAATGGTAAAGATAAATTGGTGGAATTATGTGAAATATAATAAGTGATTGAAAATTGTTTCAAGAGCATTTCTAAGAAATTAAGGCCAGAAAACGTGCTGCATTCCATGCCGATGCTGTGGTTATATTCCACGCAGTACTTAAGCGTGCGGAGGGTTGCCTATTCAGAGTCAAAGTTTTCTCTTCGCGGCGGCTGCTCGACGCGGGAAATGCACCGTTTTATTTCTTGGCGCAGTTTGAGAAAAAATGAGAAATAGAGAAATCATATGACTGTTTTTCAATAGGCGGAAATTGTGCACTGCAATTGTGTAGACTCCAGTTCATCAATTTTGTTTATATCTTACAACTATCTGACGTCATTAAAATTTACTATTTAAAATTAGAATTAGAAACTTTACATTTGCTTTTAATTTAGAGCGTATACCTTATAGCACTTGGTGCGGAATAAACTCGTGTGAGAATATTTCATTTAAGGAACCACACATGTGACATGACATTGATTGGTAGGCGAATGCTGCGCTATTGTTTCGCAGTGTCACAAACAATGACGGGAAGACCCCTCCTCTGGCAATAACATACTAAACTTTTTTTCAATTGTTGAGTTTTGTCTAAGAAAATAACGCTCGAATTGTCGGAAGTTTTATGCAGGCGTTCTGATGCACTATCTTGAAAATATTGGGTATAGTCTTCACGCAAGTGGCTGAAATTCTGGTCTTGATTTTTCTGAGTCGTCACTGGAATTTTTAATAGAAGAGAATGCAAGTAACCCCTCGAGAATATTGGAAGATAAAAATCTTACGATTTTTGAATCCATTAATCCTGACCGCCTGTGCCAATTGCACAACCGTCGTATATCTCGCACAGGTACAATCGAACAGAACGGGAAAATGTCTCATTTACCCGTCGCTTCGAGGCCTCATGCAAAGCTTTTAGCACGTGGCACACTTCTTATGAAGAGTAAGCAACTAATGAAGCCTTTGACATGTGTGGGCGTTAAGGCGGGACGGTAAAATTAATGACCCTGAACTACTGATTCGCTACGATTCGTGCCTACATATTAACCTTCAAATGCACCGATGTCTGCTAGTTCTATATGAATGCCCCAAGTTGTTGATGTAATTTAATGCAATTCAAAGTGCCAATTCGAAAATGTGTCCTCGCTGAGGACGATATAGTGAAGGAACGCCGGATTATTTGAAATAAGTCGGATAAACTTCCTACAATGCTCCACATGTGGTGCAAAAACTTTTTGGCACAAGGGTTGTGTTACATTTGTGGCCTGTCTGTTAGGGGTGCTTATCAGAATTGTTACGCGTGTAACTCCATGAAATGAAATTTTCCCCCACACGTTCACGAAGTTCACGCAAGAAGTTTTTTAACCCTCGTACATACCCAGTTTTGCGTTTGCAGCCAGCAGGTGCAATTTTTATTTACTTTCACTCACTGAACATTTGGACTTTTAATTATCATTATGATATTTCTTAAAATATGAAGGAAATCACTTGCATTGCTTCTAAACGACTTGTTTATTAACGAAGTGTCTCATTGTATTTTTATTAGACTGCATTTAAGCGTAATGTTAATTCATTTATATCATTAGTGTTTAGTGAAAATAATTTTCGAGTCATTTGTTTTACAGTACATTTCGTTGAACCGTATGATTTTGAATGTAACGTTTATCAGTGTATTATGCACGTTACGTTTGATATGTCTCCAAATTCTGTATCTTTCAGACTCTGGGTATTGATTGCAAAGCTCAGTGAACGAAAGTGAACTTCTGAGTAGCTGAGTGTAGTTCGCCGTATTCTCTCACATCATGACGATAATCCTGTGCCTTTAGCTGCAGTCCTTGGAGATCTGCCAATACTGTGCGAATTCCGCTACGAACATTCTCCTAGAAGCACCTGTACCAATCGAATTTATGCCCCTTTTCACTTTTAATATTCATCTGGGAAAATGATTTTTAACACCTGGTTAAGTATGAAGAAAGAACAATGGAAGCTACTGAAAGGCAACTCCAGTTAAGCGGTCGTTTCCATAACAGTTATTGTTTTGTGGAACCGATTTATTTTTTTCATTAGACATTTGTAAATATTCCATTTTAAAGCTTCATCTCGTCCATCAGTTATGAGCCAGGCTCTTTTCGTAAATTAATTTGTATCAGATGATCTCAACTTTCTGTCGAGTATAGAATTTAAATTCGTAACGCTAGAAAAAGCTGAAGACTGGAGGATATAAAAGATTATTCACCTCCGTGATGTCAGATTACGTAAATCAGTTATTTCTAGAGCTGCTTATATTGCAGGACGAGTAATTTGTGATTAAGGCATGTTCATTAATCAATTTCCATGCATGTTCTGAAATTGCCTTTGGGTATGAACTGCAGATTAAATTGTTTGGTAATCATTTCTACGAATGTGCAGAAAAATTCAGAGGTGTGAAAAAAAGAGTGCAAGTACGAGCAATTAAACGATTTTGTTTAAGAGTTCCCGTGAAAAAAATATTTCGGTATTCAGTAGATTAAGTATAATTTAAAATGTTTTAACTTGACATGCGTACTAACTTCTTGGGAAAGAGCAAAATTAGTCTGCTTCCTGTATTCACGTACCCTCCACTAAGCTGTCAATCTTCTCTGGAACCATGCCGGACTATATTTCTGCCTATCGGGGATTATTGGGTGGAATAACGAGGCAGACGGGTTCTCCAGTTTCATCTCCGGAGGCGGAGGCCGGCGCCGCAGAACTTTCTCCGCCTCCCAAAGCACGTGCTCGTTGTTGATAAGATGCACGCGGGTGCGGCGCGGCGGTATCGTTTTGAAAACCGCCTGGTATTATTCGCGGTCGTTTTGCAACGGGGTCAGGCAGCCGGCGAGATTCGGAGTAGGCCGCGGGCGGACCCGTCGGGCGACAAGCCTTGCGCCACTGCACACGCCGCTGCTTTTTCCGCCACGGTCGACCGCTGCAACTCCTTGCAGTGACACTGTGGGGAGCCAAGCTCCATGATAAGCAACGTGGTCTTCTGGCTCACACCGCTGCTATTTGTACAAATGATAGCTATCAACAACGGTGGCCAATGAGATCTCAAACCTTGCAAGTATGTCATATTTTGTGTGTCTGTCGCACTGTGAAGAATTGGCTCACCAGCCATCTATGTATAGACTACCTGTATATTAACCCAGCGATCTCCAATCACTTCCCATTTTCTTATCTTTATCATGGACGGAAAACGTATTTCTTCTTTTACACGTGTATATGGTATCAAATATATTAATTTCTTCTGATACTAATTGTGCTGCTTTTCTCCAATATGGAAGTTCCACTCTGGGTGAAAATTTATACTAATGTACTTGTAGAAATTATACGTGTTTTTTTCTGTTAGAGCTTCAAGTGGGTTTACGTGTTTCATTCTATTTCGCATTTTTCAGAGATTTAAATAATCGAGAGCGACGGATTTTATGCTGTATTTTCGTAAATATTCATCAGCATATATTTAAACAATTAAAATATGTGAAGTTTCAGTTCTGATCTGCGTCAGGTTTTTCTAGAAAAGGCGAAGTTCAATATTCGTGCTAGTACATAGTTTTCGTAAAATTTATTTAGGATTTGTTCAGGACATATATGTATGTCAGTTTATGATTTTGAAAGTTGGACTTCGAGAATGTTAGTACTGCATTGTTTTTGCTTCTAATTGGTAAAAAGTTTGAGTTTTTCTTAAAGATTGATTGCTGTATAAGTCAGTGTTGTTGTCCAATGTTTAGTCCAAGCTTATGTCATTTATGTCATTTCAAGTCCTCTGCGCTCCAGAAGGTAAATGTGTAGTAATTGTGATTAAATTTGTATAGGAAAGGTACTCGCAGAAAAATGCACATTGACACAATTTGACAATAAATTAATATTTATTTGCTATATACATTTGAAAATTTGGTGGGAGAGAGACAAAGAAATATGTGGACAGTTTAAGAGAAATCATCAGAAGAGTAGGACGGAGCTAGAAGGAGAAAGAGGAATTAACCGTAGATGGCCTTGGCAGCCAGGGGAGCGGCGTAGCCGACGGGGGCGGCGATGGCAGCGCGGGCGACGGGGGCGGCGACAGCCACGGGGGCGGCGACCTTAGCGACGGCGGCGACGGCGGGAGAACGGTGCACGACGGCGTTGAAGCCGTTGACGGGGTCAGCGGTGTACTCGACGGTGCGGCGGGTGCCGTCGGGCTCAACCAGGGAGTAAGAGCCCTGGACAACATCACCGCTGCGGGTCTCCTGCTGGCCCTTGCTGTCGCCGGTCAGAGCATCCTGGATGTCGTAGGCGTAGCTGTACTGGGGGTTGGGGTCGTAGTCGGTGTCGACGGCGACGGGGGCGGCAACCTTAGCGACGGCGGGGGCGGCGTAGGCGAGGGGAGCAGCCACGGGGGCGGCGTAGGCGCGGGCGGCCAGGGGCGCGCCGGGGGCGAGGACGGCGGGGGCGCCGATGACGCCGGCCTTAGCGACGGCCACGAGGGCGGCGAGCACGACGAACTGCGAACGAAGAAATCACATTATCACATTTTAGAATTTGATTCGCACAGTGGTGTCACCTCATATGGTCACTGAACCAACACTGTCGAATTCGTAAATCCCTATATATCCCCACAGGTGCCCGTAGGGGGCCTTCGGCCCAGGAGGGCGCACACTGGATCACACTGCGGCTGGCGGGCTGGAGGCTCACCTTGTACATGGCTGCTGGATCTGCTGGAATGCGATGCCTGCTCCGAGGGCCGACGCGCTTATATCCCCCTGCGCCAGGGACACGCCCTGCTCCTTGTGGCGTGGCGGGGGTTGTGCGCGCAGCGCCCCCTCCGCCCCGGCCGCTCCGGCCGAATGTCATGGCGGCCGCCACCGCCGACAGCGCCGCCGCAGCGTGGCGTAACTTGTGGAGAAATTGGCGCGCCCCGCCGCCGCGGGGGCGGGGCACGGTTGGCGGCGCGCTCGGGTGCACCACAGGGTGGCATTTGCTGTCCGGTATTCCCGCTGCTCTGCTTTACTCCTCCGTTCGTTCGTTCTCTGGCTTCTTTTAGCTAGGCGTTTTAGGTGTTCGGAATCATTTTTAGCTTTTGTGTTAATTTGAAATGTCTTGTGTTATTTGGAGAAATATACGCATTTGGAATGGTGTCATTTTATCACCGTTACGCATTTTTCCTTGACTGTTCTGGTTGATCTTACTAATACGGCTACTAGATGCTGGTGTAATATTGTTCAAATATACTGGGAGTTCAGTGAGATGATGTAATTGATTCGTAAAATACTCATGGACTTGAAACGTGAGTGAATAACTTATATTTTGATACACATTCCTGAAATAAAAAAAGATGCATCCAGATATTTTTTAATACTTTTCATTCAAACTTTGCGCCAAATCCAAGATGCAAATTTCTTATGGTTTTAATGATTTTTTTTAGTGTATTCGCATGCAGGAATTGTAATATATGCAAATCGTTTGTTGCACCCTTTTCTGCAGAAATGATCATTTTCATGAATTTCACGTTGGATGTTCATTTCTGAATGGGAGCGTATTAATTTTTTTTATTGAGGCCATTCGTGTTTTTATTCTTTTTGTTTTACTAATGTTCTATGTTTAATGACTGTTCAATGTTTATTTTTAAATTTAATATACAGTTTTCGTGAAACTAGGTGTCATGGTTGTTTGTTTTGTTTTGTTTCAGGTAAGAATGACAATGGAGATGAACAGATAGGAGACAATGGTATGATTATGACCCAAATGGTTTCCGATTCACAAGGTGGGACAACGTTGCGGTTTGCATTACGCCGCAAGTGGGTCAAGGCTCACGGCTTTCTTTGAGTGTGTATATGTGTGTGTGCGCGCCCGCTCGCGGTTTTAGTGGGGGCTGGAGCGATTCGGTGACCCAAAAGTTTTCGCCGTCGGGGTGGCCACTACGGCTCCGTAGTCTACCATTCTTTTCGCGGCTGCCGACAGACGACGTGGTTGGGAGTTCGTTTTCCTTGTGGATTACGTTGCCATCACTCTGTGCATTACGTGCCATTTCACCTCTGGTCTTATGCTAAGTGAAACGCATTTATCTGCGCCGATCAAACCATGTTACTGCCTGCCTCCCTTCGAGCGTTGGAGTGCACAGGACGTTTCAAAATTCTCCGAACTGTCATTTGTTGCATGCGCGCTTTTGGCGTTGTAAGTGAACATTGAGTTTTGAAATCTCCAGCCCGTATGTCTTCGGTAAGATAGTTGTAACTTAGTGTGTTCGAAGGCAAACCTGCATGAAATTGCTTTTCATATGCTTTTATTACCTCCTTGCTCAGAGAAGTGCATATGTTACTTTGTTAGATAATGAATTTCAATATATAATTTTTAATAGATATTTGTTATTTATATAGTTGATATAATTGATAGTGCATAAGAAAAAATAAGGGAATGGTGTTTTAATAAAACACCTCTTATATGGTGTAGTCAATAGAGAGAGGTTATAAGTGTAGATTTGGTTAGGTATCTTTCAGTGAAAGACGGGTGAAGTATTTGTGTTACTTTAATCAGTGAATACATATTTCTACTTTTATAGTTTTAATGTGTTATACGTAAAAGAGTGATTGGGAACATCGTTTGGTTTGTGTTCAGACTTTTAATTACGAGAAGACCTGTAATTGTTTCGTGGTACATTTTCTCTCGTTTGGCGACTTCGTGGGCTGTAGCGTTGACGTATTGTGAAGAGGCTTTAAGGCACGTGATGTGATGAATAATGAGAATGAAGATAGGGAGTATGTAGGTAATGGAGAAGGAGAGACAAGTGTGGAGGCCCATGGAAACTTGCTTTGCTCACCCGCAGTCTACGTAGAATTGTTGTAAATCTTCTGTAGAGATGGAAATCTAGCGAGCTTACAAGGCCTGCTGGTTGCGTTGCCAGTCTCCCCTTTAAATAATGGTGATAGTTTTTTAGCGTGTAAGGTAGACATTACGGACGTCCTAACTTCGAAACATTTATTTCCAGATCGTTGCTTAAAAAGTGACGCTTTTTACTGGCTTAACTTACATTTTTCATAATGAAATTTAGAATTTTATATTAGAGAACAACTTGTCTTCTTGTGTAAAGTTGTGTATGCCCATTAAATAATGTTACATTTGGACAAAATATAATTATAAACAGAACATTTAATTGTCGATATCAGAGATCAGTTGGTTACTTACACATTATACTTGTCGAAGTATTTTTGAGGGTACGCCTTTAATTTAAAAAAATATTGATATTGTTGATTAGTGAGATAATATTTCTGAATATTGAAAATGGAAGTGTTACATCTGTTACGCTTAATTGAAAATGGATAGACCGGAGTTCCCTAACAGCTTGTCTATAATTTTTACTTGTTTGGTTTACTCAGCATTTGAGTTTGTTGATTGTGCATGTTAGTTGATTCATTTCCTAACGATTAACTGCATGCAACTAAATAGTTTCAGTGAGTGAATACAGGTCGTGCATTGAAAGGAACTGGGTTATTTGCTGCGTTGTTTCTTCATTACTAGAAATTTCCATCCTGTGAGGGTAGGAGTTGTCGATGACGCAGCGCACACCTCGCTTTCTTGCTTAGCTCTGGGAGGAGAGGTGCGGAGGAGGGGGGTGAGCGATTTGTGGAAGGGAGGGAGGGAGGGGGCGCCCCAGGGTGCGCGCGTGCTGGCTCGGAGGCGCAATTGGATGCCGATCACCTGTAGAGCCCTGCGCCCGCAACGGTGCGTGATCTCGCTCTTCGGCATGCGAGAAAGCGCCCGCGATCGCCGGAGTCTATCTACTTATTGGCCGTGCTCTTATTCACTTTTTTCTTTGTTACGTGGGGAGAGCCGCGTAGTTAACGGACTTCCACCAGTAGGGTACCGGAGTTGAATCCCGGTCGATAGAATTTATCCCGGTCATGTATAATTTGTGGAAGGCATAGCCGGTTCGAAGCTGGTTTTCACGAAGCTCTTTCGTTTGACCTTGCTGGAGAATCTGTAAGTCCACCTCTCGCTGAAAACTCGTTTATCCTACCGCAGATCAACTATGCAATCTTCCCAAACTCGCTTCCCTCCTCCCCTTAATATTCTCGTACCTAAATCACTTCCATGATTTAAGAGTAGCTTGACCACACTTTTCTTAACTCTGTGGGCTCTGTCATCAACGATTCAGTGGCTTGTATGGTATTGAGCAACGACTACTCGCTTATTTCCAATTCACCCATTCTGTAGTGTTTTATCTGTCGCGATGTTTGTCATACTACACGCGCTGAGAGATCTTAAACAGGCTCATCACGATGAATACTTGTATGCTGCGGTTCCCTTAGTGCACTTGAGTCAATCTCATCACTTGGCGACAATACAATATTTGATACATCGTCAATTGTGTTGCCATTATGATCTGGAATATTATTGGGTCCCCAGGCTACGTGGGTATCATTAGTTTTGAATTGATTGATTAAGCTGCGAAATCAACGAGTCGTAAATTTATTATTGTCATTCACTCTGATACCTCATCATATTTGAAGAAATTTCTGAAAAGTTCCGTACTCAGTGCATGCCAGTCTCAGAGGCAAAATACCACTTTTATGATAAGGGCGATTAAGGTCTTGTTGTTCCCCGCCTCGTGTGTTAGGCGTGAGAATGTAATCTTAACTCACCGTCGCATCGTCGGTTGCCACTTTTCTCATGGTTTCCTCCTGCGAGGTGAACTTCCCCCCGTCTGCGAAACGTGTAAGACGGAACTCTCTGTGGATAATGCCCTCCTACACTTCGCGACGTTGGATGGAAGCCGGCCTTGGCAGTATCTCAGCAACTTGCTAAGGGATGTGCTCGGCAACGACGAGTCTTCTCTCTCAAAACTTTTCGTTTTTGCGTGAAGTATAACATAAAATATTAAAAAAAGGTTTTTCCTGTATTGTAGACTGTATTCAGCCGGTTTTTATTTTTTATCATATCTTGCGTTTTGTGCTTAATCCATTTTATGCGGTCAGTAGTTCTGTACATAGTTACTACATTGTAGCACGTAGCACATTAGCACGTAGTTACATTGTACGATAGTGCAGCGTACATAGTGTACAATTATTAAATATGTACACAAATCAGCGTGATTGTTGCATCAGCAAATTTTCTTAAATTTTACACAATTTTTATTTTCTCTTCCGTACCTCGTTAACAGAGAAGGTATTGTAATCGTGCTCCGAAAAATAGTGATTATCTGGAGAAAAACTCTTATAGCCGGGCCCTGATATCGTGGATAAATCGTGTTCCTATGTATAGTAAATAACTTCGTTATGAAGGCAGACCCATGTTTTGTGTATCCTCTATTCCCAAAAATCTATTGCCAGCTAATCGTCTCGCAGTCAATGTGTCAGACTGCCTCGTCTGTCAGACTGAGGTCAGACGCCTAAACCGTTCAGATTTTCTCCAACATTGATTATTCCCCGAACTAATTAAATGAACTCGAGGCCCTCGGAGTTTGAAACGGATATTATGATTTTGAGATATTGTGATTCTTTACTTAAAATATCAACATTTCAAAATTTTCTCAAAGATGGCACCAATTTTGTAAGTCTGCCTTCGGATAGCGTAAAGAAATTGCTGCAGGTCTCATTTTCGTTCTTCCATGGTTTTTCGAAAATTGCCAAAGATTTTCCCCCCGCTTATTCCTACAACTACAATATTAATTATATTATATTTTTTCTGAATGAAATCATATCTTGAAATATATTGAACAGTCCTCGTATGTATCAATTGAAGTTATAAAAGTGGTGCTAGCCTCATGTCCGGCGAACACAAAACTACAAAATTGAAGATAGATATTTTTGCTTTAAACAAAATCTGTTCTAAGAATCGTATCTTTAAAACGGTCCCATTTTATAAACAAAATAATAGTTTAACGTAATGTGTGCAAGAAAATAATGTACTTTATAAAGAAAATATTTTCTCAAAAAACAATCAATTTTTTTCATCACATGTTTTCCATGGATAGAACAAGGAATGCAGGTCTCATTTTCATTGTATTTTTGAAATTTCGATAATTGCAAATTTCTTCATAATACATGAAAGTATGTTCTATTGAACACCACTTGTTTAAAATATATTTCACATGGTCTCCAATGGCCCTAGCTGCTGAACGCGCTTTTAAACCTATCAATAAATTTTCCTGCATATCATTGCACCAGATAACTATAAGATAACTCTATCATCTTATACTATTATATTCTTCTTCCTCCTCCTTCTCCTCATCATCATTATCATCATCATCAATTACTTATCCATCGAAGATGTTGATACAATTTAAGGCTGAAAAGAAAAGGTACTAAGAATCGTAATAAATTTAGCTAGTTATTTTATTTCGGAACCAAAGTGGTGAGAGAACTATTCTGCATTTTTTATTTCTAAAATTCCTGAGGTTATTAAAAGATTTAATAATTTATTATTATTTTTTATAATTAGAAATTGGAATAACATAAAAGCGAATAAATGGCATTAAATGCTTCTCTGTGTTTTTTAATTTTTTTTTTTCTGCCGTCCTAACTCACCTTTATTTAATACTACTGGTACCCGACACGTTGCTGCCGCAGAAGAAATAATAGTGGAATTATTGTTTGAAATTTGAAAGAGTTGTCTTCTTTTCGTTTTTTAAAAGATAACATTCTTCCTCCCTCTCTCTTCTCTCTTTCTTCTTTCTCTTTTTCTCTCTCTTTCCTCCTCTCTTTTCCCCTCTTTCTTTTCTCAACTCTTATTTTCCCCTACCAGTTTTCGCTCTCTCTTTCCCCCTGCCTCTTTTCCTCTTTCTTTTCCCTTTCTCTTTCCCAGTCTCTCTTTCATCTCTCTCTTTCTCTTCCCTTTCTCTTTCCCAGTCTCTCTTTCATCTCTCTCTTTCTCTTCCCTTTCTCTTTCCCAGTCTCTCTTTCATCTCTCTCTTTCTCTTTCCCTCTTTCTCTCTTATCCCTCTTTCCCCTCTTTCTCTCCCTCTCTCTCTTCATCCGTCTTTCCTCACTCTTTTTTCCCTCTCTCTCATTTTTCTTCTCCTCTCCCCCCCTCTCTCTCTATCGTTTTCCTTATCTTTTTCCCTTTATCTGTATTTTCCCCTTTTCCCTCTCTTTTCCCCAAATCGTTTTCCTTCCTCTTTTTTCTCTCCTCGCTGTCTTTCCCTCTTTCTTTCATTTTCCCTCTCTTCTTTCATTCTCGCCACCCGTTTCTCCTTCTCTCTACCTGGACCGACGTCACACATAGACGCTGTTATTAGTATAGGCGCATATATTAGATTTCTGAGAACCTTCTTTCTTTATATTTTTTACTTCCTTTTTTTGTCGAACATTGTTTCAAAATATTTGAAAAAATGTAGTAATAGTAGGTCATATAAGGACCAATTAATATTGTATATACATCAGTGTATAACGCAAATATGTTGCTGATCTTAGACCGTGGGACTATGTCATACCAACAAAACACATAAAATACTAAATGAAACTAAGTGTTGCTGGGAAATAAAATAACGCGTGTGGCACCCACTGTGGTTAAGTGTCTACTGGATGAATGGATGAGCAAGTGTATTCCATTGTGTTGTTTCAATTTATGGTATTTCAGATGGCGCTGCAAGAAGTGCTTCATTTTGAAATAAATTACAAACTAACAATTGGTTCTAACGTTGCGGGTAACTGTGAACTAGATAAAAATGATATGATGGTGATAAAGATTGAAAGGACGAACACAAATACAACCATTGTCAAGGCGGAACTCGAACCAGCGATCCTTTGGCCTAAGATCCCTAGGGCACTACTGCCTTAGCGCCCTCGGCCAGGGGATCGCCGGGCTCATTTTGTTGGACATTGATCATAAACGTAATTCGGGCCTCAAATGTCCCTCCTCCCTGCGCCTGTCCACCGGCCAGTCCACTTCATTTTTCCTCCTATCCTTCGCCCCTAACCTATCCCTCGACATTTCCCCACATGTTCAAATAAAGTCCTATTCCCACAAAATTAACGTCTCTCCGGACACGAAACATGCAGACGCATGCAAAATCAGTTTTAAGAACGTAAGGTTATCGTGTTAGAGACATGCACAATTATATCGTACATTTGAGCGCGGAGGGATATTTTTTTTATATCAGTTTCAGGGTATTTATCAGTTGTGGAGGTTCCGCGTCCTAAGGAATGTTATAATGTCAGGAAGTTCGGAATTTTCAGACTTGCCTCTGACGTATTCTCAAATAACGTTTCTTTATCGTCGTGTATTTAGTTTTACTCGTGCATATCGATGAAATTTGGAAATCTTATATTCGTCTGACGATTCCGAGAGCATTTAAAAGTTCTAGAAATCTGTACTTAAATTTTAATAAATCAAAGTACTGAGAGTTAAACGGTGAGATAAAAATAGTAAAGTACCAGACTATCGAATAACAAACGTTCTATCAGATAAAAGCTTAGGCTTCCGCAGCCTTAGTTTACCGAAAATTGGCTGTCCAGGTGACGCGCGTTCCAGGCGTGTTGCTGAATAGCTGCCACTTTGCCCAGGGCGTAGTGTCTCCGAGACTGCCAAGATTCTTTTTTTCATCGCGTTTTCAATAATATTTTCGTGGAAGACGATTTTATTATCTTTCAATATTTAAACTTAAGTGCACCAGTTATACACAATTATCCCTTTTTGAAGTTTTGTTTTTTCTGCCGAATTTTTGTATTACGAAAAAGTAGTTGTCCTAGAAACAGGAAAGGGACTATGATATATGATAGTTTATGCAATTTTGAGCATATTAATTTTGGATCTAACTTTTTCTACCCTGCTTTTTTTTTTTTTTTTCCTTCCTTCTCCTCTACCTCGCATTTTTATCAGAGGCGTCTGGAGTGCCGTGAATCAAGTTTAATAACCCTCAGACCACTTCATTGTTAATTGTAGCATTACAGTGCATAGAATGTTGATACATTGCGGACAGGTGTTGCTCGTACGTACATCACACAGCGCTGTGAGGTGGCTGTGGAGAGTAAAAGGTCTTGCCTTCCTTGCCGCGCACATTCGTACTCTCAACCCGTGAAACTCCAGTGTAATGTGGGTTGCCTGCATTCGCAAGCCATGCTGCTATATTAGTGTTCCTTTTTTCTGTTGCGAAAATTATTGCCAAAAAAGTGCCCATAATTACTGTGCGGTTT
This sequence comes from Gryllus longicercus, assembly GCA_038098605.1. NCBI lineage: Eukaryota > Metazoa > Arthropoda > Insecta > Orthoptera > Gryllidae > Gryllus > Gryllus longicercus. The sequence goes on along the minus strand of JAZDUA010000127.1, from coordinate 3,203,443 downwards.
TTAGTATTTTTTTCCAGTTTTCCTTACAATACTCGGATATTGATAGAAATTACAGGTTTATGAACGAAATTATATCAAAATAGTAATCAGCTGACAATGTAACATGTACTTATTAAACTTGATTATTTCCAACATAATTTCGGTTATGTTTCCGTTTATAATTTTAGAGAACGATTATTATGTTGTGCACCAACTAATTATTTTTTGAACTAGGAAATTGGGTAAAGGAGACTAATGTTTTCTGGAAACATGAAAAACACACATATGTACTAATAAATATGTTTATTAATGTGCAATATAAAAATGACTAAGAGGTGATAAAGCGAAGACTTAGATGCAGTGATAGAGGTGGTTGTCGAATTTTTAACCGTAGTAGGCCTTGCCAGCCAGAGGCGCAGCATAGGCTGCGACGGGGGCGGCGACCTTAGCCACGGCGGGGGCGGCATAGGCGACGGGGGCAGCAGCTACAGCTTTGGCGACGACAGCGGGCTCGCGGTGCACGACGGCGTTGAAGCCGTTGTGGGGGTCAGCGGTGTATTCGACGGTGCGGCGGGTGCCGTCGGGCTCCACCAGGGAGTAAGAGCCCTGGACAACATCACCGCTGCGGGTCTCCTGCTGGCCCTTGCTGTCGCCGGTCAGAGCATCCTGGATGTCGTAGGCGTAGCTGTACTGGGGGTTGGGGTCGTAGTCGGTGTCGACGGCGACCTTAGCCACAGCGGGAGCGGCAGCGTACGCGACAGGGGCGGGGGCGTAAGCGCGGGCGATGGGGGCGGCGTAGGCGGGGGCGGCGTAGGCGCGGGCGGCCAGGGGCGCGCCGGGGGCGTAGACGGCGGGGGCGCCGATGACGCCGGCCTTAGCGACGGCCACGAGGGCAGCGAAGACGACGAACTGCAAGAAAACAAAATCGTTATTAGAATATTTGATTCTAAACACGTAGATATTATTTGCGAGTTCATTTCCCATTTAATTTGTTTTTTGTTTTTCCGTATCCTTGAATATTTTAAGAATGGAAATGTACTTTGGTATGTATTCCAAGTTATGTAGTTTTGAATTTTGTTTGTCTCCTTGTAAAATGAGCAATTTTGAATGCAAATAAGAATTAACTATGATCATATCACTGGAGAACTTTCTCCTTTTGCTTTCATCCGAAACATTTTTCGGCGCTGTGCCGAGTGGGTGTGCCGAGTTGTTGGTGCACTTGATCGCTCCCAGAAGAGCACTTTGCAGGTGAGATCTGCATGCAGGCAGGTACCTTGAAGGCCATGTCGTCGATGTGGTTTGCGTATCCTCTGAGGTGCTGGTGCTGCTCCTGCGAGGGCTGCTGAGAGCTGCGGAGGGCGACTGTGGTACCTCAACGGAGCCGGCCGGCGCTTATATGCGGTCCCCCGCCGGCCTTTCACCGCGGACGCGGGGCCCGCGCCCGCCCGCCGCCCGCCGTGGCCTGCGCCCCTCCGCCGCCCGCCCCTCCGCCGATGCCGGCGTCGCCAATTTCTCCGCGCCCCGAGCCTCAGCCACCTCCCCCGTTGCGTCAGCGGAGCCCTCTGATCTTTGCGGCCGCGCGGGGCGGCGCGCGGGGCGGGCGAGCGCGGCCTGGCCCGGCCCGACCGACGCCACGCCGATAGCGTCCCGATAGCACCCGCCCGGTTCCGCGTGCAGTGGACCGCCGCCTGGGGCGCAGCTCACGGGACTTGTGCTTCAGGAAGTAGCATTGCATTTAACTTTGTTTCGGCTTGGGACATTAGGTGCGTGATGTATTCTGTAATCTGGTCAGATGTAATCTCTAATTCGTTTTAAGTCACATTTCCAATCTGGTTTTTAGATTTGAGTTTCGTCTTTCTTTTTATTGTGACCATTCACATTATGCATTTCTAATACACACACACACACCACACAGATTATATATTGTGTGTGTTTGTTTGTGTGTGTGTATTGTCTTTCTAATTGCTCTCCAGTAGAATTTTCCTCTTTGGGTGAGCAACTCCGAGAATGTTTTGAATAGTCTTATTAAAAAATAACATCGTAAAAACGTTTCTGAGAGAAACCTAAAATGAAATAAAATTTAAACAGTACTATAGCTATCTGCTCCCAAAAATGCCAGCACTGGCAATCGACATTATCACATCCACAACCACTGACAAGTGCAAATAAGCCGAGAAACTTCAGTAACAAGGAAGTCACCGTCGCCAACTCCCTGGTATCCCAGCAACGTCACCACCCAAATAACCGGGCGTCATGACCCGGCGCTCGGAGGCCCAGAGCGTTCGGCGGCGGCCCCCGCCCGCCCGCGCGCGGTTGCGCCACGCGACCCTGCGCATCAGCGCGTGACGCGCCGTCGCCTCCTCGGGGCGTTTTTGCCGCGCGCCGCACCGCACCGCATCGCACAGTCGGCTGAAACGAGCTGCTGAGCGCGTGTCGGAAGGTGGAAGAAAATAGGTAGTGATGACTAAGCTTGTTAAAAAAATAATGCTTTTTATGTAAGTTTTTTAGCCAACGCCATCTTTTCATGGTGTAAATTTTATGATCTTGTATTAGAAAAAAGCACACCATATGTAAAGTGAAAACAAAAAAAAATGTATTTGTTAATTTTAATAGAAAATAAAGTCTAACAGTATTTTTTTTGTTTATCGCAGAACGTCACTGAAATTTGTACAAAATTTACTTCTTAGAGCTCCATTTTAAGCTTAAAGCAGCTGCGACCGTCAGCATTACAGATTTTGGAAACTAAAATAAAATAAAGTGTCAGAGAACTTATTTTTCACGCAATTGCAGTTTAATAAGCCTTTTCTTATTTCGACCAGTTCTTAAAAATTCCAAATTGTTCGGAATTTGAATTTAGTGCTAAAAACCGAATAGATAAATAATTTCAGATTTTCAGAAGTTGGTGTAGAAATACAAATAATGTCCGTACATACAAGTTATATATATACATAAAAAATACTGTTTAATTATTAGAAATTTCCGTCAATCCTCACGAAAGTATAATGGAAATAGTTTAATATGCGCGTGTCACCGTCTGTAATTTGCAGTTTTAAACATCGTTACTTTATATCTTCGTTATAACTCTTGTCATCGGCAATTTTTTAGCAGAAGTGCGTTTGAAATCCAATGAGCGCGCTTCAACTCACTGTAATCTACTGTGCGTCGTCGTCACTGGTGGAGGGAAGAGCGCTGTTGCCGCTTGGCCAGCGGCGGGACGGCAATGGCCGGAGGACCTCTTTAATTGCAGCGCTATTGCCTAGGTGACATTTCGCTTCTTGCTGCGCGCCGAGTCGCTCCATGCCGAACGCGCGTCCCCGCTGCCGCGCTGCGTGCGTGCGGCTCGCTGCTCCCGGTTTTCCGATTGGTGGCACTAACCTTCGTTTTTATGGGGCACTCATTCGGTTTTTTCGGCCGTGGGAATACGCCATTTCGGAGACATGCCTTTTGGAAGCTGCGGCCACGTCGCCTCGTTTGCCGTCACTGGAGTTAGTGTTCGTTGTTTTCAAATATTCACTTTATGTGGGGAAACCATTATAATACTTCTTAATTATTTTGTGTTTTCCTTGCGAGGAGAGTGTAGCTCAACGATTTGTATGTTCGTCGTCCTTCACGAAACACTATTCTTCATTCATACAGTCCATCGATAAGAATTTTTAAAGATAAAACTTTTTCTGGGGTTATCAAGTTTCGTCTCAAGGGCAAAACTCTACCGTTCGTTGTTGTTGTTAACTTTATTCTTTATATTATAACTATGTATTTAGAATGCAGAAAATCTAAATAAGATCTGTGAATTTGAGAATTTCGGAAATCTAGTCGTCGCTCGGAAGATTCCGTTAATTACATACACGAATTACATTAAGATCTGCATCTATTTCCAATTTTCCTGCAAGGAAGAGTATCCTTTATTATAATAATATTATGAGGTCAGAACCTGCGTGTGGGTGGCGTAACTTGGAACGATAACTGGAATGTGTTTTAGGCAATAATGACAATACAACTTGTGGATTGTGATGAATAAATTGGTGCAATCAAGAGGATGAAAAACAGCGGGACCTTCGGCAATCCTAACGGGAATCCGCTTTAGCCTCAACAAATTTTGGATGATGTGTCATCTGCGTATCTACGAATAAAAAGATAATGTATTGTTTCCGTTTCGTTACGGGTCACCTATTGTGAAGGACTTATCTTAATCTCTGATAGGATTCCTAGAATCTAACCTTTTTGACCATAGTGGGATGAATGTTTTTGATAGGTGAATGATGATGTACTAATGTGAAATATGAGGGAGTGATAGGTAAAGATAGGCAAGAAAAGCGGGAAAACTGAGAAAACCTGTGAAAACTACAAATTCCAAATGGTTCGAGCCTTGTTCCTTAAAAGTAAGCGGCCGTGGGCCTGTAGTGGTAGAGACAGGGGCAGTAGGTGCGCTGTGGGGCGCCCCTTGTGAGGAAGGAGCTATTGATAAAAGAGGGAGTGGGAGATGTCGGGCTCGGGCGAGTAAGAGGTGCCGTCCAAAATTGGGGTCGCCCTGCAGCTGCCGCGGCCGTTGCCGAACGGCACTTGGCATTTGGCGTGCAGTCGGTCGTATGACCCGCTCCGCCGCCCCGCCCTGCCCCGCCTCGTCCCGCCCGCTTCCTCGCCGGCCTGCCCGCGGGCGGCGATGGTATTGACAGTGACGGCGGCGGCGGCGGTGGCGGAGCAAGTGGGGAGGTGGAGGATGGAGGGGAGACGGCTTTCGGTTTACCCCAGGATCTTTCTCCCTCCCTTCGTCGGCTTCACCTTACTACTCGGTGTTACATACTCATTGTCTGCCATTCAGTAACCGTGGAAGGTTGTGCCACTTGGTACTCTCGGTGTTTGCAGTTTTCGAGTGTAGTTACTGACTTCGTGTGCTGAGGTTTCTGTTAATTGTGAGCTTTTTTGTAGGTGAACTCAGCTCTCGGGTTAAATTTTTCCGTAATTGTAATTTCTACTTCAGTTAGGTTGCTTGTTAGGTACTTTTCTTGTATGTGACGGGAGTAGTTTTCGGATGCTATGTAACATAGATTATTGATTGATATTTTTTACTTTCGAGAACAGATTTAATTTCCTTGATGGCTAAGCGGCATGCATGTTTTTAAATTTGTCAATAAGAATTGAACCGTTAAGAATTTTGCTTTTTAATTCTATAAAAGATGGTAACTATGGGTAACTATGTTCTTGACAATCCTAAGGAAGCTTTACATTTTATTTGATTAGTTGTTTTCTGTAGATACATGCGAAAATTATTGTAAAAAACGAATAGAAAAAATTGTGGAATAGAATGCTATCACATTGATACTTATTGCCATTATTTTCTTTAACATATCATTACACTAGTATTGCCGTTGAATGTAATATTGATGTTCAAAAGTATAAGTATAAAACAGTGTCCTTCATAATTGAATTATCAGGTGAAATTCCATCGTAATGAGTATAATTTTTATGTACACACGTATAGAAGGAAAACATTTCAGGGCGGCATTTAAAATAATCATTAGATTTTACACTAATTATTTCTTGTTTTATGTGGCGAGAAATTACAGCGAGCACCAGTAGTCTCGTTGACTCGTTTGAATGCTACAACTCTTTCATAATAGTATCTGATATTGGAATTGTGTAATACCGCGTCGGTAAGTGTGAGATCTGAGAAGACAAATTGTCCTTTTCTCTAGCGATCTGATCTCATAGCGCGATAAAACTACTCGATCTGAGTATCAATTTTTAAAATAATATGACCATTTGTCACGATCACGCAATACATGGTTCCGGTTGAAAGTTTTAAAATAAATGTTTTAAAAAATATTCTTCTCGTCCTTGTAATCAAGTTGTATAATAATTACTCAATTGTGTGGAAAATTGAAGTAAAGGCAATCAATATGAGTGATATTGTGGGTTATGGTGAATTTTAAATGTTTGCGTTCAGATGTACAGATATTTATGAGCTGCTATAATAATAATAATAATAATAATAATAATTATTATTATTATTATTATTACTATAATTGTAATTATTATTAGTAGTAGTAATTATTGAATGTGGGTCCTTGGTGGTTCAATAGTGTGACCTGAGGCCCTCCCTCACCTTAAGGACCCAGGTTCGAATTTCGTCGTAAATTGGGGTATTTATCCCGTGATTTCCATTTATTTATCACCGGATATGTACCACAATTCCATCATTCTATTTCTATTTAGCTGTTACGAAAACTTTCCAAATTTAGTTCGTCTGGTCACGTTTCATTGGAACAATTGAAACTTTGTAATTGAACTCCAAAGCAAAACTAAAATGCTTTAATTCGAACATGAGGGCTATTTACGATTTATGAAAGAAACACGTACATTATATTGACAAGTAAGCATCATTTGCTACACAGAATCAAAATGCGAAACCATATAAAGAATAGCTTTACGCTTATACTAGAAACAACTTTAGTATAAACAAACGTTCACTATTTACCTTCGAGTATGCAACAACATACAGATTCTCTACGTATAAAAGTGAATGCTGAAACAAAGAATGTCACGGTTCAAAGTTCAGGAACAACTTCAGATGTCTTTAATATCATTAGTTTGCATTTAATTAAGCAAATGGCGTCTATCTAGAGTACTTCGCTGAATTCGCATTATTGCTGTTTTCAATACACAACATTTTGAACGATTGTAGGTTCTCGCTACGTGATCTTACGTGTGGTACAACTTGCAACAAAGGAAAGGGGTTTGTAAAATACATTTTCTAGGTGCAAATAATGAGTATTAATTAATTTTTACATATAATATTCTATGTGCGAATTGTCCTTCACCGGAGCTTAAAAGGACGAACTATATGGTCACAAAACGAACTAGTGGAAGTTTTTAACAATTTTCAGCGGTGTCCTCGATGACAGCGTTATCTTGGATTGCTTGCGAAATAATATATAACAACATTACAAAGGGTTGAATAGGAAAGTTGAAGTTAACTCACTTGTCAGTTAAGTGTACTAGTTGGTATCGATTTCTTAGTGCAGAATATAGTGAGTTTCTCGGCGGAGGGTGCCAACAATGCTGCTGGAGTAGCGTGATGCTTTGATGTGCTCCGAAGGTTGGGGAAGACTCGTTACTATCCGCTGTTCCCTTCTATGCTACAGTTTCTTTCACATATCCGCCTGTTGGAAATCTCTGTACGATACGTATTAAAACAACAAAAACATTTAACGGTAAAGCTCACGTTATTGTCGAGGACATCACTGTCAGCAATCTTTTCTACTTGTATTACCACTTCATTTTCACTTTTACCAACGTCTCTTTGTCAAAAACACCATCTTAACTAGTTCCTCTGCTTCCACTATTGATTTATATTATTTTATATTTTTCTCTTTGAGAAAATATTCAAGTTCATGACAATGACGTTCATCCATATCATGCGTATTTTTCTTACCTCTTGCCTAAGGGTGTATGATCACTAAGCAATCAACTGATTTTGAAACTGCTACAGTGTTTTTTTATTGTAATTTTTACATGTACATATTATTATTCTTTATGTCATTCCCATTTTCTTTCAATGATTAAATTAATGCCTTCGGCTCCTTCCGTCATTATTGTCACTGCTTTTTGCAATTTCACTGCGCACAGTCGACTGGTTGAATAGCGCTATAAAAGTACTTTAAAACAGTGATCGTGGATGTTGTAAATCTCAGTACAAACCACCTCTTCATTAACTTCTCTAAGATTTTCAATGATAGTCATTGCGGTGTAATGGGGTAATTTGAGTGACAATTAGTATGATGTAGTCGTGAAATTAGTTTATAGATGAAATTTTATTGCATTATGGCATGGTTTTTGAGGTTCTAGACTTGCGTAATACCTCGATCTTCATCATATTAACTTTTTCGAGTGAATGTTGTTTGCTACAATTAAAGAAAGTATTTCTGCTGTTAGCGAGACAATCAAAAGTACAAACGAAACGGTGTTGCGTGATTGTGACGATTCTAAGAAGCTAAATATTTGAGTAAGATTTGCGTACCTTTGAAATATTTTTGATAATGTTCGAAATAAGAGAGCTCTGTTACGTGCCTGTATTATAAACGTGCCTAACCCATTGTTACTTTAGCTCGTTTTATGAATGGTTTATATGTATTTTTTTTCAAGTATGGGAAAACCATATTTGAAATAGAATGGGTCAACCTGCAGAATATTAGTAATTTCGGAAATAAACATAAATTGACGGGAAACTAAATAGCTTATGGCCATATAGGAGGTGTTATGGTTTCGTTAGATAAGAAGGAAAATTGAAAAAATACAAAAAGCAATTGAACATATTCAGTTTTGATTGAAAGAAATGTAGATTTTATGTTACGGTTATCCGCAATATGTCGTATCTAATGTTAGAAGTAATTTTCTTTCATTGTGTCACCACCTACAACACATGCATGAGGCAATGAGGAAGGAAGAAATGTTCGGTATTCACGTGTGTCGTTTCAGATCATCCGGTGTTTGCTGCTGCAGGTCACAAACGGAAATAAGGGTAAAAAAGTATACTAATGTATGTGAGCAATATTCATAAAAAATGTTTCCGAAATTGTTAAGGTAGAGAAAAAATGGCTATTTTAAATGCCCTAAGTTATTTCCCGTTTTATTTCAAATGGTTCAGTGGGTAACCAGTGAATTAGGAATTTTTATTTCTTATCGTAGAATTAAGGTTATTAAGTAAGATATAATCACACATTAATAGTTTTTATTGGTTGTAAATAACACAATTATATATGACTCTCTTTGAATGTATAAAACATTTTATTTGTTGACAGTCAGTTTTCCTGATGAAGAGCTCTTATTTGCTACGACATTGATTTAGTAGCTTGTCGCTCAAGTTCTAGACGGGTTTCGCCATGATGTAATAAAATAAGCTATCTTTTCAAGGGCTGCTGCTTTGTTGCATGTTGATTTCTGCTAGCTCAATCTTGTACTGTTTTTCAAATTTTAGATAGAATTAATATCTGGACAGTTTTTATGCCACGTCAAAACTTTATTATTTTGAAATGAACTCTTTCACAACACCGTACGGCTTTGTTTAACATGAAAAAATTACATTAGTTTCTCCATTATTTTACTAGCTAAAATAACCAGTTGCAAATATTACTTTTTCAACAACTCCCTTACAATGTCTACTTTTGATGTTTTGATAATAATATTCCCCACTTCATAATTTGTCAGTTGTTCTGAGTTTATTTGAAGCATTCATAATGAAGTTCTTCTCCAAGTCTACAGCCATACTAATAATGAATGTATGTCACCTAACTTTACCTTCCTCACTTTACAAGATAAAAGAATCTGTCAAATTAGTCTCTCCTGAAAGAGCACATTTTTTCTGCAAAAATTATTGGTATATGAAAATAAAGGGATGAAATATTACAATTTACTTATTTACGAAACATATTAAAAATTCATAAGGCTTTGTATTTGTTCAATCATCATTCGTAAAAGATTTGAACGTATTATCCCGTGTCAATCCCTTCCTCATTGCTTGTGTAATTTTCGGTTTCTCGGTAAATGATGTCATGTCCTTAGAAGCAAACTAATAAAGACATCTGCGAATTGTTCGGAAAGAACGGGAGATTGGAACTGGTTGGCACCGGTTTGTAATTCTTAATTTGTTTACACAACTCTGATTTAGTTTTGAGATGTGTGATTGCATCAATGAAAACTGCGTTAATGAACCTTTCGTATAGATTTTTTATTCGTTGTTTGACTACTTGAGGAATGGGCTGGCATAGACCTTGGGGAACGTTGTCCTTAGCATGAGGAACACTACCTCCTTGGGAATGTAAAATAATAAATCAATTTATAAATTAATCAAATAATAAATCAATTTATTTTTGCAAAATAAAACAATACAAATTATTTTTTTTTATTTTGCATAAATTAAACCAAACAATTTGATCGTCGTTTGTAATTGCAGAACAACCTTAAAAAAGCAACTATCGCAGTTGCGACTGCAACTACTAATCGAAATGTGTAGTTGCTCACTCGTGTCATCTCACCAGCGGCGGGCGAGCCCGCATAATGAATCCATTGTGTAGTCATGCAGTGGGTCGAAATGCGGACCTGTAGCGTAGCGCCTAACTAGAAATACAATTAGAAGGTTGGTAATTTCTGAAAAGACACATTTCTTCTTTTGGAAAGGCGTCAGAAATGACACAACATTTTATTATCAATTAACATTCTTAAATTATATTATAAACTGGTGGGTGGCACGGTGAGGACATCAGTAGTGGCCCCTTCAAACACAAAATTGGAAAAATAAGAATTGAAGGCTACCGCACAGGTTCAGCCTTCCAGAACTTGGACAATGTTGAATTTTGAAACGACTATGGGAAGTTCATTTGGTCGTGACACGTGACACAAAGCTAGGGCTTACAGGAACTACGTAGTCCGTGTAGAAACCTGAGCATCAATCGCCCTCGTGAACCAACCAGCCCCGCCTCCCCTGAAATAAATTCCAGCATTGTCCAACACCATTTAAAACTCATGAAACCTTTCGTCCTCTCTCTCCAGTATTTTCCTTCTTCTCTTGAAGGTGTGGCGCTTTGTAGCTGATGGAAGAACGCACCAAGATTTCACCATATTCCATATCATATTTCTTAATACAATGATTCATTGTCAGAATATATTTCTTTTACAAGCAATTTTATGTTATTTCACTAATGCTTATTTGTAAAACATCTCAACTTATCTATTTCCACCTAGGAAGCCACATTTTATCCCCATTCCTCTTTCGAGGAATCTTATTTATTTTACGCAACAAAAATTATTATAAACATGTAATTGACTGTTTAAACAAAGTTAATTTTTTTTTACATCGTGCCTTTTTTACAATGAGATTTGTTTCAAATTGTAAGACTTTGTGTATGTTGTTAAGCAATTTCGTACGTACATTTAGAAGATCCGATTTACAGGCTTCTATTTTACGAATGATTTCGGAGTTTTAGAGAACGCGCAATTTTCAAAATAAAAGAGAGAAGCCACCCTGAAAAGGTTCTTGTTCCCTATAACTCCGAATTCGTCTGAGAGATACTGGTCATTTTTTCTGGCTTCATTTGAAAATGTTGAACTCCTTCATGGTCGTACTCTCTGGTATATTCATCCACCGTTTATGGAGTACCTGCTTGTGGAATACAGATGGAGCTGCAGTGAATGGTACTTTGGAATAAAGCAATTTTGAAATACAATTGAGATAAAATGTACGAATGTAATAAGAGACGGGGAGTAAATATATTTAAAAATTTAAAGAGTCAATAAACTGTTCTGTTACATCGTGTATTGTGAAAAATGAAATGGAAATGTCAAATTCTTTCTTGTTGTACATCTTTATTTTGGTTGTGTAACTTGTATACCATGGAGAATCGGAGACAGGATATAATGAGCAAGTAGCTTGGAAAATAAAATGCAGGTTAGCTGTGGAGGCTTCTAGTTTATTTACAAAAGGGCAGCGGCATGGAAGCTACATAAATAATAAATACAAAGCATCAGGTCCTCGTGTACATCTGCTGAGCGCGAGCGTCGTCTTGGCAGGGGAGTGGGCGTATGGCGCTCGGCGGCGCCTGCGTTCAGCCGAGAATGGCCTTGGTGTGGAGCGGGCCGGCGAGGGCCTTGACGCCGGGGGAGGCGACGACGGCCTTGGCGGCCACCACCACGGGCTCGCGGTGCACCACGGCGTTGAATCCGTTGACGGGATCAGCGGTGTATTCGACGGTGCGGCGGGTGCCGTCGGGCTCCACCAGCGAGTAACTGCCCTGCACGGCGTCGCCATTGCGCGTTTCCTGCTGCGACTTGGAGTCGCCCGTGAGGGCGTCCTGGATGTCGTAGGCGTAGCTGTACTGCGGGTTGGGGTCGAAGTCGGTCTCGACGGTGCCGGGCACCTTGCCCACGCCCACGGGCCCCACCACGGGTACGCCCACGCCGCCCGACTTGGCGACGGCGCCGTGCGCCGCGTAGGCGAGCGGCGAGCCCACGGGCAGCGCCGGCTGCGCATACGACGCCGGCGACCCGTACGCCCGCGCCGCCAGCGGCCCGCCCGCCGCCAGCACGCCCGGTGCGATCAGCCCGGCGCGCGCCGCCGCCGCCAGCGCCGCCACCGCCACGCACGTCGCCAACTGCAACAGGAGAGGGGGGCCAGGCGTGACATTCTCGAGCCTGCCTATGTGACTCTGTCGCTCCTGAAATATTTAGTTGTGAGAATAAGACACACTACATATGGTGCTTAGACGGTATCTTTTGCTTTTCCTGCTCTGATTCAACTTCTCGTGAGTGCTCTGATTCAGCTTCTCTATGACAAACTTAAGTTGGAGCGTTTTCGAACACGACTTTGATACTTCTCCGTTCTGCCTTAGTCTACATTTTACATTTCGGAAAACCTCGTAAGATTTGATTTCTCCTTCGCGCTATTTTCAATACTGCAGTTTTTACTTGAAACTCAAATCAAATTTATTTTCCGATCTTTGAAGTCCCTAAAAATTCCTCTAGGGGAACAAATGATTCCTGCAGAGCAAGGTTTTCAATGTCTTGAGATGCAATGCAAAGTGACATTCGTTAGGTACCATTAAATTAATTACCTTTTGCGTTCCATTATATCCGCATTTCCTTAGACTATGATTGAATGATCGGTAATGCCATTTGACAGGATTTTGATAAAACGTACTTTAAAAAATAGTTTTGATATTTTCATCTCATAGTTGTAAATTCTAATTCCAGAGCTGTAAATCATCATAACATATTCGTAGAAATATTCCATTGTGTATGTGAATCATGCAGTTTGACAGACTTAATAGATTTTTTTTTTACTTTTCGGAATTCTAAACGATTATTTGCAAGATTTGAAATGGATCTGATTAGCCTTTTTGAATTTGAAAAAGAAAGAATTTGACAACATTGAAATTTTTCGAAACGTAAATTTTTAATCAAGTCACAAATTTCTAGATTTTTTAATATCTATTTTCACAACAAAAAAATAAATTACTGAATTGCAAGTATTGTTGTTCTTATACGTCCACCACAATTTTTACAAGTACATTGCAATGCTTTTAAAATATAACTTGAAAATTGTATAATTCCTCGAAGGCATTCGGGAATGAATATAAAACTCATTAATACAAGTTATTCAGATTGAGACCTGCTGATGTGTAAGCTTAGATGATGTGCACACCACTTTCGGAGGATCTTCTTTTGTCACCTTTCACTTCTACGGAATAATTTATATGTAACGATAATTTTATCACTTGCCCATGTAAATATAATAGTAATCGCATGTGAAAGATAGTTGCTTCAGCGCGATATATTTCTACAAAAATTATTTGATTCACAAATGGATGTTAATACGAAAACTTCGAATCGATTTTCAAAAGAATGCTTTACGAAAAATTCGCGTGCACTAGCGGAGCGGTTCGAAGCACAAAATCTACCACTGCGGCGCACCTTGAGGGCCATGGCTTGTTGCGAAACTTGGGCTGCTGAGTTCGTGCAGATGTAGCTGACTGCTGCTGCCGCTGCTCCTACTGCGTGTTCTTCGAAGGCTGCTGGTAGGCTGTGCTCCTCGGAGGGTGCTCTCGCCCCTTTTATCCAAGCGGATGACGCAAGCAATGCGGTGACACGCCCGTCGCGACGCCGCCCCCTAAACGCACGGCGTCGTGGCGCCGCCCCTCCGCGCCCCCTCGTCCCTGCCCCGCGGGAGAAATCGCGAGCTCCCGGCAAGTGTCCCGGTTGCAGGGCGCCTGCCATCATCCCCGCCGGCAGGCAGGCCGCGGGCAGGCCACGGGGACCTTGTGGTCGCTGGAGCGGTCGCGAGGGGCTCCCATGGAGGGTAACGCCCTCCCTGCGGGCGCGCGGCCGGGTAGAGTTTGGGGCAAATTGTTGGGTTCCGGGTGCTTCTATTGCCCACTGCATCGATTCATGTTTGTCTTTTTTCTGTTGGCTCTCGTGCAATTTGTTTTCCTTTGATGATGTGGGGTGCAAATGGTTGTATGCACACACTACATTAGCACATATTCGTTGCTTCTCAGATGTCTGAATATTGGGGAATGTTAGAATAAATAGCGAGGAAGCTTCAAATAGTTTGTTTGTTACGGGAAACTATTTGTTTTTTTTTGCACGCAATTTTTTATGTGAATATCGTTTATAATTGGGATCTTGACAATATGATGAAAAGTAGCCCTTCCCTTAACTAATATATTGTGTTTTTTTGTTAAGAATTCGGGACATTTGTCTACTTCTGTAAACTAAAAATTGCACTTTGTCACTTCCTAAATCTCATCAACTGGGATTCTAGTTTGTGTAAGGTCAACTTCTTTACATATGTTGCCGTTATTTCATAAATTCACTGTTCGTAATGGGGCCGCTTACATTTCTTTCAAACCTACGTCGTACGAAACAGTAGTTTTATTCATTAATATTCATAATTAGCACTTTATTTCTAGGAGGGTTTATCATATGATTGCCAACCTACATTCTGAAAGGGCTGATAATTTGTGATCTGGATAATTTGTGTTTAGAGGTATAAACGGTGATGCTATTCATGATTGCAGCTATAAAAGGTCTACCACGATATATGTGTTTCTTATATAAAACGGACTTAATAATCTTTAAGAATTATTCTAAGGAGCCAGTACGACACACTGCTTGTCCATTCAGTGGCGATTGTAGTGGACTGATTTCTTTTTTTTGGGGGGGGGGGGAGGGGGCCGGAATGTCTTTGTAAATCATCTTCAGAAAAGGTGGTACTGAGCCTTTGAGAGCTGGCGGAGGTAGGTCGTCGGCGGGGCCGACGTGCCTGTCGTGAGAGCGTTTCCATGCAAATGGGCATGTGCAGCGCTGGGGCGGGCGGGCGGAGTATCGGGGCCGCGCGTGCCGCCGCGGGCGTTGAGGCGAGGGCGTGGGCCCCGATGCGTTCGCTCGCGCCCGCGGCGTCGCCCCTGCGCCCCCGGCCGCCAGCCCCGCAGTCGACGGCAGCCTCCCGGGCAAGTCGACACACCACAGACACGGGACCGGCGTTCTCCTCGCCAGCGTCCCTGCTCGTCGCTGCACTTGGCTTGTCTTCGTCGTGTTTTTGTTTTCTTCTTCAAATTAACAGGATTCTCCACATCATTCAGTGACGTTCTTAGAATTGGAGGATCTATATGTGAACATTTGGCAAAAACATGAAGGCTGTATTGAATTTTGTTAGTTAGTGGTATTTTTCGTATTTTGTGGTATATTTTCTACATTGTTTTTTTTTTTTCATTACAAAAGGACGTTAATGAGGCATGTAATTATACGCAGTGAGCTACATACGCATGTTTTGCGAATTGAAAAAAAGTTTGTTAACATGCATTTTTGTGATGCGCATGTTCCTAATATGTTTAACTTTTTGTACAAGTGTTGTACAGTGACTTGAATGATACTATGTACTTTGATTTTCTAGAAAATTTGACTGGAGATCATTTTGAAAGTTTTAATGCATGTATAAGAAATGTACATAAAAAATAAAAACGCAACTTTTGCGTTTGGGTTTGTTTCTGTTTTTACCAGTCTGGTTTGACAACTGTCTTAATGTGTCTAGATATAGAGCGTTCGAACGTACAAAATCATAATTTTTCCCTAGAATATGAGATAGTTTTTTTGTCACTTCGAGTACACTTTCCATGTTGTTTTTTTCGGCCAGCAGCATGGCAAGGTTTATTTAAAGTGTATCCTTGAGTAGTTCTGCCCACAATGTTTGTAGCAAGTTCTTTTATTCTACAAACTCCAGTTCAGAATTCCTAAGCTTCGCAAACTATTAATTTCAGTAAAATAATATTTATTCATTAAATTTTAAAGAATAATCTCGTCCATTCATCTGACAACGAACATTGATTCTACCTTTTGCGCACCAGGCCACACAATGTCTACAAAGCGAGGGTCAACGCACCTTTGGAAATTCTTAGCCTCACTGACTTAAGAAATGTATCAAATTTTTAGTTAATGTAGAAGAGATGAATATAATTTCTAAATTACTCTTATTGTATTGCAACACATTCTTGTTCCATCCATTGACTAGCGTGTTAATTTTTTGTATTTGTATTTATATTTCGCCAATAATATTCTATAAAGGACGCCGTTAGATCCTGGGATTCCTAGTTGGTCACCCAACCAGCAGCCCGCGATGTCTCGAATTCGCTAAACTCTCGTAACTTCATGTTGTCAACGAATTCAGCTAGCGACACCGGTTTCGAGGTCGTAGCCTTTCAGTAGAATCATCCCAGCATCCGCCTGGATGACTGAGGGAAACCACGAATACTACGGTCGGGATGGCCGATACGGGGATTGAACCCGGGCCTCTCGAATGCGAAGTCCGAGCGCTACGCTTGGAGCCTCTTCGCTCGGTAGCGTCTTAATTGAAATGCGAATCCATGGATTAATTAAATGCTTATTTCCTTTAAACTCAAAGTGGACGAAAACAATTCGGATCAGTATCATCGATACAGGTAGAATGTTTTAGATGAACTATCGGTATTTAGAGTATCCAAAAACTGATGTAGAAATATTACTTATCTGTTAATTTTCATTTTGAATTATAATTCCTTAAAATACAAAAGGCACATGCACTCAGAAATGAAAAAAACAAAACAAAAAAAAACAACGTAATATGAACGTACAACTTCCTGCGATAGTATTCGTTGTACACATCCAATGATCCAATGATCTTATTTTGAATTATGTAGTTCAGGTCATCTACATCTTTATTCTTAGCCGCTAAAATTGCTCGCTCACTCAACCATTCATTATTTTTGTAGTTAGAAATAATATTTGGAAATACATTGTTGATAAGTTCGTCTTTTGATGAGACAAAATTACAGAAATTATTTGGAAATGATATTAATCCGCTCGATTCATCGACAGGTACTTGACCATTACCGATAGTCAGCAATTGCTCCGAGAAATCTTCAGCAGATGTATCATTAAGCAATGTAACTCTCATGTTTGTTGTCAGCTGCAGTTTCTTCACATAGCGCCATAGATTTGACGATTTGAGGCAAGCGTTTATTTCATCGGCAGCCGTAGATCTTGGAATTACTGGCAGTATTTGGCGGAAATCGCCAGACAGTAAAATCATTGCTCCTCCAAAACATCTCGAGTCATTGCGTAAATCTTTTAATGTTCGGTTAAGTGTTTCTAATGCACGTTTATGCGCCATTGTGCATTCGTCCCAGATGATGATTTTCGATGCCGCTAAAACTTTGGCCATTGCTGAGTGTTTTGCAATATTACACGTTGGTTCTTCAATAGTTTGAAGATTTAACGGTAATTTGAATGCTGAATGAGCCGTACGGCATCCTTCTAACAATGTGGCTGCTATTCCAGAAGAAGCAACTGCAACCGCTATGTTGGATCTCGCCCGAACAGTTGCTAAAACTAATGACATAAGGAATGTCTTGCCAGTTCCACCAGGGGCATCTAGGAAATATAAACCACCATTTTCATCAGCGATTGCCTTCATTAAAGTATCATAAACTTTCTTTTGTTGGTAATTCAACAGAGGTACATTCCTTTGAACTACTAAATCTAATTCCTGGTGATCATATTCACGTTCCCGTTCCAATTCTCGATTAAATGCGTCATTCATTTCACGATTTGGCGCTGGCATTCCTAACCTGATTAATAAATTACCGCACATGAGGTAACACATATCTTCGATCAAGAGTAAAGCACGATTATGTATCTCCTCATTCATCTCAATATCGTGATTTCTGGAACTGACACGACTTTGATGTAAAATATCTTCTGACATACTATCCTTGTATTTGTGCCACAGGTTACATGGGTTTGATGGAAAACTTGTCGAAATTATGATAGCGAATAATGTGCGTATCTGACTTGGAGATGCAGAGATAATGGCTTCAGCGATTGTCGTATCCCAATGGGTATCGTTTTCTAATAAGTTCAATTCTTCACATGCAGCACGATATGTTGGGAATATTACACCATTAACAGTTCGTAGTGTCTCAAATGAAGTTGGCCCACGCACATTTACCAGCAACAACCGCAAATAGAAGCATTCATCATTCTTTGGATGAACTGTATACATACGACCAAGAGCATCAGTAGAACGCACATCTGGATACCCAGGAACCGCATCACCTTGCTTCCGTCTTTGAAAATGCTTGGATGAAGCATTCCAAGTATAATAACGTGGCATCTCCGAGTAAAGCAAAGTTCGTGCAAACTGATCGCTTTGGCAGATTGCAAAAAAACTGGTCAATGTAGTTGCTGGAGGTGTTTCAGCACGTTGCGTAGCATTCGAAGCCGTGAAATATACTCGTTGACCATTCTCCAGTTGCACCGCCAAATGTATAACAGTAGGATGACGTTCGTGAATTGGAAATGCGAATATACGCCAAATCGCTTCATTACAGTTCACATAACGACCAACTTGATAGCGTGAAATTTCATCGTTGGTATTTGAGGATTGCAATCCAAAAACCGCCATATCACTGCCTTTCGTGACATATTTGCAAATATATTTTATGGACTTAACTGAATTGCAGTATTCAACGTTGCAATGTGTCTTGAACGTTTTAGAAATAAGTGGCGAATATGGAACAATCCAACTGTTGTCGACAACGAAATCCATTCTTTTCACTTTCGTTGTGACAGTTCGACCGTTGTCATCTGGTGATCGACGCCGATACAGCGGATACCCATCGTTGCCAGTGACAGTCTCCGCCGTTAATTTCCGTGGATATCGTTTAGAGCACTTTCCATCGACCATGCAAGGTGATTGGGGATTGATGGCACCACACGGTCCATGAATCATATTAGTAGTAACAACATCATGTAGGTCTGGATCGACTTCATGATCAGGAATCTCGGCACATATGATATCATCTATTTGGTCAGGCTGAATTCTTTCCACTAACCAAATAAGAATGTGTGCGTGCGGCAGGCCTCGCTTTTGCCATTCGATTGAATACATCCAGCATCGAGTATCTCCAAAGACGCGTTGTTTAACAATAAAGTTCATCAGGGACCGAATTTTTTGCCTGAATATACGTGCTGTGATGTCGTGTCTATCATTTGATGTTTGTCCGGGAAGCAGCAATTGAGTAATTTCTATCCATTTTGGATTACAGGTAAAAGTAATAAAGAGATCTGGCCGGCCGTAATGACGAACATAAGTCATTGCATCTTGTGCATATTCATGCATATGACGTGGGCTACCAATGTACGTCGCCGGCAGAATAGTTAATCGACCAATATTAGCTGCATTTCCTTCAGTACTAACTGCATCACGTAAATGGATGTACTCCTCAGAACGCAGTTTGGCTTGGTTCAACCTAATAAATGTTAAACGTTCCGTTTCTATTTTTACATACATGTCAACGCAATACTGCTGAAACAATCGACGAAACCGCAGCAAATAGTTGTCAGCATTTTGACGAATCATCAAACGATATGCATAATAATTCATTGAGCTAACTTTCTTTGTAGTTTCTTCACCTGAAATTAAAAATTTGATAATTAACCATTTCAAAGACAAATAATACAGACATTAACCATTATTAAGATACTGATACTTTACCATTCAATGGATTTATCATTTTAATATTAAAATAATATCCATCTTCTCCTTGCCAAAACACCAGTGGGTATTGCAATGCGTCATATGATCGATGAGTTTCAGATATTTGTTGCAGTTGCCCAGTATCGCGACGTGTAAGCACAATATCGCGTTTTTCCAATTGTTCACCAACAATCAGGATGGCAACTTCGTCTACTGTTGGAGCATTAAATGTGCGTTCGTGTGTTCCAGATGGTCGTTTATCTGCTTTGATGACAACTTTATAGTCATCATTTGGCATGCGCTCTAAAGCACTCTTAAACAACCTGACCAACGCATGATGTTCATGAAGCAGACACTGCAAGTCTTGAATAATTGCTCGCTTCATTCCTGCATTGATCCCTAGGCGTCGATCAAGTTGTTCTTCCATGTTGCCCATGAAATATATTTGTAAAAATTCATTCTGTGTATCTTCGAAAGGTAGTAATGATCCAATTCGATGGTGAATCTGTCCTTATATCTACAAAATAAAAACCAGACAGTATTAACTGGGTTATAAACACTTTTTCTGTGGGAGAGTAGAGTTCAGTATTAGCAAATATAATACATACCAATAGATAAATTAAGTTATTCTTTAACTACATTCTATGTAAATACAAAAATAAATATCTTAAATGTCGGATTAAATCCTCCTTCTTCGATAATGTCTGCCCCAAATGACGTCATTTGGAAACAACTATTGTATTTTCGAGTATTTGCAAGAAAGTGGCGTGATTCTTGTGTTGCGCCACAAAGCAATGAATACAATGGCTCATGTGGCGGAGTCAACACTGGCAATTTCACTTTACCATTAAGGCAGCATAATCCAGGCGTTTCTCCGGAAAACTTTAATGCACCACAATACTCGCAAACAACGTCCATTTGCCCAATGCAAACGCTAGGATGCAAGCTGTAATCATTGCTGCAATCGTATCGAAACGCTGCTCGATTCAAATCAGCTAAATATCTTGTTCTGCGTCGCAAATTATCTATTTGTTGCCTTCTGTTGTTCGCTCGACGATTCTGCATTGCCAACCGAGCTGTTTCACGGGCTGCTTCACTTTGCTCTCGTGATTGAGAAGCACGAAGTCGAGCCATACTATCACGGCGCTGTTCACGTGCAATTTCTTGTTCTTCTTCAGTCCTTTCATTTGCAGTATTTTGTATTCTTCTTGCATTACGGCTTTGTCGGGAAAGATTCGATCGTCTTGGTCGCGGCATTATTAATTAAACTTCACTTCACTTCAATCCACTTGTTAATTATTTATTTAATAGAAAAAGTTTTAATATTGATTTCTTACAAATATCAAATTGTCATCCATACGTCATTACATAGCTGTCATTTTACGTCAATTACATAGCTGTCATTTGCGTTTTGTTATTCCAAGTCTGATTCTTTTTTGTTATACCACGTTTTATAGTGACTGACGTTTCATGTCAAGTCACACGGGAACGCTGTCGAACGGGATAAAAAGTATCCTATGTCCATCTCCTGGCTCTAAGCTACCTCCCTACCAATTTTCAGCCAAATCTGTTCTGCCGTTCTTGAGTTATAAGTGGTGTAACTAACACGACTTTCTTTTATATATATAATATATATATATATATATATATATATATATATATATATATATACATATATATATTTCTGAATTAAACTTTTGTTTGATGCAAATATCTCTGATTATATAAAATGCGAATGAATTTAAAACATTATTGCCTTGTTTTGTATAATTTTAATATTTTGAACATGAAAACTAAATATGTTAATATATTTGTAATTTATATGAAAACCTATTTGTTAAAATTGTACTCGTCTAATTGTGCAGAAATCCTTATGCCCGTTTAAGCAATAAAAAAGGACGAAAATGTTCTAAGTCTTATTCAAGTAGTTTTTAAGCATGAATATCTTGCTTTGCCATACATTTTTTCAAATTACTGAGTTTTATTGCAGAATTGTATATAAGAATTAATGTGAAAGTAATACAAATATTTACAACGTTGTAATTTGGGAACAGTTCATAGGCAATTCTAAAGAGAGTATATTTCTTTAAACCTGTTTTTCTCTCTTTCGTTATTTTGTTTTCTATTACTGAAAGTATATGTAAGTGTTTAAAAAAATATCGTTGAATTTTTTTGAGAATTGTGAAATGTATTGTCTAAATTGATTGATAAATAATTTAATACTTTGGTTTGTAGTTAATATCCATCGAATGAATAGAGAAGTTTCTTTACGTGGGTCTACATGTAGAATGGTGAAGGAAAAGGAACTGTGAAGTTTGTTTTAAAAATATAAGTACATTATATGAAGAAAAACCTTTTATTATAACATTATATTACAAACACTCATGTGCACACACACGCGATGAATACTGTGGGATGTGAGAAAGTGCAAGCGAGGTGGAGTGGTATGGTAGAAGACTATGAGGACTTAACCCAGGATGGCCTTGCCGTAGGCGGGGGCAGCGTAACCGTGAGCGTACGCGGGAGCAGCGTATCCGTGAGCGTAGGCGGGGGCGGCGTACGCCACAGGAGCGGCGACCTTGGCGTAGGCGGGGGCGGCGTAAGCCACGGGGGCAGCCACCTTGGCGATGGCGGGGGCAGCGACGATGGCCTTAGAGACGGCGGGCTCGCGGTGCACGACAGCGTTGAAGCCGTTGTGGGGGTCGGCGGTGTACTGGACGGTGCGGCGGGTGCCGTCGGGCTCCACCAGGGAGTAGGCGCCCTCGACAACATCACCGTTGCGGGTCTCGTGCTGCTCCTTCTGGTCGCCGGTGTGGGCGTCGGCTACGCCGTAGCTGAAGCTGTAGTGAGCGGGAGCGGAGGCGTAGACGGGGGCGACGGCGGCCACCTTGGCGACGGCGGGGGCGGCGTAGGCGACGGGGGCGTGGGCGGCGTAGGCGACGGGGGCGGCCACCTTAGCGACGGCGGGGGCAGCGTAGGCAAGGGGCGCGGCGTGCGCGGCGTAGCTCAGGGGGGCGGCCGCGTAGGCGGGCGCGGCGTAGCCGACGGCGGCGGGGCCGCCCAGGTAGCCGGCGCGGGCAACCGCCACGAGGGCGGCCAGGACGAACAGCTGCACACAAGAGAACCACTTTCATTATTGAACAGTCATGGATTATCCTAGCCTTGTTTGAGAGGGATGTACTTTCGAATATGTTTGGTGGAATGTGGGTGCAACTGTGTGTGTAAACCAAAATATGAAATGGAGCATTACTTTTTCTGAATGAAGCAAATCTTTTTTGAAGTCTTCTAGGTTCGTTGCATTTTTTACAATATTATGCATATTTTATTACAATATTCTAATTTTTTAATGTTAAAGTTACTGAACTTTCGGATACTATGCAGAAAAATGTATTATCAAAATCATATTTAAATTGCAGAATACTTCCGAAAATTATAGATCTCAATTGGAAATTATGTTACTTATCATGTATGTACAAGTATATGCTAATTCTTTTGGTACATCACATGGCATTCTAGAATATTTCTGCGTTTACCCTTTATATGTCCAATTGTATGGTTTGACTTTGCGACAGTATTTTAAAACATTTCGTTATTTTCGAGTTTTTAATTTATGATGTATCCTTGCTTGGAAGTGCATGATCACATGCATATTAGAGAGGCATTTAATTCCATATCGATGATAATTTATATCTTTGACGAAAGAAAATAATATTATGTGTCGTTTGATTGACATACGATTGTCATAGATATGAAATGCAAAAGTGAATCATCCTTGTTAGTGGTAAGAATTCCAATAGTTAATACTGTAGGAAATTGTATTCAATATTGAAATGAATGACAAATCCGCTGGTCTCTTTTTTCCGTTATGATAATGTAGGCCAATGTATCGCAATCGCCTATTGCGTACGCTTAATACACGTTTAATAGAAGTTAATATTCCTGTTTCAGAATTGAATAGACAGTATCTGATTATCGGGTTCAACCTCACTTCATTATGTAATTCAAGTGAACGACCGTCTCAAGCCATTGTCTCCTGACGAGATCAGACCGAGGGCCCTCGACGTAGTACCTCCCGAAGTCTCGAATCTCGAGCCACTCACCTTGCAGGCCATGGCGTGGTGTGGAGTGCTGGAGTGCGTGTTGATCGCAGGAGAGCGAGTTGGTCAGTGTGCCGACTGCGAAGGTGGTGGCACCTTTTATACACAAGCTCGCGCGCTCCCTTCTGTCTGTCGAAAGCCACGTGCTTCACCGTCGTCGGCCGCCGCGCGGCCGTCCTGCCTCTCCGCCTCCGCCGCCTTTCACCGCCCGCCCGCCGGCGCCGGACACCCGCGCGCGCCCGAGCCACGCCCCCGCCGCGGCCCGCGTCGCCAACCACCGCGGTCCCCGGCCCCGCCCCGCCCCGCCCCGCCCCGGTCCCCTCCCCCGGCCCAAGCAACGCCGCCGCCGCCCCGGGGACCTTGGTGCGACATTGCGCCGTCACTGCACCGTCGGGGGCGGTGGTAGCAGGCGGCTGGCGTGACGACATAGGCGCTCCCGATGGGGAGAATTCTCGGAGAAACGAGAGTGGTTGCTTCGGATATGATACGCTATCAGCGTCGCGGTAAGAGAAAACGGGAGGCAGGTGGTCGGCAGATGTGACCGCTACCTTAGTAAAACGTACGGGGATTGGCAACGGTCGTGGAGGCAGCGGCAGCATCGCCCTGCATTCCCTGCCTCCCGGCTGCCGGTCCCGCCCACCCCCCGCGCGCGCAAGTAGGCGTGCGCGTTTTTGCTCGGGCGGTGGGCAGCCGCCACCGGCACGACGCTGGTCCTCGTTACGTTCGCGCCTGTTACGTCAAGATCTACTTTTCTCCCGCTCCAGTCACCTTGCCGACACTTATCGCCGCTCAGCTGTCTCGCATTGTCAGCAGGCGCCGCGGGCGATCGTCGCCGTCGCGGATGCCATTTGTGCCGTCTACTCCCAATTGCGTGAAATATCGTTAATGGTATGCTGCATGGACGTGTTCCCGATATCGAGAAAATCCAGGATATTGAATTGCGATGGTTAAAGATGGGAATGCTCTACTTTTTTTCTCAACTTCAGTAAAGAGTCAACAAGCTGTTTCTTGATACTAGAACTTCCCAATGTAACGTGCTGCACATTTACCTGTGTAATATTCTGATCGGGAGTTTTTATCCAAGGTCGTCAAGTTCTCTTGAATGGAGAACCCGTACATATACGTCAATGTGTACTAGTTGTTTGAGGAAGCAATCATGATTGCCGGGGTGGTTTTTGTCATTATTATTTGATGCTATTTTCCCTGCATTGTTTTCGATGAATCATGATGTGAATATATTTTGAAAAAAATATTCACATTGTGATAATATTTATCAGAATTCTCGCAGGCGGGCGATGGAGCTTTTATTTTGTGTTTAATTAAAGAACAAAAGCATCCAAGATACTAATCGAGCTTGATGGCGCCACAATTTGGTTATATCATCTTTATTTTTATAAGCGAGTTTTGGGGACAATATTGTTACTGAATCTGGACTGTATTCTGCTTCATATTTGAAATTTATACTTTCATCAACATTTTTCTCGGAAGAGTTTTGATGTGCTTTCTAGAAATTCGATATTACAACGGAAATCATTCTGCACATTCTAGAAGAATTGATTACCGAGCGAAAAAGAAGTTCGAAAGGGTACTGTTGGGAGAGTTCTTAGCCAGTATTTTTATTTTTGATCTCATGAGTTAATGCACCGGCAGAAACGTCCTTGCGTGACTTTTTAATTTGAAGAAAGTTGTTACGTCAGGGCTGTCTGGAATAACGGAACGTTTATTTTATCCTTATTTTATGTTCCTAGTGTATACAAATGTGTAGTCACGTACACTTGAACGCTGCGTGATTCTGTATGGAGAGCATGCACTGCGAAGCGGAGAGCGTGCTGTAAAAACTTCGCGTTCCGCTCCGCTGATGTTTTATATCCTACCTGTGATGCGCTCGGTGTTGGACTTGCTTTTGATGCCACTGCCGTTTATAATATCGGTGCACCTTCTTTGTCGTTTCCTATACATGTTTTTGAAGTGTATACACAATGTGCCAAATCGAAACACAAGTGCAACCTTCTTACGCACCAGATATGCTTTAGAGGAATATTATCTCTTAAGGGTCAACTTTTAAAATGCGAACAGGGGAAATACGAAATTTAGTGTTTTTGTGACAACACTTTCGAATAGACGTGAAAGAATTACCTTTTCTTCTAAGAAGCGGAATAACACCTATTTATGAGATTAGTGAAATGCAGTCATTACTGAATGACGCGACACCTAACTGATTGGACTTCTTTTTGTTTGTTTCAATTTAGGATTCAATACATCTCGGTCCTTTTAATCTGTAACTTCTCCAAAATATCTAAGTGATACAAACGCCCCTTACTAAAATTTTTTAGAGTGACGCACCCTGCCGTCCATCTCATTTTGGAGAGGTATACCGGAAACTTCATGTACATTTATGTTGAACCGTTCACCTCTGAATTGGCTGACGCCAATATTTCAGGTATCGCCGGTGCCGGCATTCTTCTCTCCGTGGTCCGTAAGTGTTTCGATATTTAACACATCGATGTTTGTTATCAATGTTTTCATTGACATCGAAAACATTTTGGTGATGAATCGAAATATCAATGTTTTGATAAAATGTACCATCTCTACCGTCCTGAGTCACTGATTGGCGCATTCCAGCGCTGCGTCGTTTCCCCCCGGCTGTTCCACGGAGGCGGTTTCTCCTCTTGGCAGCGTCTTCCGCTGGGCTCCGCATCGCTAACCGGCGGGGAATTCGCCGGGTGTCAGGGACAGATTACTGACTCTGGCTGCTGCTGCCGCCGCCGCCGCTGTTGTGTAATGTATATGTTTCGTTGAAAGGAAGCAAGCTGTTTCACGGAAATATGACTACCGATAATTAATAAAAAGAAAACTAATATATGTTTTTGGGTAAGATTCTAAAGTATGTTTGTACTGGCTGATTATTTTCGGAAAGCACTTTGTGGGGCGTACATATTAGTGTGCGTTCCTTTGTTTTGCTAATCGAGAGATTGTCCTCTTACTAAAATAACGAATGTGTAGAACGAATAAAATTATGTCCTCATTAACTTATTCTTTTTATTGTGTTATATTAGGTGTTGTCTATTAATCTATGCCAACGTAATTCACGTAAATACTTCTCCATTTTCGTGTACTAAGAGTTCAATTCGTGTCAACCTTAACTCTGTACTCTAAATCATACTTTTATTAATCTGAAACATTTCTCTCAATCATCTCTTTTAGCTTTCCTTAAAGAATGAAGACATCGTGCTTGAAGGAATTTTCCTTAAGGTGCATAAAGTCTAATGAGAGACATAACTGTCTAGTTAGATCTTTACAACTCGTTTACATTTCACTGTGAGTTGTGTATGAAGTCTTTCCGTTTGCTTCAGTGTCGTTATACAACAATAATAATACGTGAATATGGTGCATATTTCTCAGAAAATGTGATGCAAGAACATATTCGGGTATGGACGGGATGTGTGATGTCTGTTGGAGGGACTTTCTCTTGGAAGAGTGTGAATCGTTGCACGAAATTCTCACGAAGCCAGTCGACGTTGACCCAGATCTGTCCGACATCCGGTGATTTTCTGAGTCTAATCCGGTAGCGTTTATTGGAAGGCTGTTCTCATCCGCAGCTCAGGTCTTATGTAGCAATTGCATCATAATAATAAATAAAATGTGTATTGCAAAGTTGTGCAATATTGTGTGGGAATAAATTTTATTGTTTTTGAACACATTGGTAAGGAAGGAGTGTGTTTGACGAGAAACTTCGATTTTTTGCAAAATAAATACGACCCTACTGGATCGTTCATTACGAGAAGTTACGAAACAATCAATCGCGTTTGGAAATTCGTGTGTGAAATGTTGCGTCAAGCGGAAACTTGTACTCCTGCAGCGAAATCAGGTGCGTATGTGCAAACCCTCCACATGGGGAACAAGGAATGCAATGGTCGCCGGCGGCGAGGAGCACGCGAGTTTTCGCCGCCTTCCCGAATTCGCTCACGCATCGCGCTAGGGGGGCCTTGGGCCCTCTGGCGCGTGATCGGCGCGATAGCGGGCGGGCGTGCGTGATCACGCTTGTCGGCGACCGCGTGAGCGTGTGCGGGTGTGGGCGCAGCTCCTTGCGAAACGCGTGCGCCCCGTAGTAACTTTCATGTGCGTCGCGGCGGCTAGCTCGCCGCCACCGCCATCGCCACCGCCGCCGCTGCTGCTGCCGCCGCCGCCGCCGCCGCCGCCGCCGCCGCCGGCCGCCTTCTCGTGGCGTGCGCGGGAGTGCGTCGTTGGAAGTGGATTAATGCTCTCCCTTGCTGCAGGTGGCGCGGCGGCTGCGGCGTGTGCTGTGGGCCGGGCAGGAGGATTGAAGAGGGGGGTGCTGGTCGATGGGCGTGCCGTTCAGCGCCCGCAGGTGGAAGTGGGTGTGTCGGTGGGAGTAAGTCGGTCGGCGTTCAGTGGTGAAGCTGGTGGCTGTGAATTATTAATAACTGTTCGCTTTGAATGAACGGTTTAAGTAACCTTTGTGTATCTGAGGAAGGTGTTATTGTCTGCTGATGGCGGTGTTTGAAAGAAGTAAAAGGAAGTCTTAGTACTTTCGAAATTACGTGTTTAAGTATTGTCCCAATGGATGGTTTCATGGTGGAGGATCTTGCGTCGCAGGATCTTGCATCTTGCGTCGTCAACAAAGTTTTGCCCAGGATAAGCTTTACTCTTCCGCCTGCGACTTCTCACGTTGTGTGTGTTGGTGTAGTTCATACAAATACAAGAGAGAGGTGTGTGTGTGTGTGTATGTGTGTGTCTGTGTGTGTGTGTGCTGTTTGTTAGGCTACTGCTTCGGCATTCGTTTGGTATAGGTACGAGAAACCGCGGAAAACAACTGATCGTTTAGAGAAGCTTGATGCTAGAATTCGCTTCCAGTCTGCGACTGAATTCGACCGAACCATTGACTAGCGAGGATCAGAAAGCCGTCACTGTCGGCATCGCCTCCAGGCCACCCCGTATCTCTGGGAAAAGGTCCAGTTATAAAGCTGGTGGCTGCGAGGTAATCGTTCAGTTTGAGGGAACAGTTTAGGTTGTTATTTTTAGGAACCGAAAAAACGAATATGCTGCTCTAGAAAAGTAAAACATTTTTAAACGAGAAGTTTTTGTAATTCCGTTTCTTTAACGTTAGTGTTTTTTGATTAAGCCTTTTTCCCGCACATTTCTTAATCTGCCGGGTAAAATAACATTGAAGTGTTAGAAGCGTAAAGTGCGTACCCAAGGTTAATAATCGCTTTTAAAATCAGTTAGCTAATATAAATTCAACTAAAACCTATATTGATAAAATTACTTGGAATGTATTTCCTAAATGGTCTTGTGTTCCTTCATTACCGCCTTGTTATCCTTCACCGCCAGTTGTTACGAGTTGTGGCCGAAAATAGCTTGGAGCAAACTTTATATTCAGATAATTTTGTTTTTAAGTTTCGTTAGATTGCTAGTTTCTTTGTTCATTGTTGATATAACATGCAATACATATGTGAACGTTATTCTTTCCCTTTTCTGCGTTGACGACCGGGAGTCTATTCGTGAACCATATGTGGTGGATTTTGGACTGTAGCTACATTGCTGGATCAAATTCGATCTCTAGCTGGAGGAAAATTCTAGCGGCCGGCGGCTCAACTTTTTTTCTCTAATAAATAGTCGAATGAGGGACTGCCTTATCGATCGGGGCTTAACAATACAGTACTTTGTGAATCACGCCACGGATCGTGAGCGATCTATCATTTATCATCATGATCTCCTCCTTTTCCCTTACACACGTATTGAGTAGTCCGGCTGTATTGTCCGGCTAGAGCTTGTTCGGCTGGGACGGTGACCTGCTCGGGGAGATACCTTGAGACTCGAGGAGATACTACTGATCATAGCAGTTGTCTTGTCTTGAAACGTCATCATATCTAATTGGGAAGAACAGAAATTAATAACTCATAATGCCAAGTAACAGCGTAGGGATCACACGCTTAGAATATATGTGAAATGATAGTAATGAGTATTGAAGTAGCTCTTTTTAGTAAGGGATATTAGAATATGAGTAACATAAAACAAATTATTAATCCTCTAATTTAAAAAAAAATGACGAATTTCCCTGTGATTTTAATGGCATGAGAAGTATTGTGAATCATTTTCGTTTCTAAAATATAGTAATTTTGATTTTAGCTGTTTTTAAATTTTTAATTACAATATTGTTGGGTGTTTATTATTATTATTTTAAATTTATGATGCAAGCGGATTGAGATACCCCATTACAGTTCTGTATATAATTCTTTCTACCTTTCACTCTTGAGACAATGTGGTGCGCAATTTGAAATATGTGAGGTAATACTTGTGCAAGTTCAACAGCGTGCATTACCAGAAGGTCATGTTTATCTAACCGTGAACTAAAGCAGCTACCTTGGCCTCTCGCAGTATTTCTAGTAACGCTTATGGGAAATATCTTAATAAAAATCGTGAACTGGATTTTGAAATATATCTGGTGGTTGTATTACGGGCAAGGGCACTATTTACTGACCATTATTACGTTTTTATCTGATAAAACTTTCTTAATACAAACGAATTCATTTATAAGTCTTCCAGAAGAAAATATGTGCACGCGTGTTAAAAGTTGGTTTTGTTTTCAACGGCTCTCTTCTGATATTTAAATGTCAATATTTTGTTGATATTTTGCACTTGATTATTTTTACGATTTACATTGTAAAGGACATTGCAATTTCTTGAAAAGATTATAATATTCATAACAAAGTTATAACCAGAAAACAAATGGATGGAGAAATATGTTTTAAGTTGCATGTTCATTTTTGTAATGCCTCGTTAAAACCATTCTGTAATATTTGCCTAAATGCCAAAAAAAAAATGCTTCCGAAATGTCAACTAGCCCTGCAATATTCCTAGAAACAAAATTCTTACGCAACCCAATGTTAGTTTTAGATAACTGTACAGGTAATCGCATCCGCGTTCTTAACAAACTTCTCAAAACAAGAATTTCAAACATTGCCGCAAGGTGATGTGCCGATTCCAAGTTTTTCGCAGCGGTTTTTGGTATTCCAAGGTGAATAACATGAATAACCGCGTGCGTCAGTCATTAAAAGCGACCGCGCGCGCGTCGGGGAGCGGTGAGGAAACCGGTCGGGATGCAGGCGCGGGTTGCGTGCTCCCCAAGCGCAGCGAGCGAGCGGGTAAGGAGGTGTGGCGGGGAGCAGGCTGCCGAGCGGCGGGGAAGGCTCCGCGGCTAATGAGGCGAGGCCATGGGATGCTAGGGGCTGTGCCTCCTGCGACGACCTTCGACCCTTGTGCGCACTCCTTGCCCCACTTTCCTCCGATTTCTCGAATCGCGTTCCCCGACTCCGACTTCCACTATTCGGAGGTGGCTCAGGGAATCAACTGATCACTGCAGTGCCTCTGATCGGGGTGCCGAGGTTCGAGTGCCGACGGTGGCAGGATTTTCAACACTAGACAGACAGCTAGGTGGAGTTCTGTCGAGGAAAATTGTAGCGGCCAGTTGCTCTGATAGGTAGTTTTTCGTGGTTTCTCGAATCGATACCAAGCTAATGATGGAGCAGTACCCTATCAAAAGGACCACAGACCGCGCGCGATCCTTCCTCTTCTTTGCCCTATCGTACCCACTTTCTTCCAACCAAGTTCTGTCACCCACTTACATGCACTACACGACCACACATACCGGGAGACGGGTCAGGAGCTTAGAACTTGTCCCGGCTGGGGCGGTACCCCGATGGTGGAAATATCTTGTTGAGGAAAACCCCGCTTGTCGACGGTAGATCGGCGCCGAATTTCGCCCTTCAGCGGGGAAAGATCTCCTCCAACGCTACCTCCAGAGCGAAAACAAGCACTGCTGTTACGGGACTAATGGCGTTTGCTGTTTGTATACCCGGAATCATTAGTAATCAACCACTTTCTGACTCTGTCTCTGACACCTGGATTTCCACCCTTCGATTCCGACTGGATTTATAACTGGATTCATCATCACTGTTCCTAAAGAACGGATCGAGTATCTGTCGGAACGTGGGTTTAATTTTATTTTTTCCACCTATTATATATCGTGCTGTCACAAACTCGCGGTAATGAACCGTCTTAACCACTAATCTTAAAGAAACACAGTGCAGGAACAGCGAATTTAACTTTTGCAGGACTTTATTATCACGTGCTTCTTTCGCTCGTCAATCCTTGCTTTAGCACTAACGGAATGTTTTAGATTGATACTGCCTCTTGTGGACGATAGGCAGCATACACAAATAACTAGAATGAATCATTTTATTTAATCGAAACATATTTGCCTCTTGCTTAACTTCGATGAATCTACTTTCTATTTCTGCGTCCTGAATAAATCCAGTTTGCAAACGTTCAATCTGACGTTCAGAATAATGATTGGAATCACACGTTGATACTAGGAGTCTGGTTGATCTCTGTTCACGATATTATTTTTTTAATTCCATCAGTAAATCCGATGATAGATACGACGGTAGATATGAAAGTGATCAGCGTTCGTATTAGTTGGTTCCCTGCTTACTACTGTTTTAAAACAGGCGACGAATTGACATCGTTATCGCTATGCTGACGTAACTGTCTTTCACGAAGTATATGTAATAACTTTACGTACCTAGATTCGGGGGGTACATAATTTCGTAAAATCCATTCGTCTTTGTGGTTTCTCCTTGTGTAGAACTTCCCTTTAATATTTCCATTACTGAGTTCGCTTTGCCCTCATTACTTCATCTGTACAACCTCCCAGGGAACATAGTAATGAAACTAATTATTATGTCGTGTTGCCATATGACTGACTAACAAGCACACTTTCTTCTCTAATTATCTTCATTGTTATTCACCTTTTGTTAAGAGAAGGAATCGGATACATACGGTATCCATTGATTTGACGCTTTTTGTAGAATATGTTTCCAAGTTTTATTTTATTTTTCCCTTTCATAAATCTTTCTTTCCGACTTTGTTAATTGATTTTTTCCCTTTCAAACATTTATATATCTGCTTCTTTCTATTCGACTTTTTATTTCTTATTACATCTTATTTGCTCACACATAATGTTCTTCCATAGAGAATATTCTTTCCTGTAGAATTCTTCTTCTTTTTCTTCTTCTCGTCATTCAAAATTTGGTGTGACGTCTCTCTCATTTCATTTTTTCTCGTTCTTCCTTTTACCCGGTTTTGTTGGTACGTTTTAATAAAATATTGGTCCTTATCTATTCTTTGTCTTTCATCCTGTCCTCCCTTTTCTCGCTTTTCTCTTTATTTTCACTCGTTTTTGCACATTTCTATCCGATCGTCCTAATCTTTCGATGTCGCTTTATCGTACAGCTCGCCATCGCCCTTAGACACTCTGCCTGCCTCGTCGTTAACTCAGCGAGACATCTCCACTCCTTCTCCCCCTCCTCCTTTTTGCCAGCGGCCAGTGACATTCTCAGTCGGTCGGCGTGATGGCGGGCCGCGTCGGTCCATCGGGCGAGGGACGGGAAGGGAAGGGAGCGGTGTCCTCGTCCGAGGCGCCCTAGCCTGCGGCCAAAACGCCGCCGCCGTTGCCGCTATCGTGCTCCATGGGAAATCGACGGCGCGCATCGCTGTTTCTTCATCCACCAAGGAGTGTTTGGGTTAGGCTCTCGATTTGTCGCTCATAACACGCGAGAAAGGTTAAGATTTTGAGGCAAACCGCTCGCGACCATTAGGCGAAAACAGGTTGGATGTTTCATTGCAGCGGCGACTGGTCGACGAAAGTCGAGATCGCCTCCAATTTACTGTTGTGCATTTTAGAGCCAAAGCTTTTTACGAACAGATTTTCTGATGCTCCCAGAGTAAAAAAGTAGAATATCGGAACGGAGCTTACTTAAATTTAGACCTCTGGTCGAGTTTGAAAGTGAAGGGTTTGGCATGTTTACTTATCAATTGGATTGGAGATGGGGCAATGCTATAGATTTTTAGCCACATTATCTCATCGCTTTCTGACTGGCTCGTCCATCTTGTGCGCCTTACGCGATGTGTTATAATGATGATGACATCTAATGGCAGGGGATGTTTTGGTTTATAAGCATAAGGAAAGAGTGTGAAAGGAAGTGGAATGACGGGTAGGGAAAAGCGAAAAACCAATGAAACTTGGACAAGGAACCCCAGTTCTGAGAAATGAGGAGGGAGCACTCTGGCCACTACGTTACTAGGTGCCCATTTCACAGGAAGTGAAAAAATGCAGGGTATTAGTTACGTCCATTTCATTGGTATTGGAGTAAAACGTCACTAAAAATATTTAATATTAATATTTTACAATAGATTTTGTGCCAGTTATGTACAATTTTAAATTTAATTTTACATAATAATGTTAGTCGCCAGTGTGCATCGTTCCTTTGTTTAAAATCACACATTTTGTCAGATGTGTTACTCTCTCCTCCTCCTTGGACAGAATACGCCCATCCTACAAATGGTTTGAAGCAAAAACACATCTGAAAGGTAGTGGCATGTCGTAATGATGTTAAAAAAATCGCCAGTTTTCAACTAATTGAAATATGATGTGCTAATTAACGGATTGACAGATAATAGCTTTCCCGTTCAGCATAGAAAAAGAGACGTTTCATGTTCGTGCCTACTCGAAATGTCTTTGTGGTTTGGGAACGAACGAACGTTCGTCGAATAATGAAGTAATAGTGTATCTTTTCTTTGTAGTTTTGGTTGTCTATGCCAGCAGGTATTGTGAGAGTGTTTAGCTGTCTGCTGCAGGCGTTCCGTAAAGCGTAACTTAATACATTTCATTATTTGCCTATTTTTCATTCAAAAAACTCAATGAATAAATTAAAAATTTTCAATGCATAAAATCATAAATAGGAAAATTGCCTGAACCGAAAATATAACTGAACGAATAAATAAGTTTCGATTAGTTGTTATCGTAATTTGGACTTGACATTTCATTTTGTGGAAAGTAACGAAGAATAAAATCTTTCAAAGGAGATATTTTTCACACATGTGTGAAACATCATGCAGAGAGTTAATGTTCTGCACAATTCAGTAAATATTACGCTACAAATATCAAACGATACTCTACCATTTTTTCACGATATGTTTAATTTTCTTATCTGTTTTCACTTAGACATAACGGTTTTATTACCTGTTATACTATACATGTGCTCAAATGCATAGTTTAAGAGAAGATAGAGTCAAATAATAAATATTTCAGAAATACTCTTATTTATCGATAGAGCAATCTCCTGTCATTTTTTATGTACTTTTCACAGATTGTGTAATAGGTTTAGAAAAATCACTCAATAACAATAGTTTTTCTTTTTGCGCATTACTCTAATGTTGCCCATCAAAGCTATATTGATTTAAAAGTTGTAATTTTACTTTTTACGTTTTTCATCATTATTCTACGTTACTGTTCTAACATATGGTTGCATTGACTTTTGCGACGTGATTTGAGCCGAAGATAAATTCGAGAACGTAATTGAAAATAATGCTTGAAGAATTACGAGTTGCAGTTTATAAATGGCCCTCTTTTTAACTTGTGATAGCCATTTATTGCACGATCGCAGCGTGGCTTTGCGTAACGAACGTGACCCGTGATTCACACCTTGGCCCATCGCGGCAATTCCGATCCTCGCCTTGAGGCGTTGCGTGACTGTCCTCTGGGTCGCCCCACGCTCCAACATGCCATCAGGCCTCCGTGACTACCGGGCCGTCGATGGGCAACCTCCCCGCCCCGCCCCGCCTTCCGCGCCGGTAGGACATTTTTACAATGCGTTCGTCTTCAAGAACTAGAGAGCGGTCGCGTAACAGCGATGGGCGCCGTTCTCGGAGGGCTCTTGTGTGTTAATGCGCAATTGTGCAAATTGCCGATGATGACCCCGTGGAGTGGCGGCGCTTGCGAAAGATTCGCGACGGAGCAGTGGGCTAAGCGTCTCCAAGCTGCAGCGATGCTTTAAGTGATACTTGGGACGTCTATTGCTAGTCATATCGGTCAATTTTGGTTGTTGAATTTAATAGTTAATATTATCGTTGGTGTTGCAATAGTACTCTCGAGAAAATGGACTTGTACATGAGGACGCATATATGAAGAAGGGTAAGATGCAACCAGAATATGTTTTTATTTATTGTCAAAGAATTAACGTGTCTGAGAAAAAATTATGTTGCATAAAATGAGTTTGTTTTCAGAACAATAAAAGTACAAAAATTCCACTTACATTTGTGATTCATTTTAATATTTTAAGGTGAAACATTTACAAAGATTCTGTTTAGAAAATCTGTACCAAAATAAAAACGTAAAAATATCCGAAACGCGTTGAACCAAGAAAAAACGTTTGGTGTCCAAGAAAAATCCAGATTTACTAACTTTCACACCACTTATTCCCTCTTTCCCATTCTTATAAAAACAACAATTTTTTATGTTTTCCCGTTACAAACTCTAAAAGTTGCAACTCCTCGGATGTATAAGAATAATTTCCAAACCTTCATTACAGAAAAAAAAAAGAAGAAAAAAAACACATCCGACAGCATCCATTACTTCGTAATAACATTCTTAACTCAAACATCCGCGCCGTGATTCTGAATCAAACGTTCACGGCCCTGGAGTGCGAACGTGTGTGTTAGCGCCCTCGCCCTATCTCTCACTTTCTCATAAAACACATTTAAATCACCATATGTATTTATTGTGAAGTAGAGAAATAAATTGTGTAATTCATATTATAAGTGATAAAGAAAAAGGAACAAACTTACTACATGTAATGAAACAAGTGTAGCAAGAGAGTATGGTAGCAAGAGAGTATGCGATGCAATTAGACCCATGTTCTGAATAAAGCCGCTGGTCTTTGATTGTGATAGTACCCGAATGCTGCAATCGCAAGGACGGGTAGAGATGAAATGAAAGAAGGATATCTAAGATCACTTGAGAGGAAAAGTGAATTGATAATGCTTGTTTTTGTCACATCGAACCCGGACCTTACCATTTGACAGTTAAAACGCGGGGGATCAAGAAAGTGGAATTTTATGTTTAATTTATTATTGAGTCAATCGCAAGGAAATGGACCATTTAAAACGAAACATTTGAGAATTCAAATACTTAACACCCTTATGAGGTTACATAAGAGAAAAAATTACACTTTCGTTTCATTCACATACTCTTTTTAAAAATAATATTAAATCTAAACGATCTAAAGGATAAGAAGGGTCACGCATTTTGCTCATATTAACTGAAAATGGTATAAAAACCTTTTGTAAATGTCACTTCAAAGTCAGCGTTATCATGTTCATTGTAAGAAATGCATGTATATTATGAAATTATGCCTTACCCGTGTTCACATTCGCAATACAGCGCTTTAGAACATTCAGAGCAAATAGTCCCTAAATAATCCAACTGTTGGTAGAGATTTTTCTTTCGTCGTCTGCCTTTGCTTCATCAAGAACACGCCATCAGAAGAATCGACGTCTTTTTCGGAAGATATTTTCCAAGCAGTTTGGAAAATTTCATTTCACATTGTTCAACCAACGTCAAATCCTCAGGCCACGTTTCAGCCTGAACTTTGAAGGTCACGTAGTGTAACAGGGGAGCGCGTACAGTTGACAGGTAGCGGAATCTTAGCGGTTTAATACACATGAGTGAGTCGGTGCCATTCGGCGTGCATAAAATCGCTCCAGGAGGTGATTGCCCAAGGCATCGTTTCTAAAATAAATTTTATTTAAAACCACTCGTATTGATATTCCTATTAAAGGAAGTGTGCTGGCGCCTAGGTCTCAAAACTTCGAGAACGTCGTGTACCTAAGCTCTAATACCTACGTCCACGAAATACCACATACCAGTTGCAAATTATTGCAATTAATCTTGCGTACTGTTTTTCGATACAAAATTTTGTAGTTATAAAAAAAGAAGAAAGAAAGAAAGTACTCGTTGTGACCCGCAGGCCGCCTGTTCAGAAGCCTGGTGGAAGGGGTGTGACCACGGGACGTGCCCGCTCCGCACGGCGCCCAGCCTCGGAGCGAAGCCACTGCGTATCGATTGCTTCACCGCGAGCAGTTCGGCCGGAGATCGAATGAGCAGATGTGCATGGCATTTCGGTGCGCGTGAGAATCCTTCGCGCTGGGTTACAAAACGTAATGTATCGTTACGATGGCGAATGACACGAGGGCGTGCAGCGTCATCAGGTGCGAGCTAGTGGTACTCGTTTGGAGCAGATATGCGCCGTTTGTGGGACAGAGAACGTGATTGGATCTTGGCACGTCCTGGTTACGGCTGCTGTGTGTTTCTTTTCGTAACGTTATTCCGAATTGGGGTTTTTGGTCGATGGAATTGCAATCATTATCGTAAAAATCGTGATTATTCGGTAATACGCAGAATTTGATGTCTTTTGCCGGGAAGGGTGTATTCACGCTATACCTTTCCATGTGGGTGAGGTGTATCCATGGTATTTACGTGTTTCAAGGGGGCTAATATTTATTCTGTACCGCATATACTTCAGGTATTTTGTACAGTTAGTAGGAAAGAAATATTGTTTATTATTAGCGTAATTGAGGAAGTTTGGCTAATGTGGACAAACAGTCATTAAC
Source organism: Gryllus longicercus (assembly GCA_038098605.1). Taxonomy (NCBI): domain Eukaryota; kingdom Metazoa; phylum Arthropoda; class Insecta; order Orthoptera; family Gryllidae; genus Gryllus; species Gryllus longicercus. Next base: position 3,165,274 of record JAZDUA010000127.1, on the reverse strand, counting down.
TTCGTGGCGTGAAATATAAAGAAGCATAAAGGTAGCAGAAACCTTGAAGTTAGGTTCTGTGCAAAAACGTAGTTGTAGAAGGACGTTCAGAAGGGCATAGAAAGCTGTGTACTCATTGAAAAGGAAACCTGGTGTAATATATTTTGTGCAAAGATGGTCGTACGTTTTTTTTCTATTCGACAAAAAGATACGTAGGGAAGATGCAAAGTGTATAATTCTTTTTATAAAACTGTCAGTTTGGTATAAGTATCTTTTTTCTTCCTTTTGTATTGCTTCTTCCACTTGATTAGGTGTATTAATTACGTTTAAAATGAGTGAATGTTTCGAAAGTAATGTTAATATTTATTCTTAAGGTGAGGTAATCGTAAAATAATTATTTTGATGATTCAGTAGGCTCAAAACTTCGATAATGATCGTGCATGATTCTGATAGAATAAGAACAAACTTACTAATGGTGTTCACGCTAAAACACGATTTATCAATTTTAGTGAAATTCACATTCTTTGCTTGATGCATTGAGCGGAAAATTAATTTTATTACTGAAAGTACAGTAATTATTGTTTTGTGCAAATACATGAATAGTAATAAATGCATTCTAATATTGAAACACATCTACGAAATTCGAATGTTCGTCTCCTGGTTGTAACTGATTCTCTTGTTTCAAGGCAGAGTTCCAATAACGAACTGCTTGTGATAGTCTTTAATGAATGTCAACTGGAACTCACAATGCAACGGAGCTGACGAAAATGAGAATTTAAACTTACTAAAACTATTTCCTTGTAAAAACTAAATGTTGATTTTCTGCTTTTTTTGGAAGAAATTTGTTTGTGTGAATGACTGATACAACTCAAGAAAATATCTGACTTCTTTGTGTAATTTTGTGAACGTGATAATATATACTTGTTGTAAATCTGTGTTATTTTTTTATACTAGATATTACTACTTTATGAGCATTTTAAAAATTCAGATCTAAATAAAGAATAATCATGACTGCTAGTGTTGACGTGTTGTAACAGGGCACGTATTCGGGAAAGGTGTGATACATCTTGTTTGAAGAAGAAAACAAACATAAGTATGAGGTACTAATACAAATTTATTGTATGGTACAAATACAAACACACGCAACATTCATACTCACGCGAAGTCAAAGATAGGAGGAATTGGGTACCATTGGTGCTTAGTAGTGGCCGTAAGCGTGGCCGGCGCCGTAGGCGTACGCGGGGGCCGCCACCTTAGCCACGGCGGGAGCGGCGTACGCCACGGGGGCGGGCGCAGCGTATGCGTACGCGGGGGCAGCAACCTTGGCCACGGCGGGGGCGGCGTAGGCCGCGGGGGCGGCGTACGCAACGGGAGCAGCCACCTTGGCGACGGCAGGGGCGGCGACGACGGCCTTGGTCACGGCGGGCTCACGGTGCACGACGGCGTTGAAGCCGTTGACGGGGTCGGCGGTGTAGTCGACGGTGCGGCGGGTGCCGTCGGGCTCGATGAGCGAGTAGCTGCCCTGGACGACGTCGCCGTCGCGGGTCTCGTGCTGGCCCTTGGCGTCACCGGTCAGAGCGTCGGTCACACCGTAGCTGAAGCTGTACTTGGCGGGCGCCGAGGGGTAGACGGGGGCGGGGACGGCGTACTTGGCCACGGCGGGGGCGGCATACGCGACGGGGGCAGCCACCTTAGCGTAGGCGGGGGCGGCGTAGGCCACGGGGGCGGGAGCGGCGTAGGCCACAGGAGCGGCCACCTTCGCGACGGCGGGCGCGGCGTACGAGGCGTAGGCAGGGGCGGCGTAGGCTGCGGGGGCGGCGTAGGCCGCGGGGGCGGCGTAGGCCGCGGGGGCGGCGTAGGCCGCGGGGGCCGCGTAGCCGACAGCGGCGGGGCCGGCGTAGCCCACGGCAGCGGGGGCGCCGATGATGCCCGCGCGGGCGATGGCCGCCAGGGCCAGGACGAAGATCTGCAACAAAAACCACGCACCTTCTTACTTGCGCTCAGATTCAGGCTCCTTTGAGTAGTTGTGTTTGTTGACTAAATGAACGCAAACTATTTTAGCTACATTTGAAAAATTCTTGAGTGAGGTATTGCTTAATTGTTCCACTGAGAGGGACATTTCGGCCTGAATTGGAAATCGCTTTTTTTGGCCGCAGTCTGTTACTATTCCAATTTGTTCAAGTGTTCAACATTGCCAGTTTTACCTTGTCGTCTGGACTCAGAAGTGTGTTCGTTTACGACGAAATTAGGCAAAAATTATATTTTTTAGTTACGTTCTCCCACGTAAATATAATCTCCCCCGTAATTGTATTATTCAATACGAATTTAATTTACTAAGGTTTTAAATATATCATTCGTATCAGGTCACTTTCACGTTACTATAAAATGATAATTTAATGTGTAAATTGTAACTATGTGTACCAAATTCGTTTAATTAAGTCAAATATCCTTGAAAATTTGTTTTCTTGTAATTTAATTGCATTAAACAACTATCATCCAAATTCAACACGTTGTTTGCGTATTTTTGCACTGGCGTGGTGTAGTTCCCCTGGCGGCGAGGCACTCTTACCGCGGTCTGCATGTTTGGTGGTGGTGGTGCTGCGGCGGCGGAGTGCGTTCCGTCTGCGTCGGTGGCGGTGGTGATGCTGTGTCCGTTTGCGGGGCCCGCGCGCTTATATACCCCTTGCCGAGGTCCGCGGAGTCTCGATGGCCCGTGATGTAAGCGGGCTCTTCCCCCCGCCGCGGCCTTTCACCGACGCGTCCGCCGCCGCCGCCTCCTCCTCCGCCTCCGCAGCGCCCGGCCGCGGGTTCGCGCGGTCGCGGCCGCCGCCGCCGCCGCCTCCGACTTCGACTCCGACTTGGACTTCGAGAAAGTCCGCCGCCGTCGACGAGTGGGGGCGGCTAACGCATCGGGCGCCACCGAAGCCAAGGAAACGATCTGCACTCCGAACGCCCACCGGCCCCACCCTCTGCACCTCGCCTGGCGCGGGAACCTCCCAAAACCCGTTGTTCATTAACGGGCGATCTCCCCCAGGCTAGTTGTACCCTAATTAAGACCATATGATGCAAGTAAATTACTTCTACTCCTAACGTTATTGTTGTGTTCCTCATATCTGTTTTGTAATTACTGATGTGTTTATAACGAGACATTGTGCGTTGAAACGGTGCTAAAAAAATTGTGCTTTTCTCCAACTACCTCGAAAATCAAAAAAACATTGTCAATATTATCAGTACAGGCTTTTTGATATAGAATTATGCAAATTCCGGGGAAGTTGCCTACCTTTTTCAGACTTGAGCATAAAACAATACGCAAATTCGAAGTTTACCCATTTACGTCCATTTTATGATGACATGAAGGCGTCGTGGTGCGCGTTGTTTGATTATGCACTCGTAGTAGCAGCATTCGGTTTGCAGTCAATTATACATGTCCTTTCTTACAGACGTTATTTTACTTCTTGAAGACAGTGTATATCTTCCATTGGATATTTAGTTACATTATTTTTTCCAGATGAACGTTTTTTTCTTTTTCTTTTTTTCCCCTCGAAAAAAGACCAGTTTTAAAAAAGGAGCACAAATAGTTTTCATTAAACATTTCCATTTAATATTTTTTTTGTACTGCGAAAAATTTTTTTTTTATTCTATGTCTCTTAATTCCAATATTTATTTTGGGCGAAAAAAGAAAATGGTTCATGGATTGTTTGGTAAACTTTTAATAGGGGTATTCTTTTCTCAGTTACTTTTAGTTGTAACTTGCAGCTAAAATTAAATGCGTGCAATTGTGACTGTGAATTAGTTCAAATATGCTTTCGAGCCAGTTTGATCCTGAATTGCATTCTTTACTGTCATAGAATGGAAATGAGTTCCATAAATTGGCACAGCATTCAGACGTTACCAATGCATTCAAATGTAGGATTATGAAACGATTGTGTGGCAGAAATCTCTTCTATAAACAAAAGTGTGTTAGGTATGGTGTTCATCACTTCAAGTTCCTATTTGTAAAACTAGTTTGCACGAGTCCGCCGAGTTAGCCGAGTTGTTACGGACAATAAGCTGTCATAAAATGCAGCTGTTTCTCGCCTGTGCCTGTGCAAGTGAAGATGGGTTGTGCCAAAACACTCACATAAAGTAGTGATACATAATTTTTATTTGTGTATTCGTAAAGTTAGCTATGAGAATGACATGTTACGAAAACGGTTTTCTAAGGTGTGTAGTACATGCTTTATGACATGTAATAATAATTATCTCCTGGTGCATATTTGTTTTCATATGGCTCATTGATTCTTTTGGAAGAACATTATTACCAACTGTTCACCACGCAGAACATCTTTTTATACTATTAATGTGCATCGAAGGGCGTCTCATTTTCGAGTAGATTTTCTTTTCGTTTTTGTGCTCCTTTTTTACCTTCCCCAATTCTTTTTCAATCCTTTTTATTCGATAAGATACGTTCACCTCGAAACCAAAACAAATAATGGTATCCCAAAAATTAAAAAGATGTTTTCAGGAAAATATGTGAGGGCTTTGGAGCAAATGTAACAATTGCTTCGTGCGAAATATATAAACTGGCAGAAACTTTGACGATCGGTAGACAACGAGATGTGGTTTGCGACATATCATTGAATGTTTGAAATTAATTTAACGTTGCAAGATTTTGGGCAAATACCTTGAGATTGCCCAACTCCGTAATCGTTTAGTGGATATAGTGATATTAAATGAAATAAGGGGAAAGAGAAACGATACTGTGATGTGTCCTACTAAAAAAACAACTGGTTTGTAACTGCATGTGGATCGAAAACAGGAAAGGAAGTGTATTTTGGGACACATGTTCCGCGTTTATGGAAAAGAAATACGAATGAAGCCTGTTGGTTTTAGAACAACATTGTTAATATAAATTAGAAATCTAAAACTTTTATAAATATGTTGTGTTTCTAGTTCATGTCGTTAGATATTTTAAGCCTATTATAGAACGTACAACTCTGTCTCTTTAATAGACAATGCTGCCAAAAATACAGGACAGTCTCTGAAATAGTTCAGGCATGTGAATAATTATCTTATAAATCCTAGAATATTCGTTGAGTGATGGTTGCGTTACGTTGGACATAGTAGAACTCGGGCCAATGTCGCCTCTAGCACTAGTGCCAAAAGCACTGTATTCGTCACTGAACCACCCCCCAGTTCTACCGCTATCCGAATACCACACGCTCTACCACCGTTCTTGGCATCACGAACATTATTCCTCTTTAGCGTCTCCTTTCGACCGCGCCCCTGTCGCCGATCTGCACCCTTTCCCATCCCCATCATCAACCCCATCCCCGCACTTTCTCTGCTACTGCGCCGTGGCGGTCCTGACCATTTCCCATCTGTCCCTGTCCGACCTCACACCATTCCCGTTCCATCGCGACCCCGTCACATCCGTGTCGCCGCCCTGTCAGCCGTCCCCGTCACGTTCCTGTCGCCGCCCCGTCCCGTCACTGTCCTCGTCCCGATCCATTTGCGGTCCACACCAGCCCTCTACCTGTCCCTGTGTTCGCGTTTCCGTTCCACTTTCCCCACCCTTTCCCTTTCCCCATTCGTCTTCTTCTTCTTCTTCTTAATAATAATAATAATAATAATAATAATAATAATATCATCATCACCATCATCATCATCATCCCTGCCCCGACCTCCTCCGTGCTTCCCCGCCGTTGTCCACGCCTCAGTTATCGCCACCGTTAGTCCCCTCGCGGCTGCCTGTGGCTCGGCCGGCCCTGCGCCGCGACGGCGGGGCGCGCGCGTGCATCGGCGCTGCGCCGCCGCGCGTTGCGCCACCCCCGCGCGTGCACCGAGGGGGCGGGGCCGGCTGTGGAGCGGGGTAGGCGCGACACCCGAGCGCCCGCGGGCGTGGGAGCGGGCGTGGCCGCCGGGATCGCCACCGCCGACGGGGCCTTGGCCCCAATCCGCCTCCGCCGACAGCCCCGCTCTGAACCACGCAACTAGGCTAGGATACATTTCGGAGAAGCTTTTAGATGAAACGAGAGATTTTTTAACCGAAAGCTCGAGAGTATGAAATAGCTGGGCTATTTCAGTGCCAGATGCAGTAATTAAATGAACAATGTTGATTTCAAATTTCAAGCACAGAGGATCCGAATGAGATTTGATTTTAACATATTATGAATAGGGTTATCGAACTCATTGTTATGTGAGATTAATGCCTCTCCTATTAATTAATATGACTCGTTTTCTGGGTCTAACGTGCTGGAATGATTATTCTGTTTCTTCGTGCACCAAGTTCCTAAAAAGAGATGGATTTCGTAATAAACGTTTTTGTTGTTATTACTATATCTCCCAATTATATCTACTATATCTCCCAATTATACTATTACTATATCTCCCAATTTCATTACAGAACCCATTTCGTCTTGTTTATGAATAGACACTTAAGATACTGTCGCAAATAAACGTTTTTGTTGTTAGTCATTGCGACAGTATCTTAAGTGTCTATTCATAAACAAGACGAAATGGGTTCTGTAATGAAATTGGGAGATATAGTAATAGTTTAACATTACTTGTAACTAAACATCATATTGTAATGTAGTAAATATTACATAAATAAATAATTTCTAATTTTAAGAGATCATTTTTAATATGATTTTCTTCTTTCTTGTATTATTACCACAAGTACAAATTCGTGTGATAGGTTCGTGATCAGCATATTCCAAATTATCTTGAAGTGTTTAAAAATTGCTTCTGAGGGTAGAAATGAAATCCTGTATTTCAGATGAATTCCTGTGGAGATGTGGGTTATTAGTCTGGAATTAAAAATAATAATATTAAAAACTGCTTTATAGTGAAAATGCTCTTTTTGTCGTTGCTCCAAATTAATGCGTTTAAGTAATAAGTGCGAATTAATAAATTTCAACTGGACAATGCTGGATTTTGAAGTATGAGTGATATTTTGTTTTGAGTTACTCAAGGGAATCTTTAAAATCAGTAGTATTATTCAACTAATCAAGGTTTGAATGTAGTAACCAAACCACAGCGTCCGTCAAAGCATATCGTCAGTAATATCCTGCTCTAAATTTCAGAGAAAAAAATTATGCAAGAGAATTCTTGCATTGCGCTCTTACATTTCTACAGGACTGGCCCGTCGAAGAGTGGAATGAGAAAGCGATATTGTAGCCATTGGCTTCCCACACTAGGTCTCCCACATCTCCGTTGTGAAGAAGGCCAATAGCCTGGCATTATTTCTGCTCTGCTTCCAGCGGCCACTTCCCCTTTCTCAGGCGCCGCCGCCGATCCGCCCGTTCCCGCGGCGAGTGCACGCTGCAGGTCTCGACGCAATCGCCCCTCGGGAGGGAAGGGGCGGGCGGCGCTGCGCGACCGCCGTGTCCGCCGACCTAGCCCTCCCGCCCGAATTCCTCGCCGCGCCGAGGGTCCGGTTTCGCCGCCTGTTGCTTGTCGCCGGTCGTTACCGTCCAGTTCTCCTCGTGTGTTGTTACACCGTCGAATCGCAGCCCCGCGCTCGGATGAAATCGCAGGATGCGACAAATTTCGCGTCCGCGCGCGCTGCCGGGTTCTCTCGGGGACCTGCTAGTGCCGGCGGAAGGATATCGTTCGTAACGTTTGGTTGCGGGATTGATGATTGGTTGGAGTAAGCGGTTGTGTAATAAAAAAAGTAAAGTGGGAAGCCGAAAATGTGCCGAGTACTTCGAATTACGTCGAAGCCTCCTTGATTAAATTTCTCCGCTCTTATTCATCCCCTGTTAATTGTTTTTCTAGATTATGTGCAAAATTGCACTAGGGGCTTATCATGTAATGTTTTCGTAGTGTACTATGCATAATTACAGTTAATTGATAATTCTCACTTGTTAGACGGATTCTATATAGGTTTTTAAGGTTGAATTGATTGTACTACCCTAGCACATGGAGTGAGACCCGCGACTTAAATGGATTGTAATTGATGGTATTCTCCAGCGCATGTCGTGACATACAATTTATACATTAGAATTTCTTGTTTATATTTCGTGGCTCACAATAATTGGTTTTCTAAGGGAAACGCTTAAGTCGGAGAATAGTTTCATCTACTTCAGTGACTGAATATTGAGAGAAATCTATAAGATTTGTGCAGTCAATTTGCCGAGAACCAAGTTTGGTGAAGAGAGAAAAAAAAACCTGAGGACGTTTTTTACTATGATTGTTTTCATGGTGGTACTGAAGTTGTCAGGTCAATCTATTCAGATTCATTTTCTAGTTGGATTTCGGTAGTACTTAAATATAGTACGTACGAATGTGTTATATTGAAATGGTTATGAATATTATTCAGGACTAGTTGTATAAATCTTTTTTTCCATATTTTTCTAAAAGAAATTTGAAATTACACGACTTTAACTCTCTGAATTTTCTTAGTAACTGTTAATGCTTGTCTCACGTAAATTATCTTTACCCTCTTTGTAAGCTGTAAAACCAACATAGCACTTACCACGTTATTCCCACCTTTATTAGCCCGTATCTGATTCGGCCGCGTGAACGTACGCCTTGCCTCGCCGTTTCCTCACGCTTGAGCGAGTGCCCGTTCCGCCAATGTCTCTGTCAGCGCCGCGTCGCTTTTTTGGGCGGGGGCGTGTCCGATTCCCGATTTTTGCCAGCGGGCTTCGCGCAGGGCGACCGCCGGACGCGAGCCTGCACCGGGCCGGGCCTGGCCTGGCGGGTTGTCCGACTGGCCCAGACCTCCGCCCGCAAACCACCCCGGCCTCCGCCGCCCCCGCCTCCGCCGCCGCCGAGCATTCCATTGAGTAACGCGCGCGCGCGCTGGCGCTGTGTGCACTTGACATTCGACTCCGTCGCGCCGGTTATTTCACCGTTTCGACCGGCGAATGTGTCCCGTGCGCAAGTGGCCGCGACGGCACGGCCCGCGCGCTGCCAAATGCGCTCGTCGGACAGAGATTACATGCTTTTCCATTGCTGAGCGCTTACTCCGTGTGAGGAAATCTGTGTATTTGTTTCCTTTGAGGCACGAATTGGGAATAGTACGTTTTTCGTTCTACTCGGCTTACGGCTGTAAAAGATTTGACTTCTAATCTGTCGGATATTACTATCGATCTGTAATCAGAAATAGGTGGATGTATGTTCATTGCCCTCAGAATAGGGTTCAGTGGTCAACAGTATAAGCATTAGAGCTGAAAATTGGTAAATTTGTGACGTTTTTTAGACATATTGTGCCTGGCAGCCGCACTAAAATGAGATGAATCATGGGTTGTAAGATTGAATCTCTGATGTCATGGCAATGTCATTGTGATTGTCCGAACTTTGTATCATTGGTTCCCATGAAATCATCAATTACATCCAATTGTCCTAAAATGGAATTATAGGAGGTCTCTGGTTTGCACAGTGAACATCCAATATTCCGGTACAATAATACTAGAATCAAGTTATCTAGGATCTGTTTCACAATGAAAATGATTTAATGAATGAATCAAAAAATAATAATGTAAAAGACCTGACTCTATGCTGTGGCAATGAAATTATTTAATTAATTCAGTCAATCGAATAGATGAATTTGGAATGAGGGCAGAAAAAAAACTAAGTAATCACTAAAAGTTGTTTATTTCATAAAATTGAAATGTGTACTAAATATTACTAATCTATTACGTAATATCAACCTACTGACATAGTAAAATTTTATAATACATATTATTTTTAGTACATTTGTGCTTTAACTTTTATTGAAATATTTGACCAGGCAAAATATGTTTTGATGATCTCAAATTATCCCTTTTCTGTGGATCTTCTCTCCAGCAATCTTAGTCTTCGCCACCATGGAGGTTCTGCTGTAGATAAGGTCCAGTCAGAACTCTAGGAAGGAGAGGTAAACAATGTAAACAGTGTGCGATTTTCAATAATTTAGTGAAATTATCACTGTTTTCTGATTTTCTGAACCAGTGGTCGTGCCATAAGCTCTCAAGTACAGTGAATCTAATAGGCGTGATCACTTTGTTCACTATGATATCTCATTTCTTAGAACTTGCACATTTCTTCCAGTTAGCATTTTGGATGCCTTGACCCTATTGTTAGAAAGTAATTTACAAATTCAAGACCTATGTAAATATTAATTTTCCCATCCGAATATAGATGATCAATGTATAGTCGACGAAATTACTCTTTATGTCAATGAAGATGTCAGTAATTTCTTTATTGGGAATACTGATGTAGCTTAAGGAGGTTACGAAGGTTTTAAATTCCTAATTTTCTTACTGGGGATCCTAAACCTTTAACTTAGCGAATCTCCAATGTAGATGCAAATTTGTCGTGAAAGGTCGTCACGATGTGACCGAAAACCTTCTGTCGTGTGCAACAGCGAAGGCTGTGAGAAGAATCAACCAAATTGTTTTGAGCTCTGTTTTGAGAAGAAGACTCGAAAGAAGATTAAGTAAAAGTATTTTTTACACCTCTGCGAGATGTAGTGTGTGGTTAGAATGTTCGCCCTCCATCTGTGGAAATTGTTGTGCGAAGCCGATCGATCCATGGTGAACACAGTAGGGATCCCGTGTAATGAGGTGAAGAAAACGTGTTCGCGTAAGGTTTTTTGAGGGTCCTCCATTTCCTCTGCCTCTCATTTCACCAATGCTCTTGTCATATAACATCTTCTTTATTACCTATCCATCAAATTATTCTCCTAGTCCGGGAAGGGCGATAAGGTTTAGATTGTAAGACAAAGGTGTGCAAATTATTAGACTAAAGATGTAGATTTTGAATTTATGATTTTATTTTTTTGACCTCTGATTTCTCTAATATTTAATTTTTTTTTATTTATGAGCATTATTACACTCTGTGGCATCTTTCTTATCAGTACTATGCACTACATGTTCATGTCTGGATCGGTTTGCCGCTCTTCCTTAAATTTTACCACCAGACTTGCACGTGTTGTTACCTTTCTTTTTTAGCTTCTTTTTAACTATTGCTTTGTAATTTCTACGACGAGTTTATTGAATGTACTGCAAAAAATCTTTAGTCCAGTAATTTGCACACCTCTGTACGGTATACCCAAGTTCGCGGCTTCAAACCCGATCGAAAACGTAGATTTTTAAGGGCGAAAAAATCCGTACGCCTTCCTTCGGAAGGGAAGTAAAGCCGGCTGTCCCATGTCAGTAGATTTACTTGCATGTAAAAGATCCTCAAGCCTAAATGACGCCACTGAGCTAAATTCAAATTGCCTGTTTCTCGCCCAAGTAATACCTCCTTCCTCTGCTAGTGAGAAGAGCGTAGCGAAATTTGCATGGTCAGACGGAAGAGCGGGCCTGATGACATGAGTCTCGCTACGTAAAATAAGGCATTAATTCAAATTCAAGTACATAATGCAGCGGTCTGCGCTATGCACTAGAAGAGGCCTTCATGTCCTATCATGTCCTTAGAAGTGGTATCCTTCGCGCTCCGGAGTTGACATCCCGGACGATCTATGTGGTAGGTAGTTGTACATATAAAGTTTTTTGGGTAAACTTTTCTCGGGGTTCTCCTGTTTCCGCTGGTTTTCACACAACCAGTGCTCAGTATCATTCATTCTGTGACAATATTATCAGATAAGCATGAAGCAATCAGTTATTAGAGTAGATATGGCCAACGTAGTAGTACCAGCATTTAAATAAAGAAAGAGAAAGTTTTTGAATATTTATAACATTCAATATTATTATAATTTATCGAAGAGGTGACCCGAGTCTGACAAACAACTACAACAACGATGTTATTATCTCCTGACTGTTTCCACAAAAATGTACATTTTTCACACGTGTTTTCGTTTTATGAATCGAACTTATAATGATTTGTACGATCCTTTTTCCTGATTACACTCAGTTACCAATGTCACCAATTGCACTCAACTATGTCTGGAATGTGTCCCCTACTATTTGAAGGGAACGGAAGAAATACCTCCTGCTGCTGAGCATAAGACTGCTGTTACAATCTTCAGATGCAATATCATTAGTTTCATTTTCATTAGTTTATCTAATGTACAATACGAGTGCATCGTATTTTTTTCTGTTTGAGCTATGTGTATTTGAGTAAACGGATCGATGTTGTAAATGAAACATAAATTTTTAGACTTATACAGATATGAACAAAGAAACAAGTTATTTAGAAATCTTCCAATGTTACATTACAAACAGTTACTACTTTACCTTGATCTATTAAAAAATGCAACAAGAAGGGGCAACAATGTTTAGTTTAGAATCGTGAAACTTGCCTATCATTTAATTTTCAGCATCTGGCTGCTGTCGTGGCAATCGCGGAAAGAGTCTATCTCTGGGTTTGCGGAAGCGGCCCAATATACATAATTTGAATTACAAAACCCGGTATTGTGTCTATTGCACTCTTGCAAAGTTCTATAAGCTTCAATAAGTCTGTAAAAATAAGCCAAGAGCGTAAGTTCTATTAAGCACTTAGAATATCCTCGGGCAGGTATCCGTACTGCATTTGTTGGGGTGGTTTAGAAGACCAATAATGTGTACAACGCGACACGTTTGGCAGATTGCTCTTCTACATATTGAATGTCACATTAAATAAGGCTTTTACCTCTGTGAAGTTGTAATATCCTCTGTGGCCCTCTCCTTCCTTCCGTGTATCATTATTCTCAGAGCTTTATTTCCAGACGCAACTTTTTTTCACGAGAATTGTTTTTCCCCTGAACTGAAAACAAATCATATAGACATTCAATTGTCGACCATCTGCAACAAAAAGCTGTCTGGGCCGAAACGGCGGTGTTTGACCAAGCGCTTTCCCGCTTCAAGGCCCGCGGCGGCAAACAAAGCTCTCCGACGGAAAGTAAATCCCCTGCCGTGTTGGTCATATTGGACGGACTGGACGAGATTCTCCGCGCTGGGCCGCGCCGGCCTTGCCACGGCGCTTTTTTTCGGGACCGAGGCGCGACTCGCAGCTGCTGCCCAGTAGGGTCCCGTGGTAAAGACAGTAGCGCAACCGGAACGGCAGCTGCCGTTAAAACTTCTTTCGCTCAAGGCAGCATGAGGAAATAGAAGAGAAATGATCAAGTCAAAGAAAAAATAGCGCCTGCTTCTGACTGCTAGTCATTTTGCAACAAAATTTTTATTTTTCTCGAAATTTAAATTATTTCCGAATTAAAAGTACTAACACTTTGCGTAGGTTATTCCCGGGATGTCGTCGAGTTGTTCTAACTATTCGTGATCCTAAACGGTCAAATACCTCGAGCGGTGGATGGATACGAACGGACATGCAGGTCCACATTACAACTACTTTACCTTTACGTTTCTACAGTATTAATTGAAACCATAAATATTAAAAATGTATTAATATTGATTTGGGTAAGATCTGTTGTCTCGAACACAATTTCGCACAGTTTGAACTCCCGTGGTAATTGGATATAAAGTGTAGGAATCGGCGTCGCAAAGGCTTTCGCTGCTGTGTTTATCCAGGGACGCAGCGCCGCGCTGCAGCGTCAACGGACTGATCAGGGCAGCCTTGCTTTCACGGGGCCGAGGCCCGCGCCCGGACGCGGCCGCTGCCGCTGCCGCTGCCTTGCGTAAGGCACGCGGGCCGTGGCGGGCGACGCGAAGGGCTGCAGCCGCTACCGTTTGGTCTGCTCAGGAGGCTAATGCTTTTCAGCCTGGGCATTGTGTTGCTTTCGTGAACACGTGAATGGATGCCGGACGTTGGATTTGCCATCTATTGCACTCAGAATGAATAACGAGTACAGAAGGGGGTGGACATAGTTTGTGTCTGATTTAATTAATGTGATTGCTTTCTTATTTGCTAGTACTTCCACGGATCGCGACGTGATTTTAAGCAAATCCAGATAATGAAAGAAGATTCCAGAATAAGCTTAGATGAGTTTTAATTGTTTAATAAACATCTCGTTTCTTTGGATTTGTGTTCCCATTGAATTTTCGATTTAACGATCAATTTGCGCAATAAGCATTTAGAATATCCTCGTATTGTCGGATTGGGCGAAGCGACAACGTTTGATGCATTTAAAGAGATTTCGATCTCAATATATCACCTCCATCAGAACTCCAGCACATTAAATTAATGTTTTCTAAAATAATTTGTGTAAACTAGTGACAAGTGGTTAAGTGGTGATAAGTCTTGTTGTTTTCTCCTAAAATAGATTTAATTGTTCTATAAATCGATTATCGCATCGTGTAAACTGCGCCTTTTCATAATATCCAAACTAAAACCAGATCTAGAATTTATACTAAATAACTTGTGTGTAATAGTGTATTAATAAAATGCTTAAGTTATAGAAATGAACTGTCCAAGGAAATTTTATTATTTTAATTTTTAATTAATTAAATTAATTTTTAATTAATAATTTTAATATTTTTTCTTGAGCAAAATTTAATTATCTACTAAAATATACTAAAACATTATTAATTTGCTGAAAGAAAGCCCTTTTCTGACAGTTACAAAACAGCACATGCCCAGTATCTTGAGTGCTAGGTGGATTCTATAAGGTCTACAGGCAACCATTTTACCTTTGCGGTTTTTAAGATTTTAATATTGATTTTTGTCAGTTCGATAGTCCCGAATACATAGATAGAATTTCGCACACTCTGCTTTCCCCTGATATCTGGATACAATGACGGTGCCCAGGATTTCGCGATTCTGTTTATCCTGGGACACCGCGCCGTGCAGCAGCGCAAACGGTAATGCGTGCAGCCGTGCGCGAGCTGAGGTCTTGACCCTGGTAGCATTAGGACTTATTACATGTAGAACTGACGCACAAGACAAATATTGGAGGGTTTCTATATGTGTCACTTAAGAAAAAAATAAGAAAATCTATTAGTAAAAACAGTATTTGAATAATATGTGAGATGTATTAATAATCTCAATAAAGCTAATAGATCAAAAAGCAGGATGGTATGAGAATTATCCACTATTTTTGAAAGTTAAGGCGCTTTTCTTTTCAGTGAATGTGAAATTTTCTTTCATATCATAAAGAGCACGTTCTGTAGATATTATCACGAAAGAAATATTTTGAATTTCAATTTAAATGACGTTTTTAATTTTTAGAGTAAATTTTAGTTCGACATGTCATATTTTTTCACCGTTTTGTATACATATATCCTCTTATCGAGGTACGAAAGTTATCATTAGGTAAAAGAATTCTATTTTTTCGTAATTGTGAAATGTTCAATAATTAGATTATTTTATACGTACATATTTCATAATTTCGTGTAAAATTGCAATTTGTTTCTTTGAATGTCGTTTTTTATCTAGCATTAAACTTTCTTTTACCATTGAGACTTTGGAACTGTGTCAAGCGGATTTTTTAATCTAGTCTCAAAGATGTACCTCATTAGCAGAAAAAATAATGTTTCAAACATTACTTTTACCTGTCGTCGTTCTGTAGTCTTATACTATCAAATAAATTATATCGGTGAAAAACTTGCTCTTCGATCGGAGTTTCTAAACTGACTCCTGGCTAAGCGACTTCTCAGCTATTGCTCATCGCGATTCTCCGATTGGCTGCTTACTGTGGATTTAACCCTCGTGGCGTCTATTTACGTAACAGCTGTCCAACTTGGGGCCTGTGTTCCGAACTTTCGGCCCGGGTCGTGTTGCAACGCTTCCTTCTCGCACTGACGCCGCAGGCACGGTCGCGACCGCGGCGAAGGCAGGGGCGGTCACGGTGGCGGGTGATATCGATGGCGATGGCAATGGCAACAAAGCCAGTGGCGATGGTGAGAACTTGGCAATGGCAGTAGTGGTCTGGCGGTTGGCGCGGTGGCGACGGCGGCGGTGACGGTGGAGCAGTTGCGTTGAGAACGGAGGCTGCGGTTGCGTTGGTGGTAACTGCACCAGTGGGTAGCGTTGGCGGCAGTGGAGATGGTGGCCGCCCAACGACTACGCGTGCGGCAGCGTGAGAAAAAGAAAACGGGCACCGTAAAATCACTGTGATATACGCATTGGCGTAAGGAACGGCACCGGACGCGATAAACTTCGCAGTGTGATGCCCCGAGGAGACTACGTCTGCGACGACCAGTGGGGCAGAGGTGGATGGCTCGGAGGAGAAGAGATGTAGACCTACTGACATTTCAGTGCATAGTGAGGAACGTGGTAAGAAATCTCGAAAGGCAACAAAATATTTAATATAGTTTTTTTTTTTTTTAATTTCTGAAGCATTTTAAAAGAAAGAACGTCTTGTAAGATTCTACTAAGAAGAACCCCGGTATCTGTTCACATTTCGCTTAAATCAATTAATAAGGAATATAATTAATAATGAATTATAAAGGGGGTTTCTTTCAATTTTTTATTAAAAACTGTTTCAAAACTCAAACAATAACTTCCCCTCTCCCTGCTGCACTTAAACGATGCATCCGCACAGTAACAACGCCCACGCGTTGCTAATTTTCAGAAATTTCGAAAAAAAATGAATTTGGGTTAATATTTGGATCTCGCAAACCGCCTTACTTTTCTCTCCACTTCTCAAATGTATTTGTGTACAATTGGGAGCAATCGTTCCAGTGGTTCAAGATCTTTTGTGGAACATAATCAAACATCTCCATTTTTATATAAGATGTAGATACAATACAATATGTAGTGTGCTCTCTTTTCTGACCTTCTATTCGTTATATTATTTTTTGTTATTTTATCATTTGTCATTGGTATTTCTTCATTTATTTTTTTCAATTTATGTTATGCACTGGTCATATCTAATGCTTTACACGAAATGGTTACGGAAAACAACACAATTTATACATTTATACATTTACATTAAGGTTTTATTTATTTTTTGTGAAAAGGAACCGGTGGAAGACAATCTTGAGAGATATGTGGGATGCGTGTGATATCATTTCTTGAAGTGAAAACCGGGAGATGAGTGAAAATGTGTGGAAATCAACTGCGAAGGCCGCGATTGGGCAATTGCGAATTACCTTACAACATAGTTTCTTTGCTATGGGAATACTAAAAAAATCGTTATTTTGTGTTGCTTCGTCATTTCATTTTCTTAGTCATTAAAAAGTATTAATGCACAATGATTCCTAAATCAATTCAATCAACCCAGCGAAGTAATTTTCCATTTTAAAGGAGCGCGAAAAATCAGAAAAATATGAAAACAACATCCAGAAAAATATGAAAAGTACATCCAGAAAAATGTTTAAAAATCTGTTCGTCTAGTCGTTAAATGTTAATTTTTTTAAATTCCTATACCATTCCTCCTAAACGTTTGGTGAAGTGGCTGTGAAAGAACACAATCACACATTTTTCATACTTAATGTGATTTTTTTTGCTATTCAGAAAATCTCTAAGGCTAATCATGATTTGCATCTACATCTTTAGCACATAACATTTAATAAATTATTCCAAAAGTAATTTCGAATACATGTAATTTTCTCACTTACCTGTAAAATGAAATGTTTACCAAATAATTTTGAATTTATCGTTTGAATTATGCAACAATACATATATGTGTGACAAGATGCCAATATCGACGGACAAAGTTAAAATTAAAATGATCAGTGAAAATTATGGGAAATATACGAGTATGTAACACCCGACGCTGTGTTAATTGCTAGTGAATGAAATATCTGTGCACAACAAATTTGATTCATTAAAAAATGGGTTAAGTAAAGATGTATTTTCAGAATAGATGTCATTTTACGAGAATAAGTCCATATCGTTCGCAACACGACCTATGTAGATAGAAAAAAAAACGGTGTTTTCTGCGCGATGTATACAGCTCCACTGAGGTTAAAATCATGTTTTTTGCAAACTTCCAATGAATGCGAGCCAAGTTCCTTTCCTCTCGCGGCGTGGGCAGCGGCGCCGGTGCCGTGCGACTGCCCCGCTCCCGCAGGCGGATGCAGGAGCGCCGGGCGGGGGCGGGCGGGGGCGGGCAGGTCGACAAACGCCTTTCGCCGGGCGTCGTGCCGCTCCGCGCCCCGCCGCGCCGCCCCCGCCGTTCCCGCGGGGTCATTGGGTCAAGCGGCGCCGGTTCGCGACCCGCCTCACGCGCGCGCGGGTGCGAGCGTCGCCACGCGGAGGGCGCCGGCGGGCGCCGCGACGGAGCCGGACGCAGCGCCGTCCCCCTTCCCCCTTTCGGCTGTCCGTCCCTCTCCGCTCCCAGCCTCCGCCCACTGAAGGTGGTGTACTCAGGCGGTTTTTATTATTTGACGAGGATTCCGTTGGGTATTGTGGCCGGCGCGAGCGGAATTGCGATTTATGTAAGGATTGTTTCGTGATCGTTGGTTCATTAAATTACCATCAGGATTGTTTCTCTCTTAGTATTTTCATTGTTTTGAAGCAGTCTTTGATGAAACGGGGAACTCGTTTCTATCCTAACGGCTAAACTCCTTTAAAACGTCGCGTTTTTTGAAAATTGTTTTGTGAGCTTTGTAAGGAGAAACATCTGATTCGTATTTACTTTCTAAATGTTTGATGTAAAGACCCACACAGTCTTTTTATTTTATGTTTTCGTAATTATAGATGAAAAGTGTGATGCTAAAATTACTGGGAATTTGTTTCTCTCCGATGGGATGTTTGGATAAAATTAATTGAAAATTATTTTTAATATATGTGTTTTTATTTCAACATAAATGAACAAAACATAACATAACGAAGTATGATTCATATAATAATATTGTAAAATATTTCTTGGAATATATTATTGGAAATACACGTTCACCGTACCATTCTGGGATATGTTAGAATGAAGGTGGGAATGAGTGGAATATTAACAAAAGTTGTCTTCAGAAGTGTTCCAGAAGTGGGAATGATGGCAAATATGTTTTCATTAGACGCACATTGGTGATGACGCATATAAGGTAATTAAATGAATTACTTTGTTTCATGAATTAATTATCATTAAATGTATTACTATGTTCTTATATTGTTCGGTGTATTTATAAAACCAAAAAGATGCAGAATTCGACTTTCGCAACTCAGATTTCTTCATTGCAAAGATTGACTTTGAAATGCTGTTCTACAAAGACATTTATTTAATACTTGTATATGTTGCGCGGCATTCCGTTACAGAGAGTTCCGTCGTTAGTGGCTCCAAGTATAAATATTTAAGAACAAATAAAATAATATATGCATTCTTTTGTTTGTGGATACATGATATATTTGGGTACAAGTATAAACTATGTACTTGTAGCAACTGAAAATGAAGCAAATTCCTCGAACTATGGAACATGAAATGATGATCCTTGCACAATGTAATTTCATTTCCTTGCTTGAATAGACGGCTCCTTGCGTCTCCCTTTCTTGTTATAAGTGGTCCCCGTTTTGCGGTGCTGGTACGGCGCGAGATGGCGGCGGCGCGTGGGCGGGGCCTGCGGTCTGTCGGTCGTGCGCTGTGATCCGCAGATCAGCGCTGTGCTCGGGTGGGCGCCCTTCGCTGTCACGGCGCGGCGGCGTCCACCGGCCCGCACCATATGGCCTGCGCCTTCGGGAAGCTCTTTCGACCTCCGCTGGCCGATTTTGCCGTCGCACCTCGGCGATCTCGGGCCGTAACGTTGCGACCTTCTGCTGCCGTAAACCGGTGACAACCAGGAACCGACCTGACCAAATTAAGGAACTCGGAGACTAATGGTTTTGTAGAGATGTGCGAATCTGTGAAATGTGTTTTAGGGAACGTGAAAGTAGTTTTCGCGTCCAAATCAGATAGAAGCGTGTCTTGGAGTCTTTTATTTCTATCAACCGGTGTTGCGACGTGTTTTACATCTGTTAATAACTTTCGGATGTTATTCTGTATTGGGGTCGCAGTTGATCATTGACTTATAGTTTAACTACGTGTCTGGCATATTCAGTTGACTTATTCATTTTTAGAATATGGACTGTTTTTCTTATGAAATTCCTTTTCGTAGGGAGGAATCGGTAACCGTAAAATATATACAGTGAAGGAATTCTTTGAATTTTTTCAGCCAAGATATGTACTGTTCTTCAGTTTTTCTGAAACGAGTAAGTAATAAAATTAATAAAACTAATAATATGCGGATTTTGACAGAAAAATCAGAAGTTGTGCAATTTATCACAAAGCGGAGTACTTTTTCAACAGATGCGTTCCAGTACCCGTTCGCATTGTGTGTTAATACGTTTCTTCAGCGAAGCGGTTGCGTCATTTAGCGCGCCCGACAATGCAGCCTTCTTCAGATTTCCGTCCGACCGGTTACCACCCGGGCGCGGGCGCGTATGGGCGGCTGCGCGCCGCGCGGCCGATGGCGGCGTAGCGCTGGCGGCTCACGCCCGGCTCCGCCGCCACGAAGCCCGACGGCCGCAGCGGATAGCGCGGGCGCCGCGTGGGGTATCTTGGGCGCGGAGGGGCTGTCGGAGAGACCGGGCGGTGGTTGTTGGGGACAGCTTGGGTGAGGTAGTTGTGAGGTGAGGGAAATGATTTGGCTCTTGGATATTGGTTTGTTATTGTTTTAGTGCCCAGGTTGGTCGCAGTTAGGAAATTATGTGCAGGCAAGGTCGCTGGTGCACCTATTGTTCCGGAATTTGTGGTTCCTGTTTTGCCGTTGGGTCTTCGTGCATTGGTATCGCTTAAGGCATCATTGGCCGCAGAGTTGAAAGGTCTAATAGCTGAGAACGGTCCACCGTGAACATCAGTTAGACCAATAATGGTATTTGTACCGCTGATTCCACCGTAATCATATACGTTTCCGACACCCTTGTCACGACCAAAGTTCCCGCAATTCCCGTTGCCTCCAGCGCCTCCTTGAGCAAACGTTCCCGGGGCGATGAACTTGACCGCTTCAATGCGAGGAGGAGCAGCTGAAGCAGCCTTGTTGGATCCACCGAGCGGAACGGCGCCAACGGCAGGCGCGTGTGCAGGCTCTTGCCGGACGACGGCATTGAAGCCGGCGAGAGGGTCGGCGACGTACTGCACGGTCCGGCGGGTGCCGTCAGGGTCCACCAGCGTGTAGCTGCCGCGCACCACGCTGCCCTGGCGCGACTCGTGATGCGCCTTGGAGTCGCCCGTGTAGTGATCTTGCACGACATAGCCATAGCTGTATTGCGCGGGGCGGTCGACTCGGGCGTGTGCCACTGTTACTAGAAGAGCTGTCGCCGCTGCCAGCACCGGGAGCATCTGCGTGCAAATGAGAGAGGCGTTTTGGGGTATTATTGTAAGAGATACATATGATGCGTCAGCCCTAGAATCAAATAAGTTCCGAATAATGCTCGAACATTCTCAATGAAGATAAGTAATCTTTTAATTGCCATTTTACTTTAATGACGATAAATAGTACGTAATTAAACTTATCCTTAAGTTATATAATAATTTTCATCGTGAAATAATTCATAGTTTTTTATTCCTTAGACTAAGCACATTAACTTTTTCTTGAGAGGGTGATTATACTTTGATACTGTATTCAGAATAAGATTTTCGAAAGTTTGTCAGGAACTACGTAAACTACATTTCAGTATACTGTATCAATTGTCTTTTATGTGGTTATAGAATAGGAATGGCGTTCAATTACCTTCAGTTTTGCATTTACAATTATGTAGAGTTATGAGACACAAGCTAGATCTTTATAATCGGATGTTGCAGTGTGCACATATGTTTTAAAATAGCATATGCAGTTGTTGATTTTCCTTTCAATCGCAATCTCAGAGTCTGTAATTCCTCGGTGGTATCCTGAATCACATGCTGTGGCCTTCTCAAACGTTACACTACGTGTATGGTCACGATTGTCTCCGGGAGTCGTAAGTTGATCGCCTATATTTCTTGTGGTCAATTCCGCATCCACCCAAGCCAGCCACCGATCTGCTTGGAGCATTCTGCCCCGCCTCGCCTCACCTCACCTCGCCCCGCCCCGCCCCGTCCCGCCCTGCCTCACCCTACCGTGCCGCTCGCGCGACCGAAATCCTTTCACCTCTTGCACCGGGGCCGGAATGAAGTGAGTGCAGTGGGGGCGTGGCCGAGGGGGCGGGGACAGGAGAGGGTGACGCAGCGACAGCGGCGCCTTTGTCCGCCGGCGTCCTTGCTCCCGGCGGCGGCGGCGGTGGCGGCGGCGGCGGAGCCAGCGTTCCTTCCGCCGCCGCCCCCGCGCTTTGCCGCCTCACGCCTCCCTCCATCCCCGCCACGCCCCGCCCTGCGCCGCCCCCGCGAAAAGAAATCCGCCTCCCGCAGCGCGCTCGCCGCTCGAACAAAAGCTTCTGGCCCCGTGCGGCGCTGGGAATGCGAAGGGCGCCTTGCCCTAGATGCCAGTGGATGTGGGCAATAGGGTGGTCCCATTCCGCGCTCTACCTGACTTTTTGGTCGAGCAAGATAGTACATTATGTCCCCAACTGTTGCATTTGAAATGTGTATTAACGCGTGTTGTTTATGTCTGTTAGAAATGGTCTCAAATAATTGTTTATTTTTCTATATTTCAAGTTTTGAACGTAACTTGTAGACTTTCAAAATATATACCTATATTTGAAGAAAAATTTATCACATCATGTATAAAAGCTAGAGCCGCAGTAAACTATCAGTGGTGGTTCGAATTCGATGAAATATGATAATGTCGATGTATTGTGAAGTAATAAAAATTCACAACATGGTCGTATGTATCGTTGTTTGACATTAGGTGTTGTACAAGGGTATCAAACATGATAAGGTCTATTTAAGGAAAGGAAGGGACCTGGGAAGGAACCTGTAGTTAACTGTTAGTACTGTAAAATCGTTGTCATCGTGCTACTGTTCCCACCTTGAATCGTCGTGGGTAGTCTTGACAAGCAATCCGTATCAAGAAGAACAAACAGTTTTCTATCTATTCAAGCGTATATTCTCCAAGTGCTTGTATTACAGAAAACATCCCGGCTATTTGTCGCCAAATTACTCCTAACATCAATTAATGTTTATCGTCAATTGAAGTAATAAATTGAAGTAATTATATCTTGATACAAGCTAAAAAAGAACTAGGAAAGAACAAAATGAATTTATAATTCTGAAAGGTTTTGTTAAGCCAAAATTATTTTAATTCAGAATGCCAGTTCTAATTGATAACATTGCATTTCAATAACGTTGAATTTTGACGAATTCAATACTATTTTATCGCTCATCGCAAGTTAAGGTGAAGGGTTGCAGGTTGACGGTCTTCAAAATCAATGTTCCGTGGGCACTTGCCCTGTCTTCTACGGTACCTGCTTGCTGAAAAGCATGTTAAGAGAATTTAATGAGACATGACTGGGCGTTATAACTGCTCTTGGCGTGACTGTCCCATTTATGAGATCACAGCCGCCCGTGTTCCACAGGAGCGGTATCGACTTGACCAGTTTGACATTTACGTCTAAGAATATTTCTGACTTGATTAATGGTGTTGGTTAGTAGAATTTCTGACTTAAATTGGCAACTTAACGTCTCCGCTTTTCATTCAATTCGATCTTCATGTAGTAATCGATCTTTATTCAATGCGATCTTCTTGTAGTATATATACACATGTGAATATGCGAGTTCTTCATAAGGATCCTTCTCATGCATTTTCTCTATATGAAATGCTTTGGAAAATTTCAAAAATTTCCTGAAGGTTAAAGTTACTTCATTATTGCTTATTACTATATCTAGGCAACTTACTGCATACATGAGATTACTCCTACGAACACCGTCATTGATATTGGAGAATGTGGAGCAGCTTTTCTTAGAAATCATGGTGTCAAGATAGAACCTATTTTGTATGAATTTTTGCTCTCGCGTTTATAACTTGCACGTTTAAGAGTAATTCGCAAGTTGATACGCTTCATTCATTGCGTTAATTGCTTTTATTCAGTGAGTTCAAGGCTAAAAAGAACATCAATTGATTTGTTGTCCTCGTAGAAGCGGAGCAGGATGTTGGGAAAGGGTGTTACCGTTAGATGGTTCAGCTATTGAGTGTTTCTCCCACACGCTTGTTCTCGGCTCTTACCAAAGAACGCAGCGACGCGGATGACGCAAAGGAGATTGCGGAAAGCCCTGATGTTCTTTAATGGAAAGTGAATAAATAACGGCATGCCTGCTTTACAACCCAGAGGAGAGCTGAGCGGGTGTGAATTGACGGGGACGGCTTCCAGCTGGTTTTCTCGAGTAACTGCAGAATGATGTCATAATGGTGTTGACATTGCACTTGATTAACGATATATAGATCATTTCTTGTCTCATTTGTGCTGCCTTGTTCCAGTTGATTCACATTTCTCCCTCAGTTTAAAAATTAGTCTGCGGTAGAGATACCTACATTACAAACATAAAATTAATGTGTAGATTTAGCAAGCAATCATATTGCAGTGAAACTAATGATTCCAGCAGTTGGACGTTTTGTGACCCGAGAAAATACTGAATTATGCTCTTCTTTTCTTCTAATACACGAATACTAAACTCAAGAAATTAGCAGCATTATATTAGACTACTGGGTGTAAAATATAAGTAATTGCTTTCCATTTTCTAAAAGATGTTTACATACATGTCCTACATTAGCAAGAATTGCGAGAGTTGCTGTGATGGAAATTTGCATAATTGTTACTATGCTGTACCTATATTTTACCTCTCTCTTTCATTTCTACAATTAAAGAACCGCCAAAGATCCTTATGTGTTTTCGACTACATCTACTCCACTTACTGATTATCACACCCTTGCATCTAGTTTTCCTTCTCTGCATGCCGATCTTCCCACGAACATCTCCGCCCCCAGCAGTCCGCCCGGCTGTCCCGCCCATGCCGCGCTTCCCGCTCAGTCGCTCATTGACGTCGCTCCGCCCTCTCAGAGTACCAGAGGTGCTCTTCACGGCCCGCCCGCCCACCCGCTCGCTCAGTTGTTACACCTGCCGTAACCTTCGCATTAGAGTTTGTAATTATTCACTTGTCTTCTCTTCACCTTTTCCTTCTCGCGCCCAATCACGTCACCAATTAACCCAACGGCACTCTCTGATACGGCATAATCTCAATTATCCCATCGATCTTCTTCCTAGCGATAGCTTTCTTTCAGACGGTTGTGAGGCCGCCTGTGAATTTCCTAACAATCCTATTGCAGAGATGTTTTGCAGTGGAGAAATAGAAGGTGTTGTCCACTACAAATTCTGAAATTTTCTCTCCCAGATATGATATGTGACTGGTTCGCAGAATGATGATTAAGTCGTCGAATCTGCTCATCTTGCAAATAAAAACAAAAGTTGTTACAACAGATTTTATTTCTACGAGTACTACACACATATCAACGAAAACTTCAACGAATTCCGCTTTTTTTCTCCCTTCATAATGTTTGTCTTATTTTCTTTCCTTAGCGCTGTTCGATGTTTTTGAGGGTCATTCGTCTTTCTTTGTCTTTCCTCGTGCTCTCATCTCAGGCGAATTCTTTCTGGAACTTTTGCCGTCATGCTTTCTCGTAACTTTCTCGTCATCCTTTCGCGCCGACTTCCCGTTTTGTTTCTCACACACCCTTGAATGGCTTCCTCGGCTATTGTATTCTCTTAAGTAACAGCTTCTTCCGCACGTTTTCGAATCGGTTCATCCTTAACATTCTGGGTGTCGTTCGTGTCTCTTCACATGTGTTAATGTGTACACAATCTGCCAGCTCACCCTCGGAATCGGTCTCGTGTTGCGTTGCCCGCCTTCGCTCTCTCCCCCACCTGCACGCCCACCAGCCCGCCCACTCACGCACTCACCTGCTCCGCCCCGCGCCTCGCCCCGCCTCGCTTCCCTGTTGCCCGCCGGTGCAAGTGCCCTGCGGCGTCGCGAGTCTGTGCAAGCCAGCCCAGCCGCTGGCGAAAGTGGGCCCGCGTTTTGCACGCCCTCTCCCTGGCCGCCGCCCTCCCAAGACGCCGCGCCGCGCCGCGTCGCCGGGGGCCACCTGGCGATGAGCGAACCGAACCGCTTCGCCGCGCCTTCGTTCAGCGAACGAACCGATCTGGCAGTGGCGTGAATCATTTTCCACGCTTGCTTATGCTGCTGGTACAATTTTGGAAAGAATCCGCTAAATGCATGTCGCTATTTCTCTTTCTTATCGGCGTATTGTAAGTTTTTATTGGATATTTTCTTCAGTATTTCCGTGACGCGTCTTCGGTAACCACTATTTATTGCAATGATGGACAGATTGAACAGACAGACTCGGAAATGCGGCTACGGGTGATGATGCCAGCAGCAACCAATCAGTTGTGTTATCATTGCTACTTTTGTCTCCCTTTCCATTGGATAGTTCACATGGACTTCCGGGTTTTTCATATTTTTGTCAAAACTGCTGGTTTGTAGTTTATAAAAAACAGAATACTTTTTTAATGATTGGGATTTAAAAAAAAGTATGATCATATTGTGATTAGTGTACAATCCGATGTACTAATATTAGGTGAAAAGAAGTTGCATATAGCACAAACCACCTTAACGCGCACGAAGGATATTCCTCTATTCTTGACTCACATTTCGTAAACATACCAAGAGATATGGTAACATTGTTTGTAGAAAAATATTCGCGTTAAATGATAAATAGAACTACGAGCATAATTTCGAATCGAAAATACTTGTTGGTATTGGAGTAAGTGAGATTGCAAACGCCTCTTATTACGTTCACCTCTATGTCAAAATTTGATCATATTCATTGGCAATGATCTGATACCATCTCCGTTCGTTTAGAAAAGTAATGTTGAGATACCCGCGAATTTCTATGGAAGGTACTTTCCATTTTTACCTTGCTTCGTTTGTTCAACTTTTGACGATTCCAGTCAGACGTTGGTGTGTCAGGTTTCCATTGTTTGTGGAGTTAGCTGTGTTTTGCGCCAAGTCCTCCCCAAAACGGTGACATTTCGTGCGGGCAACTTGGCGCAACGTGATTGAATGCGCGAGAACGTGCGATTTGGTAATGGTTATGGACTGCGAGCATGTGTCGGGTACCAAACGTCTCGTTAACGACTTGAAACGTACAACTCCTTTCTCTCAATTGGGGACGGCAGGATGCAACAGATTCTCCGGTTCTTGCTACTTTTGTTGTTGTGGTACTCCTCAGACATTCAGTAGGGGTACGGGGATCTCGTAAGATCCGTAATGTCCGGTGCATCGGTTGCTTATATTAAGAATTTTAGGTTGGGAAAATATACTTAAACACCTTCGAGTGTTATTTTGCAAACGACTGCATTACAATACATTACGGCTTCTTTATAAATAATAAAATTGTGTTATTTGTAGAACGTTTTCTTATAACTCTAACTTGGTGAGTGCTTTGCTTTACTATTAAAACATCGCATGGATCTCTTCGATTAAATGTAATTAGTTATTGATATAATATGATTAATCATTTAAATAATATAGTTCTTGATTATAAAAAATAACATCTATGAAACTAATGATGGTTTTGTTATGGTTTGACATCTATGAAACTAATAATGGTTTTGTTATGGTTTTTATCTTTGGAACTAATATACTTTCTCAGCCTTCAAGAACGACACGTTAAGTCAATGACTTTGCATGGACAATGGTTTCTACGAAATACAGCTCGGCCTAGTAAACTCCTTGCAAGCAGCATTCCAATTATTTGTAGTCGGCAAGTAGGGTGAGGAAGTTTCATTGGCAATCACATCTCTGTTACGCGAATGGTTCGTTGCGAAATTGCCATTAAACGCACACGCCGTGTTTTTTCTGCATGGCTAGTCACCTAATGAAAGGTTGCTCGTGATTAAGTGAGGGAAATAGAACTTCATGCCTATGATGGAATGGACTACAGTAAAGTGCATTTCAATAAAAGCTCGTGCTTGTATTCATACTTTGCAAAAGCAACGACAATAATATTCGCTTATAAGTAAATATTTATTAACCTGTATGCATCATATTTTTAGGTAAGGTGGAATTCGAAGGAGGAATCTGACCTTTAACGAAATGAATAATTAGTGTTTCTTATTACTGTTTTATTCTTAAATACAAACATTGTTTTTGAAAATTACACAAACTACAGATTTTAATTTTGAATTTTTCTTATGCTCTCTTGGTAATGAATGCAATCTGTTAAGAAGATAACTCTTAAAATTGATAAAAATTGTTCGAAGCCAAGAGCCATATTAAAGCAGAGCCATATATGCGCGAGAGAGTTGGCGTTACGTGAACGGCGGTAACCAAATTGCTTCCGGGAATGTATAGCAGATGCAAAAAACATGAGCGGCAGTGCAAGGAAATACTCACGTAAATTCCCCGCATTTGACGACTTCCCGAGATTTCCAAGCGAGCGTGTGTTCAACGCTCTGTAGTATGGCGCATGCGGAACCGATATTTTACGAGCCATCAGGCGAGGTAGTTTGATAGTCCTCTAAAAATGATCCACGGACCGTGCGCGATCTTTTCTTCATCCTTCTTATCCTCTCCCCTTACTTTCACACACTTTTCAAACTTACTTGTACATGCACTACACTACTACATTTGTGCCAGGAGACTATTCGAGAGCTTAGAGCACTGGGGGGGGGGGAGTGTCCCACTTGTACCAGGAGGGGGAATTCTGCCAAGCCAACGTCTAGGTCGGCGCCGAATCTCATCATCCAGGGGTGAGGACACTCCCACCCCCGGGATAAATTGTCGCCACACTAACGGGGCTAATGAACGTAGCAGTAGACGTACCCGAAAATATCAACATATCACACATCAATATTGATGAACCGAAGGATAACTACCTGTGCAAAATTGTTAGGCCTGAAAATGATCAAAGAAGTTCAAGACATTTCTTAACAAACTTGTGGATCCTGTATTTTTTATGTGTGTATTAATGATGAGATATAATACTGGAACTATTCGTGATCTCAGGTGCAATGAAATTTTAAGTTTGCATGCATTTAGATCAATTGTAATGTTACATTCTATGCTAATACAAACAGAAAAAAGTTCCAAGCATAGAAAAAGTTGTCTAATACTGCAAAAAATGCAGAGTTGAAAAAATCGATGTTGATGGAAACGCACGTTTTGAGAGTTTTCAAACCATCAGAATGTTTTCTTTACATTATCTTTTTGATTTCTGTCCGACTGTCTATCTCTTTTCCCGCCCATCTGTCTTACCGTTCATCTGTTTGTGTGACTATGTTCATCCACTTGTCCTTCCGTCTCTTTGTGCGTACATCTTGTGAAGAAAACCAGCACGTAAACCGTGTTCAGAATTTAACCCAAATGGATATTCCCAGATCGAATGGACCAAACCGTCCAGCCCTGGAAATTTGAAGTCAATCTTTAAATTATTTGAGTAACTTCAAGTATTATCGACAATATAGGAGACTATTTCGATAAACGGAAAATTGTTTCTTGCTCTGGTGATGTACAAGGGGACGGCTGTGAACAAATCAGAAGTTTAAGATATGCAATGAAGGAACATAGGTTACTGTTCGGTACTGAAGGCCAATACTATGGGCACAGGTTGTATCATATAATTTCTCTAGAATGAAGTCATCTTGTTAATAACATGTTAGTGTGAATAGTGTGTGAAATGAGAATGTAATATATATTTGTTATGATGGCGATAATAATCTTATTGATGGCAATAATGATAATAATTTTCTGCTGCGGTTGAGGGATAGTGGTAATTACAAATAGAGTAAAGATAATGATTGTTGGCTGAGATCATTCAGTTACTAATGATGTTTGTTATGAGTACTTTGAATTTATTTCAAAATTAATAAACAAAAATAAAATTATTACAATAGAATTAATAGAATTAACAGTAAATTTTGTATTTATGCACGTTTGGGTAGTGATTGTTTTGGTTAGTATAGAAGCAGTGGTTGTGGTTATTTTGAATGTCTGAAGCTAATCCTGTGGTTGTATGGTATTGTACGTATGTTATAGAAGTAACGACGACTGCACACACAAATACGCGGTTTAATAACGATCGAGAGATGTGGCTCAAGGTATCAACTTATGTCACTGTAGTGTCTCTGACCAGGAGGTCCCGGCGGTGGGAGGATTTGTGACACTAGTTTGTCATCTAGGTTGAGGTCTGTCGCTGTCTGGAGGAGAATTCTAGCGGCCGGCTGCTCTCATCGAAAGTTTTCCGTGGTTCGTCCGATCCATAACATGCGAATGCCGGAGCATACTCTTCCAAACGGGCCTCGGACCGCGCGCAATGTTTCCTCCCATTTCTTGCCCTGCCCCTTATGCACATTTACACTAACATGCATAACACTACCGTGCATACCGGAAGACGGGTTGGGAGCTTAGAGCGTGTCCCGGCTAGGGCGGTGCCTCGCTCGTGGGAGATACCCGGTTGTGGAAAACCCCACTAACCGACAGTAGGTTGGCTCCGGGTCTCGCCATCCAGCGAGGTAATATCACCTCCACTGCACGAGCAAAAATTCTGCACTATACCTACGAGACTATTGATATTAGCAGTTGACGCCCCAGAATCACTAATAGTCGATCAGTGAATGAATGGAACAACGCAAGAACGCGCGGGATGCGCGGCGGGAGCGGGCTCACCTGTGGGGGCGCCATGGCGGCGTGGGCGCGTGCGAGGGTGCGAGTGCGGAGCAGGACGGCGCGATGCGCGTTATAAGGCTCCCGTTGCGTCAGAGCGCCCGTTCGCCACGCCCACTGCGGAAGCGCCTGGACGCGCCCTCCCGCCCGCGCGTTCGTTCCGGCGCCGGCCTGGGCGGGCGTCGCCGTACGTGCTCGCCCGGGGCCTGCTCCCCTTTCCCGCTCATCGTCGCCAACCTCTATTCTTTCCGTAATAAGCAGTCAGCTCCAGGATCTACCTCGGATAGAGCGAAGAGTTTAACTAATTGTTTTCTGTGTACTCTCGTAATTGAAGGATATGGGAGGTAGTTTCTTGTGAAGTGAGTTTTGAAAATTGGAAAATATTCTCTATACAAAATCTTGGGCCTGGTACTAACACTTCTCATAGTTAATTACAAATTTTGTGAATTATTCGTTTGATATGGGTTGAAATTCATAATGGTGAGCGGTAATTTCGTGTAGATCTGCTTCGTTGGATAGTATGCTGGTGAGTTGGAATGGCCCTTTCTAAACATTCCATATTTCATGTGGAAAGTTCATTGACTCGTTGTATACTTCTTTGTTGTTTGTGGATGTGTTTCTAAAATCTTTGAATTGCATTTATGTGGAATAAGATATAACAGATACTAACTTTTAATGTACAGAAATAATATAAATGGAGAAATGGTGAAATGTGATGCAGTAAACAGCTACTAGAAATTCAGAGAAAAAGAAAGAGTACCTCGTTAGAAATTTTACGATTGGTATTGAAAGCAGAAATAGAACAATTCTTAAGTAACAGAAAAGATATATAAACGTGTGCGTGATCACCGGGAAGGCCTCAATGAATGTTGAAACTCAGAAGAGGAGACTGAAAACGGAACGCATCCTTTAGGCGTGCTCATAATAATAATGCTTAGACGTATTAACTTAAATGATGAACATAGCTATTGTTTTGTCAAGGCTACATTGTAGCAGTACGTTTTAAAACTAAGTGTGGAATTTTGTCTCTAATTGTAAAAGATACTCATACTCTTTATTTGGAATCTTTACTCGCCGAGTAAATGCTACTGTAATGAAGAGACGAAATAGTGGTATTAATGAAATTAGAAAATAATAAATATACTTTTGAGAATATCGGGATATCGACCGCAGCGTTGTGACCAATGTAGCTTTCCATGCTATGTTTTTCTGTTCACTTGAAATGTAGGAGTGTTACTTATTTCACTGCTTGCAGAGTGTGGACTACAACTGGCTGAGTGCCTATCAGCCCCATGCCAACCGAAATATAAAGTACTGTGTATTAACTCTTCAAAAATTAATATTGATAATAAGCCAGTAACAAATGGATGAGAAATATATGAAAAAATGGCGAGATCGTCAATTTTTTAATTGATTTTAAATGGTGCCGAACATGATAATGAAATTAACAGTTAAATATAGTTAATTTTTAAAGTGAAAAATAATAGTGGAATAGTCAACTATAAAATAATTTAATTATAGAAAATTGTTTTAATAATCAGCTTCTGTTGCTTAGTTGCTAATTGTAAAATAATACTTTTTGTTCTCTTTTCTTTTCTTCTTCGGCATTTTCTCTTTTCTCGGAGGAGTTAATGCTCCCCCCCCCCCCCCAGTTCGTAGTTTCTGTATCTGTTTGCTGCGGTTCTGTGTTCTGGTTTGTAGGTTATGAGGTAGATCCAGGGCGTTGGAATTGACATTTGCTTTCTCGCTCGTGTTAAGGATATTTGCTTCGCTCGCTTCGTGGAATGCAAGACTATAATGTGAAATTGACAGTGAAGCGAGATTTACTCGCCAGAATAGCTAGCGGAAAGAATTAACGAAGTTACTTATCTTAATGCTGTAATTTTCTTGTAAATCCTGACCTGCCGCAGGGAGGCAATTAGTAACACTCGTACTTTCTGGTAGTTTTTCCTAGTTTCCTCCCTTAAGTAGTATCTTTTGAGTCTAAAATGATCCTCTAATTACTACAAAGAATCGAGATCAATTTGTGTATTTTTATTATAAGACCGAATTGAAGATATTTATTTTTTGTTTATTAATAAGAATATTTTGTCGAGTCATAGCTAGTAGAAATATTCTTGTGAATTTGTCTACCTTTTGGGTGCAGATCAGTTTAATCTGCGCCATATATGGAACTTTTCGTGAAAACAAGGGCCCAAATATAAATCTTAATTATATTTCGACAAATTCATGTACGATTAAAAAACAGGTAATTTCAAATTATGTTCAATTTCGTGTTCCTATAAATTAAATTTGTTTACTAAATTTTTCAGTTTTATTATAAAAAACAACAAGGTTCAGCATAATTAAAATTATTGAAATCATAATTCATTATTACATTTAATTAATAATTTATTATGAAAATTGTGAAGCAAATCTACAATTATTCAAACTTCAATTAAGACACAGATGGTTGGTGTTCAGTCAGATTATACCAACTTCGAATGTAAAAGTCTCAAAGAAAATGATTCGTACAACATTCAGGTCGAAATGGAAGAAGTTTCATTCGCATTTGTTCGTGTAGATATGCTCATCTAACACTAATCTGCATGAATAAATATATTATATTATATTATTAAATTTAACTAGTACTATATCTTCTTTGGTCCTGATCTTCCACAGACGGAAGTTAGGTGACCCATCTAGATGGCTCCCACAGTATTTTTCCATTCTTCTCTGTTCTCTGCCTTCCGCATTGCCTCTTCCAGGCTCATACCAGTGAATGTTTTACATTAGTCTATCCATCTCATGGCTGTTCTTCTTCGGTCTCTTTTTCCTTCTACTTTACCTTGGACTATCCGTTTCTCAAGCCATACTCCATTCCTTCGTACTATGTGTCCCAGGAATCTCAATATCTTTTCCTTGCAAATGTCAGCCAATCTCCGTCGAATGTTTAGTCTATTTATGATTGAGAGGTTAGTCTCTCTTTCTGTCCATGATACTCTCAACAGTCGCCGGTAGGCCCACATTTCAAGTACTATATATGTGTGTATTATATTAATTATACGTAATTACATTTATAGATAAATTCCACCAATTTCATGTTGCACCTTGGGAATGTAGTGTTAGCAGCCCGCTCTATCGCCAGATTTGGGAACAAATTCGATATTGCATGACTGAGTGATCGATTAAAATGCGATGTAAATCGCTCGCTAAATCCATCTGATTAGCGGGTTCCGATATTGTTTCGAGGACGAGTTGGCGCATGCACAGAGGTCCAACAGTCGATTGCTGTAGTTTGCCTGTGCAAAAAGTCTATAAACCAGACTAAAAAATGAGAAGAGTCGATCGAAGCCATTTTGTGGAAGCAACCCCGACTTTTCTGAAAGTTCTAAATGGTCCCTCCAGTTCACCTCCATCCCATGTGTCCTTCATCACTTGCACTTTCCTCGTCCGCCTGCGCCTGCACCTGCAGCGTCCGCCCGCCCGCCCGCGGCGTCGGTGCAGCGTCACCCTGCAGCTTCTCGGAAGCTCTGGCGCTGCAGACGTTGCCGCCGCCGTCGTGGGCGACGCGCGGCGCGGCGCGGCGCGGCGCGGCGCGGCGGGGCGCCGGCTGCCCTACATGCGAGCCCCCCCGCGCACACCGCCGGGCAGGAGGAGGGGACCTGACCCAGAATGCGGGCCCGCCCTCAGTTTCGTCAACGCACGTCACGAGCGCCGCCTCTTTTTCCTCTTCCTCCCTTCCCCTCCCCTTCCTCCTCCCCTTGTCCTCTTCTTCATCCTTTCACGTCTTTCTTCTCTGTTCTTATTCCCCTTCCTCCTTCCCTTTCCTCTCCTTCTTTATCTATCTCTTCCACCTTTCATTCTTCCCATTCCTCTTATTCTTACTCATCTTCCTTCTCTTATGCTTCTTTCCCTTCCTCCCCTTTTTTCTCTTCCCCTCACTCGCTCCCTATTCTCGTCCTCCTCCTTTCATACATCTTCATCTTCATTCTCTTATTGGCCTTCCTCTCCGTCCTTCTGCGCCGCCGCCACAGCAGCACCTCTGCCTCCGCACTTGGGTTGAGACGCGACGAGGTTTGCTGAGTCGTAGAAACAGAGTGTTTCTTTTTTTTGAACGCCTGATCGCCCGGGGACGTCGTTTAGTGCGTGACGCGTGTCGCAAGAACGTGAAACGTCATGTAATCTCTTGTCGTGTTTTTGCATTTTGAAGGAAGAGGTGGAAACCCAGTATTATTTTACGCATATTTGAAAGTACAAGTTACACCAGTTTCTCGATTCATACCGCGAAAGTGGTCTGGCAATTTAACTATTTTCTGCCGTGGAAGGACACATTTTGGCAATGATACCTGTTAGGTTATTATCCATCTCCGTTGTTCAAAGACTCAGAATTTTGTCAAAATTCGGGCACAAACGATTTGTAGCCCTTGATGTAATTTTCTTTAATGAATTTCAACTCTTATCCAAGAAAATATTAAGTAACAAATATATCTTGTGTGGCGTCCGGAAGAAGCTAGATTTTCTTCTCTTCAATCTGGAAACGGAACGAATTTAATATTTTCGTGAATTCTTTCCACCCATTGAACTTGAATAACGGCATGGATGAGATCTAATTATTTTTATGAGTTTCTGTCTCAATCAAATTTTTGATCCATAATGTAATGAATCTTATTCACTCATTCCTCTACGGAAATTGACAGTCCCTTCCAATTCCTTCCAAACGTTTAACAATAATGAATGCGAATTTTACCGTAATTTGTTGGTAGGTAAGTATAACACTATTATATATTCCCTAAATCATTCTCATATGTCGCTGTAGGTATGCAGAAAAATATGATTGTTTTCTGCGAAGAATGTAGTTTCAAAAATTAGTGTCTAGTATTAGGATATTATTCCAGGCACATACCAATATCTTAATGAGCAACCAAAAATTTCTTATGTAGAACTTTAATTACAATGGAATGTTGTTAAGATGACCGGGGATATTCTGTTTCTCAAAAATGCTGTTCTTTGACCATAACAATGTTTTGTTAAATTTCTTGCTTCATCATTTCATACATGACGATCGAGTTATTCAACTCCTCAAAGTCAATACACGTATTTATGGTATTTGAGAAAAAAATGTTACTGGCTCTCCTTAAATTTTATCGAATTTCATTACTTTACATTAGTTTGTGGTTTCGAAAATTAAAAAAAAATTACTATTTATACTCTACTATGAA
The DNA here is from genome assembly GCA_038098605.1 of Gryllus longicercus. Classification (NCBI taxonomy): domain Eukaryota; kingdom Metazoa; phylum Arthropoda; class Insecta; order Orthoptera; family Gryllidae; genus Gryllus; species Gryllus longicercus. The sequence goes on along the minus strand of JAZDUA010000127.1, from coordinate 3,129,769 downwards.
TAATAGAAAATTGGTTAACTTATTTAAAAATGAAGTAGATATATTAGTGATTGTTTAGATAGCACTTAATGAATTATTGCGTACTTTATTGCTACATTGCAGAAATAATGTGCGTTTTTGAGGAAAAAACTTTAGTTCCAATCTTTGCTGACTATTTGATTGAGGATTACGAATGAGATAAAAAGTTAAAAGAGTAAGTAAGGATGCTTTTCTCAGAATGAAGATGTAGTACATATTAGATAGTGTGAATAAGGAGATAAATATGTTCACAAATCATTACAGTTGTTATAGATAAATAACTTTATTGCACATAAATATATACAAAACAACACTCAATGGTCTACAAAGCTACAATACAAAAATGCGAGAGAGATGAGCAACGGGAGTCAAGAACCCTCTCGAAACGAGAGGGCGTCGACTAAGCAATTAGTGCTTGAGTTTAGTAGTGCTTGACCAGAGCGGGAGCAGCGTAAGCAGCGTAGGCAGGGGCAGCCACCTTAGCGTAGGCGGGGGCGCCGTAGGCGAAGGGAGCGTGGGCAACGGGGGCGGCATACGCAGCGTAGGCGGGGGCGGCGACCTTAGCGTAGGCGGGGGCTGCGGCGTAGGCCACAGGGGCGGCGACCTTGGCGTAGACGGGGGCAGCCACCTTGGCGATGGCGGGGGCAGCGACGACGGCCTTAGCGACGGCGGGCTCGCGGTGCACGACGGCGTTGAAGCCGTTGTGGGGGTCGGCGGTGTACTGGACGGTGCGGCGGGTGCCGTCGGGCTCCACCAGGGAGTATTCGCCCTGAACCACATCACCGTCGCGGCTCTCGTGCTGGGACTTGCTGTCGCCGGTCAGGGCATCCTGGATGTCATAGGCGTAGCTGTACTGAGGATGAGGGTCGTAGTCGGTGTCGACGGCAACGGGGGCGGCCACCTTCGCGATGGCGGGGGCGGCGTAGGCGACGGGGGCGGCGACCTTGGCGACGGCGGGAGCGGCGTAGGCGAGGGGAGCGTGGGCGTAAGCCGCGTAGGCGGGGGCGGCCACCTTAGCGTAGGCGGGGGCGGCGGCGTAGGCCACAGGGGCAGCGTGCGCCGCGTAGGAGATGGCGGGTTGGGCGATGACTCCGGCGCGAGCCACGGCCACCACGGCGGCGAGGACGACGAACTGCGGAGAGGAACACATCGTTATATCACCAACATTTGTCGTTGCGTTCACATTATATTGCTAAGAAAATGTAATGGCCAGATTTTTCAGCAACTCGGTGTAGCAGATGCTAAATTCGAAGGGTTCGTTGTGAGAAATTTGTAGAATATTTTTCTAATTTATTTTGACTCTAGCACTAAGTGAGATCCCAATTGGATAAATCGTAGAGGCTATCTTTATTTCTTATATTTATTTGAACTAATATTTCGAATTATGCTTTGAGAATAGCAGAGTTGGCGAAGCACTTGGCGAAGATTTGTCGCCAGTATTTAAAAAAATATAGGATTGTCAGAATTACCGATAACACAAAACTTGTAAAGCCCTTGAAATATCGCTGGCGAGAGAGTAGAATGAAATTTTTAAAATAAAATTTGCTTAAGCTAACAAAAACATGAGACCTACTCAGAACGCAGAATATAGGCAAAATCCGCGCAACTAAGTAGTTTTTGAATATATGAAAATTTGCGAGTGTGTGGTTTATCTCCAGGACTGCTGATCTGCCACGATAAGCCATTAACTCACCTTGTACATGGTTGCTGCTGCTACTGCTGCTCCAACTGCTATTGTGGACGATGAAGCACTGTTCTGCCTGTGAGTCGTCGGCCGGTGGCTTATATACGAGGCGTCTTGACGTAACTGAGCGGCCGCGTCCCCCCGCGGCCAGCCTTTCACCCGGCCGCAGGGCATCCCCGTCGCCGCCGCCGCCACCGCCGCCGTGGATCCGCGGTCGTCGCGCGCCCCCCACCCCCACGCGCGCGCACCCCTTCGCGCCACCGGCGCTCCCCTCCGCCCCCACCCGTGCCCGCTCGCGCAGTAGCCGGTGCCGTTGGCGGCCCTGCCACGGCACTCCCCGCCTCGCCACGCGTCGCCCCGCCACGCCTTTCTCGGAAAGTTTCGGGCCCGGGCGGGGCCGCCCCCCCCTCAGCCTATGAGCGTTTCCTGCGCCTATGGGAGTGGCCGCCTCCGCCGCCGCCACTGCCTCCTCCGCCGGCTCTGCCCGCGCGTACGTGTCTTGCCGCGCGCACGTGGTGCGGCCCGCGGAGATGCGAAGAGAGACAAAGATTCTGACGGCGTTGCCCGAGGAGCTCGCGCGAAGCTGCGCTGTGGATTCGAACTTGTAAGGCCAGCTAACGTCTATGTACTCTCATCTACGTAAGTTCGTCTTCGGGTATTAGCTACGAAATCTGCAGGGATTTACTATGAGCAAGTAAAGTAGCCGTGTGCGTTTGCAGCGTTTTGTTTGATCACTTCAGAAATATTGTGATCGATAGTTAAGCTGTAAGTGGTCCGCGTATTAAAATTCGCGATTATCGAAATGCGCTTAATGACCACGACAATTTGGGTCTTGTTCGTGAATTGCTTATTCGCCGTGCATTGCGTGTCTTGTTAGATGTTCGTCGTCAGATTTTGTTTCTCGAATCTCCAGTTTGACACTTAAGATCACGATTCGGTTCTCACGAATTGGAATCAGGAACAACGCTACCAAGTTCATCTCATTTTATTATCATATTATTTCGTGTGAATAAGTGTTTTTTTTAGAATTATGTGGAGTTTCTGAGATGCCGGTGAATAGGATTGTGAAACTGGCAGGACTGAATGTGTAATATCTCGCTCAGGCATGAATTTTTCTTCTGAATTTTCTTAAGTCTAACAGGTTGTTCTGTCTCTGGATGTGTTTGTTGCTCTTGTTCATCGTATTTAGGCTGATATTTTTGTCTCCTGGATAATGGACACTTAGTTTTCTTTTCTGTTTCTGCGCGATTTGCAAATATCGGAAGGATATATCTACAAGGCAGTGATTTAGAAGATAATGCATTATGCGATTTAGACTTGTGTCTTGGTGATAAGTGCAAATGGTTATTAATGCAACTTTGAAAAGACGATAATTTAAAATGTTAGCATTTTCAATACTTTGTTAATCTAAAAATTGCGTTAGAATGCTTGGCTTCTGTGCACAATATAAACATCTTTATTTTGTTATAATTTTAAGCCAATGAGTGTTATAAACGTCTCGACTGATGTTTGTTTGAGTAATTTCTGTTAATTCTGTGTTATTACTTCGTTGAGCCGTTATGTTCAGGTTCTTAAACTACCTTTAATTAGCTATGTACTATAATTATCTCTCTCATGGACGAGACGGAGTTGGTTTTTAGGGCGTCATGACTTGTTTCGCCTTTCATGTCAATTTACTAGATATTCTGCCAAATTCTCACTGTTGTGGAAGTTTGCTTACAATATTTGCGAATGTTAATTTTCGCAGAGAGAAATGTGGACATTGACATGCATATAAAATAAGAGTGAATGTTCTCATAGGTATGAGATGTGGATTTTTCAGTGGTTGGTTCAATGACCACTGAAGACCGACAATAATTTTTGGTTTGGATGAGCTTTCCGTTTGAAATGTAGTAGTTCTATCTCAACCGGTTTTACGTTCGTAAATCCGTGGACTTGTTTGTCGGGTTGTGTTTTAGACGGGGTATCATTTATTCCTGCATCTCTCTGCGCTTTCATGATCATCTGGAAGTCGTCTTGATGTGTAGGATTATCAGACTTGAGGTTTACTTTTGTTTGTACTTCCCACTTGTTTCCCTTGAAGATGATAGTAAGTTTCCAGCAAGAGAGAAATAGTATTTCTGCAAAATGAGCTGGGTGGTGTGTTAAGCAAAATTCTTTTCCGAACTTGCAGTAAGCTGAGGATTCCGACCCCCTGCTCACTTTTTGCGCGGTGGCGTGTTGCAAGGTGGCGCAACGGCTAAGTGGCGGTCTGCGGGCAATGAGGCAGTGGCGCCCGCGGTGACTCTTCGTAGGTGACGCGTTTTCCCCTTCAGCACGTCACTGGCGCTTACATATGCAGGTCTTGGGCCTTAGCGATTTTCAGTCGCAGATTGGACCCACTGCTTTCTTCAATTATTAATGTACACCTCCATTTGGATAGGATGTTAAAAGATAGCTTTGGCTTACAATTTTTGTGTTTTCACGGAGTTCATGTAAGTTGAAAAAAAAATCAGAAAGTCGCTTCATTGGTAATGTTCGAGAGTATAGTAATTAGATAAGTTTAATTAAATACCTTAGTTTTAATAGAATGTCATAGAATAGCTTCCATTTACAGTTTTTGTATTTTCACATGCAAGTCTCAAAAGGAAAAATAAAAATAAAAATTAAAAAAAGTCCCTTCATTGGGTAATGTTCCAGAATATAGTAGATATATTTTATTCAATTGGGTTAACTCACAACCAACTATTTCAGAATTTCACATTTTTTAAACTATTTCTTCCGTCATCCATTCACTTATTCCATGCATTCCGAATTGTAGACAACTTGGTAGATTTAGGAATTCATCTTCCATGTTATCTACTATAAATCCTTTTTTATGACACGTTATTTAACGATTTAATTTGCTGATAATTGTAATGGCCAGTTTTGTTCGTTTGTTCATGAGATAGTGTCTTTATAATTAAAATAATCTGTTTTAAAATCATATACCCATTTGCGTCAACATGAGTAAATCTTGATGGGGATAATTTAACAGTTGTTTTTAGCTGCCCTATTTTGAATGTCCTTGGCTCGTTACCGTAGCTGACGCTATTATTTTAAATAATATATAATATTTTTTGAAATACAATTTTGTTCTATGTAAAATTTTGATTCTTTTTTACTGTTTATATTTCACGTGATAGTATTTGTAATTTGACAGGGATTTTTAACAGAAGCTAATAATTAATAACTGCCCGCATTGATTTTCACACATTTTACCGTTATCCTTTCTGTTACTTCCCGTTTTTAACATGAGTTACATTCACTGCAGTGTAATGATGATAAACCGCTGTACTTGTTCACTCTCAGTTGAGAGATGGAATCAGTGCAACTTGTTCTCCATTCGTCATTCAGAAAATGAAATTAACTTATTACGTGTCCGTGTTTACAAGTCATAATGCTTTGTTTTGTGTTCCTGTTGGCAATTCGTACGTCAGTGCAAGAGCTTGACGTACGGGTTCTTTTTTTAAAAGACATGAAGTGTGGCTTTTGAAGAGCTGAGGCTCACGGCGGACGTGATAAACATCACACGCCCTCATACTTGGTCATTTGACGTTTCCTGGTTGCTCCTCAAATGCTATTGAGTTATTACGAGCTGCGAACCGGTTCTCACCGTTGTTCGGGTAAAATGACTGAAAGAACAAACTTTTTTTTTATTTCAGGAACGAAGGAGGCCAGCACATTTAATGCCTATATTGAACTACTTTCATTCATGTCGTTGAGGAAGAAAAATCACATTTTCGCCGGATTTTTATTATATCGGTTCGGTGTTTGCTTAGCGTGCTGCGTATCCGCATTCCCATAATTTCGTAATTGTTCCATGATCTCTTTTTAAATGTCATTTTTCATGTACTGATTAGCTGAATCCGTGAAAACGTTTCACATTTTGTTTTAAAAGTGAACATAGCTTTATTCTAGGAGGTAACATTCAACTGCCAGCTCTTGAACTCTGTCTTTATACCATTTTACACTGAGTAAACATGCTAATATTGCTAAGCGTTGAGATTAAATATCACAGAAAATGAAATAGTAATTTTAATTTTATCATGGTAATTTATCATATTTTTTGTCTCTATTCTTTGCATTTAGTTTTCCATATAGATTCTGAGTTATTCCTGACCGCCTATGCCACTGAATAAGGGTGCCCGGGAGAGTTCTGTCTCCAAAAATATAATACCAGATCCATAAAGATATCTGCGTAAGGATCATAATTCAGCCCCCACCTCCCTTCACGTATCTCCACATGTCTTCGACCTCTGTTCGGCCTGCTCCCCAAATCTCGTGTCCACACAAAATACAAGGGGTCTTTGAAGGGACAGGGAAGCCATGTTTTAAGGGCCTACGACGCATCATTTCTGAGTTACACGCTAATTCTTATGTTTTGTAGTTATCCGTTCCCTCCGTCAGAATCTTCAAACTTATATTTCATTAAATTCATAATCAATGCTAAATATATTTTATCAGATTTGCGTATTAAAATTAACAAAATTAATCTAACGAATTGAAATTGACCAGAAAGTAACTACTAAGCAAAGTAGTATTGTAAAACTTGTGGTGGAATCATTTTCTTCTTTCCGTATTTCATAAAGTTGACCTCTGAAAGAACCGAAGAACCTGTTCCTCACACGTAGAGTAATCATGCTCTTGTTGAACGGTAATTATCAATTTTCCTGAATTAATTTGCCTTTCGATAATTCAGTATGGGAAGTTAATTACCCAATAGTCAGATGATTAAGTTGCCTTGAAAATCTAACTGTTGTACGATATTGAATTTAAAAAAAAAATTGTAAAGCGAAATGCCAGCTATAGGTACTGTCTTATCTTGACAAAAAGTGGGAATACTGTATATCTTGTTTTAGAACTGTATATCAATAGTTATTGTTTCATACTTACAACGACACTGGATACATCTTCATCCGTATAAATTTACACTTTCGTAATAAGAATAACAAATGATCTCGGATTAATTTACAGATGTTAAAAGTTACAAAAAAGACATGATTGTGTAATTAATATCGTTATCTCACACTTAGTGAAGCATTATTGTATGCTGTGTTAAAAATTCACTTTTCCTAATCAATTGTACCATTTTCTGGTTGGAGAAATGATTGTTATCAAAGTTTTTTATATTTATTTTATATTAAGTGGAGAATGAAGTCATAACTATCTTACTGTGTTACAATTACTTGAAATATATGTAAATTTTGTAAATTACCCGAAAAACATTCCATCGTTCCGTCCCCTTTTTCTGTTTTTCATTGAATGTTAGATTTCTTAAAATTTTCTTTGCTCTTTAAGGGATGTGTATTTTACTTGTTTTATAGAAAATAACACTGACAAATAAAAGAAAAAAAGTGAAAAACGAAAGACGATCGGATTGTTTTGAAAAGAGTATTCTACCTGCTGATTTTGCTGAAAGCCAGCTGCATTGCCGCTGTCTCTGCAGCGACCGGGTGTTCCTAGGTCTAGGGTTTGAGGTCTAGAGTTTGAGTGGCAGATGCTGTCAGCTATTGTCTGCAGAAGAATTCCAGCTGTCGGCTGCTCTCGGTATTTTTCCGTGATTTCGACTATCAATTCCAGGCAAACTCTGGAGGAGAGCCCTAGCAAACGAGCAACAAAGCGCGCCATTCTTCGTTCCTATTTTTTCTTCCAATTTCTGCCCCCCCCCCGCCCAGTTACATCCTGAACACCTCCGCACATGAAGGGAAGCCAGTGAGGGGCATTCGAGAGCTTGACCCGGCCCGGCTGGCGCGGTACCTCATAAAGGGAGGCATCTGAAAGGGAAATCCCCTGCAAGCCAACATGTAGGTCGGAGCCGGATCTCACCCACTAGCTGACGAGGAACACTGCCTCCTCCCGCGATAAAACATTTACTACAGCAACGGGACTGATAACCATGACGTGTCTGGAAACATCAATTATGCAAAGTGTATTTTTCTTAGTTTGAATAGTACAAATATCAGTATTGAAGCAGAATTCCCTCTTTCCCCATTACTAACCTCCCACCCCGAAAAGGAGGATGAATGTGGATATTGGAAGAAAATTGGAAGTTTTACTCACATTCTACGGTCATGACCAATTCTGCATAATCCCCCCTTCATTTTAACTAAAGCATGTGCGCTGAATACTATTCATGACTTATCGGCTTCTTCTCATAGATAAAAATTTGTGTTGCCTCACTATATGCACTCGCCACATAGTCGTTTCTTTATCGTGCTTTAGTTTCCTTGTGCATTAAATAATACACGCACAGTTTTTGCATCCTTTTGTCTCACCTCTGGGAATGGTTGTGAATCAATATGTAAATAGATTGTCAAGATGTAGGTGAACTTTTTGTCGTTAATTTTTCAGTACAGTATATTTCAAGTGAAAGACGCCAGTATTTAAATTTAATTTATAGGGTATTGTAATTAACGTAGTGATGAAACTTTAAATTTCACCTACTTACCCTTATTTACTTTCGGTTAAATTAGCTTACTTACGGCTTATGTGGCCTATTGCGTCACAAGTGCATACTGTGTTTAAATAACAAAATAAATGTACATGTAAATCTGCAGTGTTTGTTTTCTAATTAAACATATAACGAATTAGCTCATATTCATGTTTCATTCACCACCTTGACTCTTTTATTATACTTTTAACCAATAAAAACTTGTTTTTCTGAGTTGACTCGATGTCAGTAAAAGAGATGGAAAGGTGGAGGAGTTAAACGATATTTTGTAATTTGTTAGTGAACATTATATTGGGCAGTGATTGGATTTGATTTATTTAGTCAAAAACCGTAAAAACTGTATGTGCCGTAAGGAGGGAGACGATCATATGCGAACGTGATCGAATCTGATTTGCTGGATAAAAGGACCTGTCCTCACTCAGTTACTAGTTGCAAGTTCAGTTAGTACTTCCCTAGTACTTCTTTAAGTGGTAATAATTTCAAGGTTTGAAATGTGTTTTTACACGAATGTATGTTTGAAACACTGCCCAAGGTTGAGTTAGGAGACTCTGTCTAGTGGATTGCATCTCAATGCTCTGATTGGGTAAGATCTCACAATGCGTATTTTCTTTGCAATATTGCATGCCCGAAGTTGAAATACTGCAACATGACGCGTAAGCTACTCCCACAATAAGACGAATGAACGAAACAAAAGTGGAAAAATATTTATATGAAGGAAAATATTAAGGCATCTAAGCTAAAAAAAATTTGTAATTTACTTTGAATATGAATGTTACTGTAATGTAAAGGTATATACGGCATATACAAATTTTGGACTAAAGCTGTAACGTAATGCTACACCTTCCAAAAATCATCTCCATTCCTAGTAATCGTCAATAAGTTATTTGCCTATTGTAGCTGATGTCATTTCTTCTTGTGAGGAAAATAGTAAAGACGGTCTAAAATCGATTTCTTCAAGAGTGGAGAAAATATTCGAACACCCATCAGGTAGTTCAGTAAAATATTCGAACACCCAACGAAACATTAACACGACAAAAATAACTAGCTAGAAATGCACGTTCTTTTCTTTATAGGGTAAACATGATTTGATTCTTAGAAAACACTCAAGCTCAAGGCGCACTAGGTTCTCGTCTCCTGTGGGAGGTGGGCGCTATTCCATTCGTCCGTCCTTTCAAGGAAAGAAGTGCGCCCGAATGCATGTCACATGTACACTATCAGATGTCATACTAAATTGTATGCATATGTTAAAGTCAATGTAGATTTAATATAGAGGTTCTACCGTTTCCCTTGCCTCTCTGCATTTTATTAAAGTAATGTGGAAATGTCTGACAGTGTAATTAAAAAGAGATTTCGTATCATTGAGTAAGTAATTAACTTTTAAAATTTCGTTAAACATCCCAAGTAAATTACGTATTAAGAATCTGTGATATTATATAATTCTGGTCAAGTTTTCTTATCAAATACTAATTTTTCCTTTTGTTAACATTACAAGCACAATTATTTGTGCAATTTGGACAAAACTTACAAATTAAATTTTGCAATTTTGTTCACCCCGCGATTGTTTTATGTTAAGTATTGTAATGATTGTATTGAGTGTCTGTGCCTTGCTTCATTTGCATGATGAAAAAAAACTGGTATGTATGTTTAATGTACGTATATGTATACTTCAGCGAAAGAACCTACGAAACACGAATTATTTAAGAATTTATTTAGATATATCTGTTTTTATAAACACGTTAACATTGTTCTCATAATGCTGGGTCATAATCGAAAACTCCTTTATCTCAAGTTCAATGTGGCATATGAAAACAATCTCCAAAGAGATAGAGGCAAGAACTAAATGGCTCTTGCGCAGGTAAATTCCCAGGCCATTGTGAATCAAAGCGCGATAGGCGTTTTTTGCAAACGGTCGTTCGACCACTCGAACCATTGGCCGAGTTGAAGGGCTCGGTCGCGGACGTTCCGATCCAACGGCCACGGGGACCAAGGCTGTAGTGGGGTTGGCGGCACCGACAGCAGCGGGAAGCCACACACAACCCGACTCTAGTATTCTAGAATTCGTGACTCATAAGGGCCTGAGAAATGTAACAAAATATTTTGATAAGTTGGCATTTTAACGTTAAATAAGAAGGGAAGTAAGTTTAAAATTCAGTAAAAACAATTGACGAGGAATTTTTGTATTATTTTTGTAGACTAATTTAGAAGATTATTAACGAGCATAAACTAATGAATTTTGTTCAAATTTCCTCTTCATTATATTCCTGCAAGGTTTTTTACCCTTAAAATGTTCAATTCACTTCGTTATGTTACATATATTTCCGTTTCTTTTATTGTAATTCTTAAAAGCTGTCAAAAGGAGTCATCCCTAAATATATAAAAATATTATTTGCGTTTATTGGAATGACCTGCTCAGGGATTTAGAACCAGTGCGAGGAACCAAAATCGGCGGGTTTGTATCCATGGCAAGGCATGCGATTTTACACGTGTGTATATTGTGTGGTTCGATTCTTAATTTGCCCCGGGTTCCCAACGTATTTGATATCGATTTCCTGAAGATGGATACAATTCTAAGGGGGTTCATTGATGATCAGGGGGTCGATTAGAGGATGATAGCCGAATGTACACCAGCGGCTGATCGGTATACGTTCAATATCATTGATTCAAAATTCATTGGCTGAAATTACTAAAAATCATGTTAAGAAATAATTGTAGTTCATAATTAATTATTTCTTTAAAAATAAATGTTTACTCTGTGCTTTCTTCTTGGAATTTCATAATATTCTTATGAATGAAAATCGATCGATTGATTGGTAGATGTTTCGGAAACGTCCATCTGCTATGGTTATTAGTTAAGTTTGAGTAGTGATTAATGGTTTATCCCAGGAAGTTGTAATAATTTCTTCCACAGTAAATGGTGAGATCAGACAGGTCAATTTGGTGGAAATTCCCCCTCTAGATACGAATCTTCTCCCGGCGGCGCAGTGACTCAGCGATTGCTTCATTTATTAGTGATTCCGGGCGTAAGTGTACAGCATGTTTTTATCGTGGAAGATGGCGGTGATCTCCCCCCGCTGGATGGCGAGATCTGGCGACCACCTACAAGGCGTGTGGTGGGGTTTTCCCAAACAAGGTATCTCCCACCAGCGTGGCACCGCCTCAGCAGAGACAAGCTCTTCCGACAAGTATGCGCATACCAGCCCTGAGGAAGACCACGACAGGATGGTCGAAACGTCGGCGACAGAGCCTTCGACGCGGCGTCATCCGTACAGCCTAGATCACCCACAGAGTGTAAGTGTATGTAAACAAGGTGTGAGAAAATGACAAGAAATAGAAAGGAAAGATCGCGTGCGATCCTTTCGTTGCTCCGACATTCGCCTAGTGTTTATCATGGAAAACTACTGATTAGAGCATCCGACTGCTAGAATCCTCTTGCAGACAGCGGCTTAAACCTTGTTCTCTAGATAGCGTCGAAACTCCTGTCACCGTCGGAACTCAAGCCCTAGGCCCTCCCGGTCAGAGTTTCAGCAGAGGCATCAGTCACTGAGCCACTTTGACCGGTCTCACCCAGTCGGAAGCTCTAATTTCTCGACAGGTCTGCCGACATGTGTGATAGGGTAGTACACGTAAATGTTAGTATGTGTAAGGAGTGAGGATAAGACGAGGAAGGAAATGTCTTATACAGTTAAGGAAATGTCTTATACAGTTCTGGAAGCTTGATTATATTTGTAAAATGAAAATGATAATAATAAATAGTACAAAAATAATTAAACATTTATCTAATAACAATTTTTTCAACCACTTTTAATATTCATCAACCTTTTCTGATTGTTTAGTTATCTTGACGTTATTTACATACCTTTAGCCTATTTAGGTTCTATGTTTATCTAGATCTTTTAGAAAAGAACTTCGTCATCGACGAAGCAAATCATTCTTTTGAAAGGAATCTATGCAAGAAAATGCTCTAGAATCCTCGCCCTAGCACAAATTCCATCTGAACCATCACCCCATCTCCTCAATGGCCATTCATTACTCATTATTCTCTCTTGATAATACTTGTACCAACAACATTCCAGAGGAAGGCATTAATTAACCGCCACAAAGGTTAGGAAACCCAGGAAAGGAGATTTCATAATTGCGTGAGCCTCCTCCTTCGCCTATGCTAAGTAATGAGTACAGCTCTCCTCTTAATTATTACAATTATACTATTTTGTATTGATTATACGCTTATGTTTATATTAATTTTATTATTGTTCAGGAAATCTACTAGATGAGAAAATTACAGCCACAAAAATGTCCACCCCGTTTTCGTTAATGAACCCTAAAGCGGTTCTGGGACCTTGCATCTCAGCAGGCGCCTCCCGCCGCCTTTGCAGTCGCCGCCGCCGCCCGCGCGCCCCGCGGCGTCGCGTCGCAATGCCAGACCGCGCCTCCGCCCGACTTTCTCCGCGCTGACGCCGCCACCTCCACCACCGCTCGCTGAAAATAAATGAGGCGGCGGCGACAAAAACGCGCGCGCCGCTCACGTAACCCGCGCGCGCGCGCCCGCCCTCCGCCGCTGCCAGCGTGATTCATCCGCGCTCCGCGCGGGCGCGCCGCCGGCGCCGCAGTGCGCCCAAACGCCACTCGACGCGCTTCTGTACTCCGATTGAAACGTAGGACGGATTGACTTTCCATCAGCTGGAACGCCCTTATTCAATCAGGAGCCTCAATATCAAAAATTATGTTATAATGAAGCACCCGGTTGGATGACAGCTTCCCGGTTGATTGTCAATTCTTCGTACGTTTTAAAAGAGTTGCAGACCTCTGGAATGACGTCTATTCTCATCTTCCACAAATGTGCCACGCTTAGTCTTTTTTGTTTGGTGATTTATACTTAAATGACCTGTTTTGTATTTTTGTCAATATTAATGTGATATTGAAGTTTTCTCTCCTTAAGAATGTATTTTGAGGGTATAAAAAGTTGGAATACTGGGTTATACATTTTTGTGTAATAAAAAGCACTTTTTCTACAAATTGAAATAATACAACAAATAATTCTACAAATTGTTTGTACTGTCGTAATGTCTGTCGCACTTTTTGTGACACTAGTACTTCACATGAAACCAGTGTGGTGATATTTTGAAACTTTTTTAAAAACGGTAATTAATTCCGTAACTGTTTAAGAGAAACAAGAACTTTCATAAAGTAGTATAACTTCCTTTAGAAAGTAACACATATCTACCTTGTTGTTCGCTTTTTAAGATTCTCAAACACAAAACATTAATAGGATACTATACACTGTATTTTATTTTTCCTGACAGGTACTGCTGCATAGGACCGAGATGGTTGAAATATCTCTCTATTGGAACTTTGTTCTTACTTTTATTGAAATGAGGAGGTGGTGTCGCAAGCATCTTGCTTCAGCAGAATCTTTCTCAATATATCCTGTTAATTTAGCTGATTATTAGATTAATATCGTTGTCTAAATTATAAGGAAACGCCCGAATGTTAATTTTAGCTGTGTGTGATATTTATCCCAAAAGGGAATCTATTGCAAAATAATTATCCAGTTTTCTGTTGAAAATACGAAATTGAAACTACTTTTTTGTTTTGTATTTAAATGCAAATCGTATCATCTTAAATGAATGATTAAGAATGAAGCATTCAGAACCTCATTTCTGTCTTGTCGTGATGTTCGCCATTTCTGGTAAGATGACCGTTTTTTTTTTTTTTTTTTTTTTTTTTTTTTTTTTTTTTTTTTTTTTTTTTTTTTTTTTTTTTTTTTTTGGCGTGCGCGCGTTGTGTTTGGTTTCGGCCCAGTGTGTGCGGTGGGCTGCGAGCCTGCGTTGGCGGCGCGCACCACGCGCCTTCATGGAAACACTGGGTCCCGCCCGCGCCCGCGGTCGAGGCGTTGCGACAGCCACCGGCCGCCTCGCCCGCTCATTGTTCATTAGCAGTCAGATGGAGACCTTCGCGGACGCCTTCTCGGAAGCTATGGGGTTTGCCCGCTCTTACCTTTGGCTCCTCTCGTTCGGCACACTTGTGATATGTGGTGTGATAATCGTTTGGTTCTTTGGCCTTCGTGCTGTGAAACGTCGTTCCTATGTTGTTTTTTTTAATTGAATTGTATGCTTATGAGCTCCTCAATCACCTCTCGACGATGAGAGCCACACTCGGTTCCCGAGCGTAGGCGACGGAGGAGGTCCTCGGCTTCTGTCGGCAGGAGATCTACCATCCATTGGTGATTTACCATCCATTGCTGTTAATTGAACGGCTGTTAATAAAGGTGAATAATGATGAGAGACTGAGTAATTGCAGATGGTTCAGAGATGATCGACGATGGAATGGGAATACGCTACAATCGCATGGCGAAAACAACCATGATCTCAGCGTGACTCTGCCACGCAGATTTGGACGCGGCAGCCATTCGATACCGAGAGAGGAGCTCTTCGCTTTCGTCTAATACTTTTGTTTTCACTTTTGCTGATCTTATTGTAATTCTCCTCTAGTTCTACGTTTAATGTACATCTCTTTTTTGCATTCTCGTCTAAATTAATTCAAACGAGTTGCTCTATTTCTCTTTGTTTCTTTCTTCAACATTTCTTCCTAATTTTGTTTCGTTTTTTAAAATGTTTCTCCTCTGTTTCGCTTTCCCTCGTTTTCTGAATATTTTCTGCTCAGTTCATCGCTCATCTTGCGCAATCTTCGTTCTACTTTCAAGAAAAATTGTTAAATTACAAATTGAAGTTGAAGTTGAAACAGTTTATGGACTTTTTTTGTATAATTGCGGCCTCCCTGTATTCCTTGCAGTATATCGCGGGAAAACGCGCCAGTGGCTAAGCAAACTACTTCCAAAGTACCTCTTTGACGCTGGTGTTCCCGTCTGTGCTTATAGAGACCGGTTTGTGCAGGTGCAGTAACTTCTCCGGGGACGTTTCCAGGAAGGGTTATGTGGTGTGTGCTCTCCAAGATGGCAATTATTCGTCCGTGCAGTGAATTGGCGTTCGGGGCAAACCGAGAAATGAAATTAAGAAGCCTTTCGTGGTTAGATTGAACGTTGAAATTATGGCATTCACCTACAAGCGGTTGAAAGGGAATCGCTAATTTTGGTATACAGAGAATCGCAAGATATATACCTTCACTTATCCCAAAGGTATGCGTCAGGAGTGGGTTTTGACCGTTACTTGTCTGTAAGATCCTTATTATTTCTCGGAAACTCAATGATCAGTTTTAAGAGAAGGTGGTCTTGGCCTCCTGGAATAACAATGATTCTTTGATAGTTAATGAATGCATGTTTGTTTCTTCAATTTTTTCATTAAACACTTATTTTTTTAAATTTGTAACCTCTAATTGATGCGGCGACGGCGATGGTGTAACGGTTAGCGTTTCGGACTGTTGTACCCAAGTTGGCGGGTTCAAACCCGATCGAAGCCGTGGATTTTTCAGGGCGAAAAAATCTTTCGTACGCCTTCCTTCGGAGGGGAAGTAAAGCCGGCTGTCCCATGTTAGTAGATTTACTTGCATGTAAAAGATCCTCAAGCCTAAATGACGCCTCTGAGCTAAATTCAAAATCGCATGTTTCTCGCCCAAGAAATACCTCCTTTCTCTGCTAGTTGGTGAAAGGAGCGTAGCGAAATTTACGTGGTCAGACGGAAGAGCAGGCCTAATGGCCTGAGTCTCGCCACGTAAAATAAGGCAAATTCAATTCAATTCTAATTGATTACTTAAAGTTATTATAAAAATGGCATTGCGCGTTCTGGATATCAAAAGCATTGCATACAAGGTAATACATGTAGAGCTTCAGAAAATATGTGGTAGGGGGCGCCTTACGAGATTAAATAACCACATTTTTAAATACTAATATTATTTCTACATGTAATGAATTGTGTTCGAGGCAAAACGGGAAATTAAATTAAGAAGTTTTTTGCGGTTAGTAGGACGTTGAAATTATGGCGGTTGAAAGGGAATAGCTAACTTTGGTGAAGCGTATAGCAAGATATATGCTAACACGTATCCAAAAGGTGTGCGTCTGTGCTGGGTTTGACCGTTACGTATCCGTAAGATCCTTATAATTTCTTGGAAACTCAGTGATCAGTTTTGAGCGAAGGTGGTCTTGGCTTCGTAGAGTAACTATGATTCTTTAACAGTTAATGAATACATGTTTTTTTGTTGTCGTTTTTTCATGAAATACTTGGTTTGTTAAATTTTTTACCCTATAATTGATTACTTGTAGTGAGTATAAAAAAGCATGAGAATTCTGGATACCAAAAGCGTATGCAAGATAGTAAATACAGATAGTGTCAGAAAATATTTGGTAGAGGGTGCAATATGAAAATAAATAAACCTATCTTAAATACTAAAAATGAAAATGTTTTATACAATGAAACGTTACGTTAGTACTGTCTACAAAATTGTTTTTATAGAGCATACATACGTAAATGTTCGCGGAATTTGTTTGAAAGATCTCGAAATTTTAATTATGAATTAATACCTCGTATGTTTGGAGAAATATTTTGAATCACTCAGAGTTAGAGTTGAAAACATTAATTAATAATCGTGTTTTAAATATTTTATTGGTGTAGATAAGTTTGCAAACTATTACATGTATGCTTATAAAAATCTTAAAAAATTTTCTCCAATATCAGACTTATAAAGGATTACATTTCCCCTTGCTACTCTTGATAAATAGAA
Organism: Gryllus longicercus; assembly: GCA_038098605.1. Classification (NCBI taxonomy): domain Eukaryota; kingdom Metazoa; phylum Arthropoda; class Insecta; order Orthoptera; family Gryllidae; genus Gryllus; species Gryllus longicercus. Next base: position 3,112,925 of record JAZDUA010000127.1, on the reverse strand, counting down.
ATTTGTATAATTTTGATAAATAATCGGTGGTGATACTGCTGAAAGGAAGACACTCTTCGAAGATTTTTAATCACAGCTAATTTTGACGCTCGAAAACGGCTCCCTGCCGAAATGCGAATTCGTAGTTTATGGACTCTCATACATTACACAGCCCCGAACACTGCGAGAGCCGACAATAGTGACCCGATCTCCTGGCGAACGGCGCCCGTCGGCCGAGTGCGTGCGTGGCCGCCGCCCTGCGGAAAGGTGCGTGCGTGAAAAACGCGCACGAGGTCGACGCAGATCCGCCATCCGCTCCGCCAACGAGGCCAAGGCCGGCCCGGCCCCCGCGCAGCCCTCGACCGCCCCGCCTCTCCCCGCCAGTGCTCCGCCCTGCCCCGGTCTGCCCCGCCCCGCCACGTCCCGTACGACCCGTCCCTCCCCGCCTCTCCCCGCCCCCTTGCGGCGTCTCTCACGTGAACTTGTGCATTAGTGCCCCCTATTGTGCAGCACCGAGGGGGGCGGAGAATTGGCGCTCGATGAGCCAATTGGAAAATCGACGCGCCGTTTGGCTGTAGTCCTGCCAAGTGTAATGCGTGCGAACTACTGGTCATGAACTCTGATACGTTCCTAAACAGAGCTTGTAATTCGCTGCCAAGCACATTAGAAACTGAACCAAAACGAATAGGCACATGTTCTCAAAATTATTCATGCTTATTAGTAGCTACATCATATTATTTGCATGAAACATTTTAGAAAAGCGGAGTTCTATTTGCAACATGTAAGAGATATTGCAGAAGAATATTTTGAAATTCGATACTCCAAATGATGTATGTGTGTAAACGTAGATTAATAATCACAATCAGAATATTGAGCACTCAAAATAATACTCTACTTATTTCATCGTTCATCCATAGTCAGATTATTAATGTAATTTTTTTATTGAATCTCAGTTCACTTTTACGTTCTTTTATTTTTTGTCTCTTTGAAATAAGGAACTTCTGTTTTTACAATATGCTGTGGTTTTAGAGACTAGGTTTTCTTCTTTGTTACTTTATTTCACTTCATTTGCAAATGGAAAAAAAAATAATTTTAAATTGTTTATGAAATGTTGGTTTAAATTTGAACTTGAAGAAAATAATTAAGCCTTGGAAGTGCTTATTCTGTCGAATTGGAAAACTGGAAATTACGAGCGAAAAGAACAATTCATACGCACCGCGCTTTGGAAAAATGCGTGCTGTAGTTACGCGATGTAATGTGCACACACATTCACATTTTGCAGATTTAAAAGATTCCTCAAATAATTTTGCAAGCTTTCATCGAACTCGCGAGAAAAGTGATATCAGTTCCAGGTCATATACTTTTGTGTTGATATTTATTTTTAATGAATTCATAAAAACATTTTACTGTATTTGTAAAACTTAAACATGTACATTTTACATTAAACATTGTACATTTTTTTGGTATCAGAAGATCAATAAGTTATTTCAAATGCTTAAAATTTGTACATGTTGAGCACGTTACTTTTTTGTTCAGTTCTAAATGATAACTGACCTGAAAATGTCAGCGATGTTGCAAACTAATTGCTTGTTGACTATTGCCACCTATTGGTTAAGTTAAGAGAGAGAGAGACAGAGAAGGTTAAGGTAATTTCTGCGAAATGGAGGAGCGTGAGTGCGGTGGAGGGATGACTGAGAAGTACATGTCATGAGCAGTATGCAAAATACCATTCACTTCCCAGTAAATTGGAAACGTGCCTGACCTATGTCGTTTCCAATGGTACACTTGAAGCACAGGTGCTTGGGTTCTCGAGCAGCATTTTGTGAACGCGGGCTATTCATTTGCACTCTTAAAAACTTTCGCAACGATTTGTTGCGATACCCATACTTTTGCTTCGAATAACTGAATTGCAGGTCATTTTGCATCATGAAATGTTCATTTTGAAGTTCGTGTTGATAATTTCGGGTACATCGTAAACACCTGTTCATAATACTGACTAAATATAAACACTGGTTGGATTCGTATGTTGTAATAATAATTTCTGGTCTGTGTGATCTCATCCTCATTTCGAGACCACTTCAGGCCGCTGGAGCAAAGTGTACGTGTGCATAACATTTCGTTGTGGGCCATCCGAGTGCAGGCAATGTTACAGAACCTGCATTTTATTCCTTTCAAACATGAAAAGGTCATCTCTTGGTGTCACTGATTTCTCTGCTACGTTCAACGGCGTACACTTTCTGAGAAACAACCACCAGAGCGATAGGTAGCCACCGAAAGAAACAGTCCCTTCACTCAGCAATATCAGTCCTTCAACACCCGCGAAATCCGCGATTCACCCCTCGACCTCGCGGGGACCGCCAACTCTCCTTCGAATAGAGCACCAAGCGGTTAGTTTATCCCGCACCGGCGCCGCTCTCTTACCACAGTCCGCCAGATTTCTGTGAAGTAATAGTCATCGCGGCGCGAGCGTTGTGCGCAGCAGATATTGGTATCAGCGCCCCGCAGAGAAACTCGCCCGACATGACGCAAGGCAGCCAGCCCGCCCGCCCGAGGTGGCTGCGAGGGGGGCGCGGTCGCGTTGGCGGGGGCGGCAGCGGCCAGCGCTGCGCATTGTGCGGCCGCGGTCCAGCGGTGTTGCAACGCGGAAGACCTCCGCCGCCGCCGTCAGCCTCCCAACAGCTGCGCCGCTGCCGTTGCACTTTCTCGCCCGGGCGCCCCCGCCGCCTCCACCTCCGCCGCGGGGTCGCGCCTCACAGCCGCAAGAAGAGGATTCTTCTGGGCGTCGAAGGTCTGGGTTACGGCGGCGGGGGCGGCGGCGGCGGCGGAGCGTCTGCCGTGAAAGGCTTGCCCGCCTGTGCTCCGCGCTTGCGAGAGAGGTCTGGGTCGGGGCTTGCCTCATCCCGGCGCCGCCGCCGCCGCCTCCGCGCGCTCTGGAGGTCTCGGCCGTCCCGGAGAAGCGCGCGATGCGGCGTGGCCTCTCCGCTCCTCTCCGCCCGCGGCTCGGCGCGCCGCGCCGCGCGGCCGTTGATCCCGCCTCCGACGGTCGGCGCCTCCTACGCCACAACGCAACAGACGCCGGCGCGCAGCTCGCCGTCCGCGGGAGACTACGACGCAGTGCGCAACTGCATCGATTCAGGACAATGAATCTAGCCACACGTTTTACATGATTTCGCATATCCGTAATCAAAGTCCCTTCTATACGCCAAAGTTCTGATTTATTAAAATGGCACCGAGGGAAAAAAATTGCAGAAAATCATGTGGTGTATACATTTTAATAGACTGTCATTTAGCGAAGGTAATAAATGCTTAAAAATTTACCGATTGTAAACATTGAAAGAGACTGTGAATTTGCGAAATTATTCTCATGATCGCTACTCCTTACTACGTATGTCTTCATTTACTCCATCTTCCTACTTTTTTTGTGTGCCTTTCTCATTTTACTTTTCCTTTCTTTCATATAAATATAGGATGTGTGAAGTTTGCAATGAAATGCAATGGAATTATTGTTCATGTTGTTAATTTTGCTTTGAAAACAGGAAGAGTGACTACAGTCGCAGTATTATTATTCGTTATTCAAGAAATTTGAATGTTAGGAAATTGGAAACCGATAATATCATAATGCTATTTTTATGAATTCAGCATTTCTATTCCTGCGTTCATTTTGATTTTTACCTTTTAAGTGCTTCCGTTTTTCGTTCTTTTACTATTCTTAACTCTTCTCATTTTACGTTCTTGTATTTTCTTGTCAATCTCTTTCTTTCGTTCAGATCTCTGCCCTTTCCAGCCAGGTCTTTTGTATCTACTCTTGTCTTGATTTTCGTTTCTTCATCTCTGCTTTCATCCTCGTCCTTTTATCGTTTCTCTGATCAGAGCTATGGAATTACTTCTCGATAATGACGTACTCACGCTGCTATTGAAACCATTCACGCTGAATCATGAGGGCCCCAGCGGCCAAACTGGTGGGTGAAATGTCATTGAATGTTTACAAGAAAATCGTGAACTCCAAGTAATTGGAGAGAGTTTAGATAATAAAGGGATCAAAAATGAATAGTTGCACTGAATCGTGCAATCAAAGCAGAAATGGAAAGTTAATGGTTATGGTTTCCAGTTATTATTAGAAAGTGTTGTGAATTTTGTCGAAATTTGTGTTACATTTTTAGGTTATTCCATTTTGGGAATATTTTCAATTCATGTTGTAGTTCCCGTATCCAGTTACGTACGTCCAGTACGTACTTTGTTTTGACTAGTCTCTTTACAGTATATTCTACGAAGCCTATAATACTCAGATTCTCTTGGATGTACTTGGAGCAGTCTTTATTCCCTGTGGAATCGCAAATTTAAAAAAAAGTTATGGAATACTCTAGTTATTGCTTGCTAGGTGGGTGCATTGTTAATCCAAATAGTTCACAATTTGTTGTAAATAAGTCAATATTCTAATAATAATAGTAGTAATAATAATAAGTCCATTATTGCAGTGCAGTATTTAACGAACACATTTCTGAATTTTATCGGCGATGTGGTGCATTATTTTTCAGTTTTGCAATTTTAAAAAATTCAGAAAGTTCAAAGAAATTTAGAGCAAAAACAAAAATTTTGCGAAACTACGTATTTAAAAAAATAAATATGTTCATATTTAAAGATATATTTTTTCGAACATATTCATTAAGGAAAAATGTCTCTATCATCAATATTGTACTTTCGCATTGGTAATCTTTGCACTATTTGATAATTAAGTGTGTTCGCCGAAAATGGGTCCTGAGTCATTTTTTAAGTGTCTAAATGTGTTCCTATACCCAAGAAACATATTTAATGATAAAAAATTGAAACGACTGGTTTGTTTAAAATCCGCCTATATTTCTACTAATTGTTGAAAATTTGCCTATATTTTAGGTAAGAGTACGCGAAAACTACTCGTTTTCGAAAAATTGTTCATAACCTTATTTGAATATTTGTCTTTGAAGAACAGTTTCATTAAAAAATAATCTCTATTTTCAATATTGTATAGTGTACGAAGACTCCTACAAATTTTGATCCTTTGCAGTTTTCGAAAATTCAGAGAATTCGTCATAAATGGGACCTACGCTATTTTGTAAGTAGCTTTTCCGCTATGCAAGGGAAAGTTTAATTGAAAAATTTTGAGACACTTTTTAGAACATTTTGAAAATGTTAAGTTAATATTAAATGTTCAATGTTCGTTAAGTGTACCCCCAACCCCGGACATTTTAGAGATAACCAACTTTTAGATATCAAGAGCCTTAAATCGTGGATTCCGATTGCGCGCGTTAGAGGAAGTAATTCTCTACGTATAGGAACAAGATTTATCCACTGTTGCGATACCATGGACCCACAATACAAGTTTTTCTCTCGAATAATCGCTGATTTTGGCCGGATAATTACAATGCTTTTTCCTTACTAAGTACGTAACGAGGCGACGAAGAAGAAAAGGTTTTACATGGCAAATATACGTAGCGTGTTTTTAGTAATTGATTATACCTAAAAGACTGTAATAATAAAATGTTTCATTAGTTATGTATTATCTTTTTTCTACAAGTGGCTGTCAACACAGGAATATATTTTCGATTCCTCGCCTGTAGAAATCGTCTGATTTAGAGTTTAAAAGTTGTCAATCCATGTTCGAAGTGCATTTTCATTTGGAAAGGAAGTTCTGTGAAGGTTGTTTAATAGAGAGGGGTAAATCTGAAAATCAGAGGGCGCAAGATCAGATGAATAAGCTTGGCGACGAAAATTTCCCAACTCAGTTTGAATAGTTTCTTTTGCCTGGGTAACAGAGTGCGGACGGCTGTAGCATCATCTCACGCAGCCTCCGTTTTGGGCGATTGGCTTGTATTGCGAATGCAAGACGTCTCAGTTATTGGCTATAATGTTGACACTGATGGTAACACTTCGAGGAGGCAGTGGACATAAAGGCACCATTTATCGTCACTAAAAACTATATTGGATGGGAATGGATGTTTATTTCGAGCCAGGCGATGGCAAACAAGTAAAGATTCTCGTATATATTTCTGGTTTTGACGTGGAGCATGCGGAACCCATGTATTCGATTTTTTAACCTTTCCCTTTTAAAGCAAATGTCGCATGATGGATTAATGATCACCATTCTTCACACATGCCAATTGTCGGCTCCGCTGAAAGTCACACACGCTGAAATGGATGTTTGTGAATTAAGTTGTTTACACGGTCTTTATCGGAGCTCGAAGGTCTTCCTGAACATGGAGAGTCACTCACGTCAAAAGGATCCTCCTTGACAGGAGCAAACCATATTCTTGCCTTCTCTCACCGATAACGTTGTCCCCATACACGGTACAATTATTCCTAGCCGCCTCATTGACTGAGGCGCATATTGAACTCAAAGAGAAGAATACGTCCACATAACATTTCTATAATCCACAGCAACATTCACTACCCGCAACAATGCATAATTCAAAAGCACAAATTATTATTAGAATACAAATAAATAGATCTTCAAGAATAAAATGATAATCAATAGTCTATCCCTCAGCAACAGGAGCGCCAGCACGCAAAACAAAGAGGCTATCCACTCACGCGCCAACCCATTGCATCATTTTCTGCTGAAGAATTTTCAGAAAAAATAAATCGAAATATATAACTCGTAAGATCGGGTTTACCTCATTGTAAGTCATTACAGAGACACATTACTTTACTTCTGCAGTTTTCCCCTCCACACTTAATAGCAAGGAGAGCGGACATTCGACACTTGTGCAGCTGCCTGACGTAATACAAAAGAATCCTGGTGAGGGGCTGCGCGTGTTTGCTTTCGTTGCCAAGGTGGCGGGCGTGTCGCTGGGGCGCGGTGAAAGGTCTGAACAACCGGCAGATCGCGCCAGCGCGACGCGGTGCATTGCGGGGCCGGGGCGGCGCGGGCGCCGGGGCACTCGCGTGTGCCTGCGCGTGCCTTCGTACTGTGATCCAGAAGGTCGACTGCGTGAGGGCGCGGCAGATACACTCTCTGCTTGGGCTTTGCGCTTACGTCCGATCGGAATGTGCGTTACGTGAGGGCCGTGATGCAACGTGTCTGCCCATGAAATAATTCCGAACGACGAGGTAATGCGCGTATTGTTACGCGGGTGTTTTCTTCCGGGCGCGAGTCCGGTACTCGGAAAGAGAAATAATCATATATGGGCGTTGTTCTCTATTCACGCTCTGAAATATTATATAGCGTTCTTGATGCTGTTATGCAAGTTTTACTTTCTCGCACGTCCTTCTTAAGAAGAGAAAGTATTGTAATCGTGCGTCGAATTTTCTACAGAAAAACTATTATTGCCAGGACCTGGTAATGAAAACGTGTTTTCTATATATAATGAAAATCTGTTTTCTATATAGTTAACCACTTCCTCTTATACTTTGTGTAGTCAGAATCCATATTTTGTCGATCCTTGATACCGCAAAACCGATTATCGGTTAAACGACCGTCAGTCTCTGGTCAACGCTAAGGCCTAAATTATTCAGCTGATTTTCTTGAAAATCGACATTCCCTGATAGATTTAAATGAACTCGAGGCTCTCTCAGTTTGAAACGGACATTTTTTTTGGTGGGGGGGGGGATTCTTTATACGAAGCGTCAACAGCATATTCAATATTTTCTCAAAAATGGCTCCACTTTTTTTAATAAAACTTTACCCTTCGGTTGCGTGGACAACGCTTAAACCAATATTGCAGGTCGCATTTTCGATGGAATTTCCGTTCTTTTCGACTAGAATATTCAATACAGAGATTTTTCGTGAAAGAAATGTTTTCCTCAAAAACAGATCTTGAAAGTAAGTAATGTTCAAATTTTCGAAAGTATCAGTATTTTTCGCTTAATTTGCATGAAATATAGACTATTTTAATCTTTTAAACTTTTTTTCCCTAAAAAATGGATCCAAATTTGTTCTTTAAATTTTCTCGCAATTTTCTTTGCAAACCAGCATTACGTAACAGTAATAAAATTACAAAATAATACCGTAATCATAAGGAGACATATACTGCAATTTGAATACAACGATATAGTATATTATAATACAGAGCTTTTAGGATATGACCACCTAGAAGTTTCAAGGAGGTTTTAATAGGACTTTTGGGAATCTTGATTTAATTTGGGATCTGTTGTTTCTACACACGAATTATATGTCTAAGTGAAATATAGTACCATTGTTACTCATCGTATCTCGCAGATGTGTGTGAATGTTAACATTGAGGAAAATTATCATTGAGATAGGGTGAATTATAATTCTGGAAACATATCCGAGTAATATCCATATTTTATCATTCAGATATTATTTCAAACCGTACCGAGACGAAAAATTGGGATGCTTTTCCGTTCAATCTTCTATTTTACATTTTCCAATATGTGCAGAAATTGAAAGAACACTACGCAGCCTCCGGCCATGTGAGAGGTGTCAAAGGGTTTGCTAGATACTCATGAACGAGGGAGAAATACGAAACATTTATATTACTAATTTTCAATGCGCAATTTTCAATCCAGTAACCCGAAACAATACAAAAACATCTGTACTTTTCAATCCGCACAGAAATTGAAAGAAAACTTTGCAGCTTCCGGACATGTGAGGGGTGTCTATATTTTGTTAGATACCCAGGAACTCCTGAAAAATCCCACAAGTGAAACACTTTCCATTTTGACTGAAAAATACAAAACTTCGATTGAGTTCTTCTGCCTATTCTCATACGCCGCGTACCGACTGGATTCTCATACTTAGAAGAACACAGCCGACGTCGTGTGATGGTACGGCTCTGAAGAAGATGCCGATGACCATTAAATATTTGGTAATCACACGTCTCATAGTGGAATAAAATTATTTAAATATTTCAGATATGTGAAAAACTGTTGTACTGAATGAATACTTTTTACGTAATTTTAGTATTGGTGAATACTTGTTTCATTAAACTATTAGTGAGGATTTTATGTGTTGTTGGATTAAGCACTTTGGATGCTTGTTTTAGAAAAAACCTATTGTGTGGTTTTGTTCTACTGCACTTATGCTGCTACAGTCACTAGTTTATTATAATACGCTTAGAAATGGTGATGTTTTTGCATGATTTATGAAGGTGCCATCATCACAACACTCCACAAATGTGTTATTGCTGGATGAGGAATTATTTTTCCAAGCATGCTTCAGAGTTAAGGAGGAACGCTTTGGATTTTGTTGATAATGCTCAAGAAATGCAACAGATGCACCCGCAAGTCATAAAACTCGTCTCCCTGCAACACAATTTATCATCGTGAATAACTTTGAAACTGTGCATACTAGATCCTTAAATCACATTTTCGTGTATTGAGCGAGTTTGGGATCATGTATTAAGCTATTTTCACTCATACAACAATGACAAAACGCAGAATGTTCACACGAGTCCTACACGTGATTTTGTATTGAGCTTTCTATCACAATGTGGTAAATCTATGACACAGTTATATTACCGTTATATATTTCACTTTGATGGATATTCATAAAATAAAAGTAATTCGTGTTTTATTGAATAACGGTCCGTTTCGAGACTTTCTTTCGCTTTTTGAATCTGATGAGATGGCCATCAGAGTTGGTGTCCATGAAGACTTAGTATATCAGAGACCTCCAGATCCAAGTGATTGTAGATAGTGCTTCTAAACGTTTCCTTGTTGGAGAATTCTGGCACTTTCTACGATCTGCAATTCTAAAATATGTCTGTAGCAATATCATTACATCTTATTGCTGCGGCAGTGGAGCGCCGAACGGCCTTCGATTTTAAATAGAGGGGGAGAGGGAGGGGTTTCGCCACCATCGACGCCAGCTCAGCTCGTTGCGAACCGGCGGCTCTCGCACGCGTGGTACAAGTGTAGCAGAATCGCGTCGAGCGGTAGCGAAAGTGGAAAGTGCATGTTTAGGCTCAATATGGGACAGACAATGGTGCAACGCGATACTGCTCGATCGAAATACTAGGTATCGAAAAGTCGGTACTAGGTATTAGGAATCATAGAGAGACAACTTTCTTTGCAAGTTGCGTACTTCGGGTTATATACTTATCAATAATCAATCATGTCAGTCTTGTGTGTTTTTTTTCAGTATTTGTCTCAGTTGATATATCCCATCAATGAAAAGTTAAGATATGAAAACTTTTCTGTTTTTGTGTTGTTTCCTCTTTAGTTTATTTATTTAATGTCAAAACCAGCTAAAAACTATGCCCCAAGTCAAATACATATTAGGTTCAATTACGGATAGAGGTTGGATCGATCGTGTCTGGCCAGAATTTGTATGAAAATATCCTCTCCCGTGTAATAAAAACTATTTGAAAGACATATCTTCTACATATTTAGGATTTTATCCATTATCGGCGGAATCAACTCACTACCATCAAGCGGGCCTTTGTGGCGGAATCAACTTACTACCGCGAGAACATGGGATTTTTTCAATAACTACATTCTCTCCTGAGCTCAAGAAATGTGCAAAGATAGTTAAGTTACAAGTACAGAAGCAAAACAAATGTCAATTTTTCTGTAATGTTATAGAAATCATTTTTCCCATGAGTGTTTTTTTTTTCATTCAGGCTTCTTCCGATTCAATGAATTTAATGTACTGTTCGGAAAATATCATATTTTAATGAAAATTTAATCACAATATAAGTAAGTTTGAATTTAAAATTTTGCATACTTGAAGTTAATGAACATTCTTCGTTATGAGAAAATAAAGTTATGTTAATTAGATTGCTCTGAAAATGGCATTTTTAATGTATGTATTTCTTATATTCCACAAACCTTTGCTTGTATAGGCAATGTATTCACTAGTACGTTAATTTACTCGTATTTAGTAGCTTCGAATATATTGTATTATATCTTAAACTAGTCCTAACCTGGACAAAACGTTACATTTATACAAAAATTCATCCCGAAATATAGAGAATATATGCTTTCCTCATGTTTTCTTCTCATACAATTGTTTTTGTAAATAATTATGTCGCCTTTTGCTCTTTGAATATATTTTAATGTTTTAACTAAAACAGGATTTGAGAAAGACTGTCTTTTAAAATGATTAATTAATTTAAAATGTGTGAATTTTCTCAAATGAATGGAATTTTCTCCTGCATCTATCACCAAGTAAATTCCTTATCATGCGGTCGGTTTTATTTACTCATTTATTTACGTCTTATTTATTTTTGTTCCAGGTGAGTCATCTTAAATGCAGAAAAACATTGGTGAATGCTGGAAATGTGAGTTGATTTGAATTAAGAGGTATATAACTATTAAATCATCGTGTGATTTTTTTTTCTTATGAGGCTAGGAGGTCACATAATATACCATGTATATCTACGAGTTTTAAATATAATTTGGTTATTCTTAACACGTAACTTTTATTCCTTTTGTCGATTTTGCATATCTGCCGGAGTCTGGGTTATCAATTTCCCCTTCAGGAAATGTATACTCAATTAATACACGTTGTTGTGAAACATGGACAAGAATGCCGTCCAGAATAAATACGGAGTACGTGTTTTAATGTCTTTTTTATGTCTAATTTGTGATCAGTAAATGGTAAATTGCACTTTGCACACTGTGCAACATTAGCTGGAGTGGTGCAGACATTCCACTCTTTGTAAAACATTGTTTTAAAATTACTTCTCACTAAATTCGAACAGCCAGATCCTGAGCTGTAGGTTAAAGCATTTTATAAGCCCGTCACGTCGGGGTCGTAGAGGCATCAATTTATTACACATAATTTCTAGTTTCTGTTCATTTTTGATCATCTATGCTTTCAACGAAGTGAGGTATACCCAGAAATGCTAAATCTAAAAAAAACTGTAACAGAAGTTTTAAAAAGTTCTCATTTTCTAGAATACTTCTTAAGAAATATTACGTTGACTCTATCTTCCTCTCGCATATTTCCCAACCACCCCCTACGTTTGAGTATTCAATAATTTCTGTGTTATTACGAAATACTTTTATAAATGTTACGGAGGCAGGTAGTGCGGTTAGTGCAGCTGCGCAGGCAGGCAGGCCAATAAACTGAAGGTATTGGCTGATATGCTAAAGGAGCCTGTTCTAAAAAAAGAAGGATCCAAAATATTCTTTGGGAAAAAACGCCAAATAACATCATTTTTTAAATCATTAGTACCTTACTTTCGGCTTTTCTGATATTCCTTGTTACGGGGTTAAGAAAAATTAATAAAACGTAATTGAATGGCCAAAAAAGTCTTATTTTGTAGAAAAAGGTCTAAAAAGAATTCGTGTGTTAAATAGGGGCACAAAAACCTAGTTTTAAGACTTTAGGACGCATCGTTTCCGAGTGTAACGTCGTGCCAAGGGGCCAGATGGGCAACACATGTCGGAAGGCCAGCGAGGGGGCGGGGGCAGTCCTTTGGCGGCAAGCGGAAGGCCACCAGAGGTGGGCCCCTCCTCAAGAGCCCGGGTGGGCGTGTCTCGGAACGCGGGTGTCAACTGGCACAGAGGGAAATGATGGGTGAGTCCAGCCGCGGTGCAGCTGGACTCCAAAATTGCAAACAGGCCCAAGTTTCGGGATGAGAGGACGCCGCCGGCATGTGAGGTCTGTCACGTGACCCCTCGCGAGGCGGCTGGAGAGTAACCAGCCGTGTTCATTCGAGTTTGAACCGAATCGCGGTGTGGAAGGCACTTGTCACCCGCCAGGGGTTATCGCGAGCTTCGGCAGCGAGGTGTGGCGGTTGCCACGGGAAAAAAGGCCAGGAGCGGCGCCAAGCCGCTGGGGTCTGCGTCAGACTGGGGCGGGGATGCCTCAGAGAAGTGCAGTGCTGGGAGTGCAGCGCTAGTTTGCGAGGAGTGTGTATATAGTGTATTAAAACTTGTAAATAAAACTGTATAAACAACTCCGTGTCTGTGTGTTACTCGCACCCGGCGACGCCACACGAGTTATGAGCGATGGCCAAGAGTGTTGTAGCGTATGCGTGTTTCCGGTTGCATATGCATCGGATTTCCCAAATACACTGTAACATGCTAACTTTTATATATTGGTCTTCATCTCTATGGTACAGGACCAAAAGGAAATTCTCTATTTACCAGTAAAATATTTACAGTATTTTGGACCGATGGTTTCTTAACTGTCAAAAACGGTCTCCTTTCCGTTGCATATTATGTAGAGGGAATCGTGCAATTCCTGCAATTCCTAGATTGACTGAGGGAATTGTATAAGCTTTGGAAGAAGAAAAGCTTTTATTTTTTGTTAACTGTTTTGTTGATATCTTGAAACACTAGCAATATCAATTTGTGTTGGGTGTCAAATACCAGTATTATTCGACATGGAGATTGTGTTAAATTTATTATTCGGTAACACACGAGTTTTTCATTGTATCAATGGAACAGGGGAAGAAAAGTTCATCTTAAACCTGGCAATTTACTGTTATACTTTACTATCCAATTACTCATAGGTTTATCGTTTTGAAGCAGCTAAAGCACGTAAGAGATAGCCTCTGTCATTAAGCATACATCATTTGGCGTTCAGTATTACCTTTAACGTCCACCGGTCTTTTAGTGTATAACAGCATTTAAGCACAGATGCTAAAAGTGCTTCTTCCTCTTCTTCAGCAATAGATGCGTTCATGTGGCCTGTAGTATTCCCGAGTTTAAATAAGAATTTGAAAATGAAAATAAGGAATTAAGAAAGGAAAATGTATTTTTCTATATGTTTTGATGTGCATAGTAAATTTTGCAACGATTTCTACGAGTGTGATACACATTCCTCTACGAAGTTCTATATAGTGTAAGTCATGTAGTGCTGCAAAAATTGATTTCGGAATTGTGACAGAAATTCATGTTTTTGGAGACCACGACGCCCAATTTTTTTCCCTCTCTAAAAACGTATCCCTCTCCTACATTTCTCCAGTCTCTCCACCAGCCCATGAACAAACCTCGTCCTCAAACCGCTCAGATAACGTTTTTTAATGGATATCCGTTGATCGAAAATTGAATGCGGTTGTTAATTGGGAGAATACTTGATATACGGTCGACAATATTTGTTTGAAAATTTTCTCTAAGGGGCTCTAATTTTGTCTTTAATTAATTTGCTCGAATTGAGGAAAGTTAGTTTAAAAATATAAGTATTGAGTCTTAGTTCAGTTATGATTCTGTCGTAAACGGGGAGCACAGATAGAGGCAGTGTTCAAAGTAGGATAATGAATAGCGCCACGTTCCCCTCTGTGTACGAGTATCTTGTATTTTGAAGTCGAAATCTCTCAGTTATCATGCTCGTTGAGAATCGAATCAAATTAGTGCCAATCGTACTTGCTTAAGGTTTCTTAGAAATACCTATTCCGTTTTTGCTATTACGAAGTAGAAAGTTCATTATTGCAATGTGTTTCATATAACTCAAAATGAATGTAGTTCATATTTTTTATTGAGTGGCAGATCTGGTATTCTGTAATAATGCTTAAAAATACTTGTGTGCACTTAATTTTAAAACGATGGTGTCTTTTTTCTCATATTTTAATTTTTGACTTGCAGGACGTTGTAGGGTGTTTTAACTAGAATTGATAAGAGAAGCAATTATGATCGATGTTATGTATATATAAACTTCATGGGTATTTGAGCTGCCGATGTTGTCCACTTAACCCATGTCGCTGTCCGTTCTGCTCACTCTTGAGGGTAGTCAAATAAAACACTACGTTCCAACAAAGAGGAAATATATTGTTAGAACGTTTGGGATGGCTAATCAATCGTCAAACTGTAACCTGCTCCGCGTTCGGGGATATTTTGTATATAGTTTTTTGTATATGTAGCCGGCTGTAACTTTTAGAATCTCTATACTATGTCGTCTCATACTTGTGCCGTTGATCACACCACAATGGTTATGGTTTAGTGGCACACAACGTCTGTCTAGATGACTGCTGTGAACATAATGAGTTAACGAGGGAAGAGTACAATCGTATTGGGTGTTGCAAGGTGCTGCTAACCGCAAATGACGCACCTCCACTACCGTGCTGGAGGAGTACGCATTACGACGAGAGCATAGTCACGTCACTGTTACTTATTTTGCTGCGTCTTAAACCTGTGTTTGGCCTAAATCTGTGGCCTCTCCTTTATTTGCGGTAGCAATCTAGTGCTTTCCCCTTAAAAAATCTCGAAGCTGCGTTTGGGTCTACCGGTATGCGATGGAATGGAGCAGAGCGATGGAAGGCTCGAGAAAGCGACGCGCCATCTAAGACGAGCCTGCAAGGCCCGGGTCCACCGCAGCCTCCACCGACGTTGCCGACGCCCAGTCACGAGCGCCGCCCGTCGCCAATTAAAGCGCGAGGGGTCCGGGTTCGGGCCCCGGTTTTTGTCCCGTGGCGCAATCGGCCTCGCCACCCAGCGCGCCCTCAAGCTTTGCTCTGCCTCAGCATCATTCGAGAGGAATAAAGAAATCGATCTGCAGGTTTGGTATTTTGGAAAGGCCAAGAAAAGGGCCATGCCATTGTTCTTCCGCAAATAAACCGATTTTTGAGTAAACCGGTAAATGCAAGTAAATAGGTACTTTACTATAGTATTAATTTGTTATTACGTGTTAATTTATTGATCAATATTTAAATATAAATTGCAGCAATGAATCAAAGTGGGCTTATAGAGGCCCACAAAACATTTCATTTGTTACTTTCGAGCTTGAGAGCTTTCATTTTTTCAGTGTTTTATTCATTTGAAGAGTTTACTCTTTCTATGGTTTTGTTAATGTCATTTAATTTCATTCCATGTCAATTCTCAGAAATAGTTTCTGTGTATATATTTTCAATTTATTATATTTCTTTCCAGTTTGCTATTTGAGAATTACACTTTAATGTATACTTAATCTTTTTTATAGAACTAAGTATTTGAGGAATTTCTGTGAATGAAAATGTTGTAAGAGATTACAAGTGATAGTTTCAAGTAAATCGATAAATAACTACTAAACGATAATTTGAAGTTACTGCTGATTTAGTTCCTTGTCACAAATTGTCGTTTACCATAGCTGTTAAAGTCTAACTTGATCTACGACCCATTCTTCTGTCGTGTTACATAAACGCTTCGGTTTTCTAATAGCTTTTGATATTTTCTAAATGAACCATGCTGCCTTTGAAACAGTCCTTGTTAGAATTGGGACACAAACGACCTAGAAACACTGAATGACATTGTGAATTTTACAGATTGAGAATATCTGAAGTTACTATAAGGTGTGTGCAATGAACTTTGCTCAGAGGTTTCGAGTCTTATGCGTCAACTGTAGCCTGATTTCCCTTTCTGTTTGGCCACAGTTGCCCTGCCCAATTAGGCCGCGCCGCGGGCGGTGGTACAGGACTGAAAAAGAGACCAGAGGGCGCCGCTACGAGCTGTAAACAAAGCTATAACGAGAGCAGGTTTGCACGCCTTTGCACCCGCCCAACTTCTCGTTTGAGATGTTTCCTAACTGCCTGAATCCCAGCTGCCTAGGGATATAACGATAACGACGCTCACTGGGTCTTGCATTGAATCCAGTTCTTTTTTTTTTTTTTTTTTTTTTTTTTTTTTTTTTTTTTTTTTTTTTTTGGCGTTGAATGGTGAATAACCTAAAAGTCTATTTTCTTGTTCCACCTATGAGTTTAACGGTGTTTGTGAATCTAGAGAAATACGACTAATAGATTTGTACTAAAAAGAGAAAACAATGTGTCAGTATTTTACTTTTGATCTTTTCTTTCATATTCAAGAGGTAAATAAATATTTCGTTTTAATTATTTTATACATTCAATAAAATTCAATTTCTCTTAAAATTGACATGAATTGATTTTCAACTTCATATTTTGGAATGCCGTTTTACAGTTGGCGTTTGCAAGGAACAGACTATTCTCGAGAAATATTGCACACGATATTTAAATGAAAATTTAAAAATGAAGTGACAATGCAATAACTATAATCCGTGAACGGTTTGTATGGACCTTTAGAAGTGGAACCTTGTCATGTGAAAGGATCTATTACCCTGGTTGGTTAAGTGTTAATTGTTTTCACATTCTTTGTTTTTTACAGGTAAATTGTTATTGAAAAAATAAAAAGTAAATAATGAAATAAGTTAGTATTATATTAATTTGTAATGCATCCGTCCTTGGGAATATGCTCAATGTAAGTGTTCATGAAATGATTTTTTGTCTAATTCCAACTAATATTCTGTTCATTGCGTTTATAATTATCTCATCAAATAGTAATGTGTGTATTCTCTAGGAACAGTCTTACTAGGTTACATCAAACTTTAAACGCTAACTTAAGAAAATAGTTTATTTTAATTTACTGTACTTTTATTTACAATTTTTCACTTTGCATTATTAGTTGTCGACCTTCTCATCATTATTTCTTATTTTCTAATAACATGCAATACAACACTTCTCAGACTATTCTGCTTATTCTGATTCGTTTATTCGATTTAGTATGTTCGAAAGCTTGGCATTGTTGTTAATAAGGCCTTGTACAGACGTATAAATTATACCATCAACCGTGGTAGAGTTATGAGGCAAGAAATTTATTCAAATTTAAATTTGGTTTTCTTGATTTATTTTAAAGTATCATGGAGTTTCGAAACTGAGGTGAAAATAAAGTCAGGATGTTACATTTTACGCCATAAAGCTTCTCAGAAGAGACTTATCCTATTATATGGTACCGGGAAGAATAATTGATGAGAATTAGCCTTTTAAGGTGGTTGGGCCGTGGAATGCTGTAGAAATTACGAGTTCATATATGCGGACGAATTACTTTGAAAATAATATATTACACCTCTGACTTTCCTAGAGAAAGTACTGGTTCGCGCTCCAGTCTCTAAGGTGTGGTGAGGCTTTTTAAAAGAAGAAGCCTTCAGACCGAGGGTTAACGAGGAATATGTTCGTGTCGAAGGAAAGATCTGTGTGAGCTACGGAGGCGTAGAGCCCGTATTCGGTGAAAACAACTTCCTGAATTGTCCATCACTCTGCCAGTTCACAGCGGGAGTTGTTGAGTTCCTTTGAGTGAGGTATCACCGTCTCTGAAGCTGACGACCTACAAACTTAGATTCAACACTTGTTCCATCCTCTGTAACATGAAGTTAGGTGTGGTTGTGGATCATATGTCTTTCCTCTCCCAACTCTGACTATTTTTTGTTACTGCCAGAAACTCGCCTGCAAGGATCGCAGAAATAGAAATCACTGGTTCACTCCAGAACTTTAATAATTTCATTGTTGCTTTTATTTTTCGACCATCGCAAATATCACAAGCGCTGTTCGGTTTCACCATTTTGTTGTTTTTGTAATCATTTTTCTCACATTCATATTGTTATAAATTCATTCATTGCTTTCACCCTATGGATAAATGCGCGTTTTAACGTGTAAATTGGTATTACGCCATGATATCCAGTACTATTCCCACTACCATCGCAGTATCAATCATAAGAATCGTTTGCATCGCTACCACGCCCTTCTTTCGAGACTCTGTGAAAAATCACCTTACTTTTCCGTACTAGCAAACCACATTCCGTTATCGCAGACTCCCATCCCAGCCAGGAAAAAAGTAGTGCAGCAACTTAGATGGCAAAGCGCGTATTCAGGAGTGAACAAACTAGTTGGTCTACGTGAGAGCTTCTATAGCTCTAGAAATGGATCGCACTCTCTCCGTTTCAGACCACAAACGCAGAATCATTTGAATTTGCACAAATTAAAGTGCTCAAGGAACACAGAAACGTCCATACATGCAATGTTATTTCTGGATTTCCGAATTGACACAGTTGACCTCGACGGCGCCACAATAGTTGCCGAACTGCACGATTGGTATCTGTACAATTCTAATTTCGGCGTAAATCTTGTTTAACACAATGAAACTGAAACTTCATACTCGAAAAGCAATGATACACTACGTGTAAAGTACAAATCATTCGGTCTTAAATGTTTTACTTCTTTTTTTAGATAAATTAAAATAAAATAAATCGCATACTACATTTCATAATAAAATTACCCAATTTTGTCACAATGTAAAATGTCATCTTTCTTCTGCTCAAATATGATAAACGCAACTATTCCGTGCACTCAGTTGCGATAAAATAATCCCCCCCCCCTAGTATTTGTGGGAGTCAAATAACAGTCTTCATTGCGCCACATGTGGCTCCAGTGTGTCGTTGAAACGCCCTGAAGCTCGCACGGCCACACCAGAACATTCGATTCGAGCGTCGCGGCAGCGCCTCCTCCCGCCGCGGCGTGGGCGCGCCCGACGAAAGTAAAAGGAGAGCTCTCCTTTGCTCTCTCCGCCGCCGCCGCCGCCTCTTTCGCGGGCGCGAGCAGGCCAGTGGGCGTCGCGCGGGCGGGCGGGCTAGGGGGCGAGGGGGCGTTGCGTCACCCGCTCGGGAGACGAGCCATCGCGACGCGCAGGGGCGTCCGCGCGCACCGCGTGTGGACGCGTGCGGCCCCGGCGCTCAGGCGCACGCCGTGGCACGCGTGCGGCGCGTGAAAGTGGCGTTGCGGATTCCACCCCCCCCTACCCCCGCAGTGGTTCGGCCCCACAGTGTTTTCGGGCGAAACGCGCATGGAGACTGTTCCGTATTTGGTGTTCGAACGTACGAACGCGCACAGAGGGTTGCCACCACACTGTTTTCGGATGAAGCGCACCAGGAGATGGTGTTTCATATTGGGTGTTAGGACGTACTCCAGGTCGTACAAACCGTTGATAATCGTCTTGTTCTTCCAAGTCGTGGATTTGGCATTGGCTCAGAACGCTCACTACGAGCATTCAAATCACACGCGACAGTTGGCTCGATGCTGATTTCCATGGATACGCTACGAAGGCAAATTTATTATCAGACAATTGGAGCGTATCTGTGGTAACTGGATGAAAATATCGATGAGAAACATGTGTTGAAATTGCGGAAATAATGGCTGATGGAATAAAATAAAAATACTTCTGGTATGATAGTTACAGATTGTTTCTGCCCGCCTGCTATTAAACATTCATGAGTAATAAAGACGTTTAATTTTTAAAGTAAAATGTGTTTAATACAAATATTTATGATTTCGCAGAAATTATTTATCTGTTGTGATGACGTAAATCTAGAATACATATATTTGAGTTGTACTAAATTTTGAATTACTTCAATCTGTATGGTTTTGGGTAATTATTTTGTTAAGATAAAAATTAACTTCAACCGCGAGGGTCTATTGATAGTTGAATAGTTGGACGTCGTTGAGTTTCTTTAATCATAAGTCTTTGGCTTTACTTATTACTAACTGTGTATTATTGAAATAACATTAATTATCGGAAACGTCTTATTTTCTAGATTCATTTTCTTATTGTGAGAAAGAGTACTTTTCGATTTGTGAGAATTTCGTACGACCAAATGGACATGTAAAAGAGTTCGATTTGAGTTGTTCGAAATTAATATTCTATTCTCCAGGATACGATTGTATTTCAGACGAAAACCACATAAATACCAAAATTAATAGGCAGTATTCATTCAAATTGTTGAAGTATTAAGCGGTGGAGTATTTCATTATATTTTAAATTTCTGCGCAAAACAGAAATCTGCGGTAAGTACGAACTATCTGTTGACAAACTTTAAAAAACCCATTTTTTCAATCTCACCTATGTGTTATCACCTCTCTGGCTCGCCATTGAGATTTCAACTTTGTTACCGCCAGGATAGTAGCGAATGCAGCTCATCAATTCGTGAAGTGTCGAGGACAACTTCCTATATTCTCAGAGGGGGAGATGAAGCGACTCATACTGCATGACTTCTCTATACTTAATTATATTCATACTTAGTTGCACTTTCGTAATTTTTTTCTAGGTCTTTTATCCAGTCAACAGCTGGTATTACACCCCGAGGGGACGCGTATTCGACCATACTATACACACAAATACACTTGCGGGCTTCTCCGATCTGGGGTCGGATACAGTTTAACATAGAACAAAGACACTTTTTTTACACCATGTGGCAGCTTAATATTGAAGGACAGCATCGATATTTCCAATGTTATAAAATATTTCAATGCAATACATAAATTATTTTACTACTAGTATTTACCCCATTTTGTAAGGATTTACAGAAAACAATCTGAAGCATTCTAATGTGACAGCAGTATCAAATGACAGCAGAACAGCGGAACGCGAGGCCCTCCACGGCAACACATTTTCGAGAGGCTAGGGGCAACCAACCATGCCGAAGCGCTGAGTCGGTTCACGCTCTTAGCCACCTTGGTCATCCAGGTCGCCTACTTTCATAACATTATATTGGAATTTTAAAAATCCTATCTTTGTTTGAATGCAGACTAATACGCCCACAATAATATATTTTGGGTTCCACTTGCCATTGGATTCGCTGGACCCGCCTCTTGCCTAGGCAGAACACTATTTTGCCCAATATATCGAGAAAGTGCATCATCAGCGGCTGCGGCGACGGAGGCGGTGCGGCGGGGGGGGGGGGCGGCAGGGCTGGCTGGCGAGTTACGTGAGCCGTGCTCTAGTTCTGCGCACACGACCGCCGCGCCGCGCCGCTGCCGGCCGGGCGGCCGTCGCCAGTGGGTCGGGCGGCCGACCGCGGCCCTTGCGCAAGGCAGGGTGAGGTGAAGCGAGGTGAAGTGTGGCGAGGCGGGGTGACGCGACATGAGGTGAGGTATGATGTGGCGCGATAGAGTAGGGGAGGGTGGGGCGGAGCAGTCGTTACGTCGGAGGCCGCGGGCTGCGCTGCTGGCGCCGCCGCAGATACGCTGGAGATACGCGGGCCACAATGTGCCCCATGGATCGAGGAAAATTTTGTCAGTACAAGGTTGTTTTTTTATTAACTTAAAAATGGTTCTAAATATTCGAGGAAGGCTAGTAGTAGGCGGAGCCAGGCGAGATATGTGGTCATGCCTCCATTCTCCACTCTCTCAGTTTTTTGTTGTTTATAATTTCATTCTTGTTCAAAACAGTATTACTTGATGGATCACCTCACATTAAAACGATTAGTCCCATTATGAATATTCGTTTTTTGAAATATAGAGCTTGCAATTAACATAAAGTAACAACATTAATATAAAATAAAATTAACAATAACATTTCAAAAGTATTTGCGACGGGCTGCATACTGAAAATGCTTCCCGCATTTCGAACTACTTTCTAAATCCGTCCCAATGACAATTACGCGCAGTTCTTGAGGGCGATGTAAAAAATGAAATACATATCTTTTCATGTTACATTTTTCGGCATAATGAAATTGTCTAATTTAGCTTGATTATACACTAGTCCTCCCCACGGTCGGGTACTTAAGCCCCTTGGCTCGCTACTAATAAATTGTAAATTATTACTAATCTTTTATTATAATTTAGTTGTCAAATTAAAAACAAATATTCACGTTTTAAAGATGTTTGTTTTTTCTTCTTGTACTAGAAAACTGATGATGATGGCTAAACCATCGAAAGCAGCTATTTTAATAAATGATATTGTTGGCAATGACTCATATAATTATTTCAATATTAAGCTGCCAAATTGTGTTCAAAAATTGTCTTTGTTCTGTGTTGAACGGTGTCCGAAAAATGTTGAATTCCAGCTTAAGCAGTGAGGCTTATTGAGAATACTCCCTTCATGAACAAGTGATTTAAGAGGTACGGCACTTTGGAAATTAACTCAATTGCGAATAGGAAGTCTAGATGAATCACATACGGAAACACGACTCTGTAGAGACAGATCATGGAAGGCAAAATTTATTATAAGAGGGGAGGAGAAGAAGATTTAATGTGCTAAAATATTTGAGTAAAGATATATTCTGCTATCAGATGACACGATATGCACAGAAGTGTGAAAATACGGATATGTAAGTGGAGCTGATGCTTGTCCTATAATAGATTAACTCAAGAAGAAGAATATTTTGTACCTGGCGCGCTATTTTATATTTGTTAACAGATATAAAAAATGCTTGTAATATTTTTGTTTTCGTTTTTTAATTAAACATGTGTTTTATTATCTCCATTACATTATTTTAACTACTTGTTTTGGAGCATTGATCTGGGATCGACCTCAGAAATCGGTTTTAACTTTTTTCTTGTCTTACCCACATTTACCACAAACCACAAAACCTCTATTCGTTCATCAGGACTTTACTCGGTGTGTTGGGTTAACTTGTAAATATCTGATACTAAGGCAGAAAATTGCATAATTGCTCACGTCCACACGTGGTGTTTCGATGAAGAGGTCGAACTACTCGTAAGATTCTTAGCGTGAATGATTTAGGATACCAACGTAATTCTCTCTCCTACCCAATTCTCCTAAATTCTTGATCGTAAAACTTAGAAGAACTTGATAGTAGACGTATTGCATTTTATATTTATCTGCTATTCAGCACATCATAAATGTCTAATGAATATATTGGTCTCTTAGATAAAAGAACCGTAAAGCAGGTTCAGGAACCTGCAAAGAACATTAGGTTCTGACTCTGCGAAACCGTTTGAACCGTGATGAATGATAAGAACTTTCACGTAGTCGCCGATGAAATGCAGACATCTCCCATAAAATATGTCCCGTAGCAGTACTTGTAATTCAAATGACAAGATATACAGTACATTTAGTGTCACGTTATTTAAAGAATAAACAAACGATACCGTATTAGTAAAATAGTATTGATAGTCCTAAGTATTTTTAAGTTTCACAATGACAGCTTAAATGGTTTGCCCTAATTGTTGGACTAGTAAAATGGAATGTATAGGAATTACATTTTGATATTAACAGTAGTTTTTAATTAGCTCTGACGTATACTTACTCGGTGAAATTAAACAAGTCTTCTCTAGTTATCTTGATATTAGTGGGTTAAGATCTTGTCAATCATGTACCGATCATAATCAGAGTTGAAAATTACAAACAAAACAATGTATTTGTAGCCAAGTGGTGCGAACTATGAAAGATGGGTAAGCGAACTGAATCAAAATACCATGCAGCGTCTGGGCGGAGAACGAATATCAGTTTTTTCTCAAAAGCCCCAGCTGTTTAAGAGGACAGTACGAAGGTCAGAAGGGGATAGTGACGGCCGAATGATAGTGGCTTGTGGAGTATGGAGGGGGGGGTTGCTGTTATGATGATTGCTTCGCAATTGAAAATATTTAGACAAAATCTATTTACCTGTACAACATTTGTACTTTAGTAAAAAAAAAGAGATTATTGTCTCCAGCTATATATCAATTATTCAGAGAAATTACGCGTACTGTGTTTTATGTCATGAATAATTATCATATATTTACCGAGTGTAAAGGGCCTGTATAGTTTCTTTTTCGTAGCTGTTAATAAAAAAGACGAATTAAAAATTATTCTTGTAAAAGAAAAAAGTGTATTTGAGTAGTAGTGCGAGTCAAATTGTTCCGCGCTCAGAAATTCTTGTGTGTCAAATGAATCTGACAATTTCTAACGACGCTTTACTTATTATGAATGGTAAGGAAAGAATGATTTTATATTTTGATTTACTGTGCAAACGATGTAAGTGCTTTTGATAAATCCGTAAATGGTTACTCCAATGGTGAGAGAAAACATTAAACTATTGGTATTTATTATTAGTGGTAATAGTAATATTCTTTTATTTTTTTAAACAAAGGAAGTGTTATTGTGTTACTTGTCTCGAGATTAGTTTTCATTTGTACTATAGGGGAAATACAGATTTAACCGATGTGCAGATTTAGACATCATGCAATTTTATCTATTGAGCAGTGTATTTATAAAACAATGAATGCAGTTACAAATTTTGAATAATTATTAAAACAGAAATTGAAGATTTCTACACTTTGTAAATTCATAACAGTAAGCATCTCATCAAAATACAACATATCCTAGGCACTGATACAACTTTTTGAATTGTATGAGAACCAATTTGTTTGTTAATAATAAATTTCAATTTACTTTCTAAGAATAATTTTAGAGAAGATACTAATATAAAAATATAATAACACTTAAAATGTTTTGTCTGTGTTCTCTCTAAATATACGTTACCAGTGTTCTCTCCAAATCAATTGTATTGGTACATGGGTACAAAATAGCGATCTGATTGACCGGTAGTCCTGCACTGCGGCGTGAATCGTCGGAACCCGGTTCGTGGCTACATGCACACCGAAGGATGTGAAGAGAAAGGACGCTCATATGTATTCCAGAGGCGGAGCTGTCATAACGGGAAGAGTTTTGCTGCCCGCAGCCGCGCGCCCAGTGTGACAGGTGCGCCGACCGACGCTACGGCTCCTTTCCTCCGCGTCTTTCTCTGCGCCTCTTTTTTGCGCCCATGAGCTTGGAGCGTTTCAACCTCTACTACGAAATCTGCTTCGTGCAGCGCTGTCTCCCCCCACGCTTAGAGGTGACCCTTGGCGCGGTAGTCAAATTCTACCTCTGGGTGTTGGTAGAATTTGGTCCAAGTGGAATTGTGGTGGGTTCGTGACAGGTTGCCTAGAGCTACTCCTTTCCTTGACCTCTATGCTTCATCATCTGTTATACCATAATATCTCTAATGCCAATCTTTCAGAATCATTTTTCCACAGTATGTATGTGCAGTTGTACAAGACTAGAACTCACATCACAATAAAAGATATGCTCATTTACATGCATTCATTTATGTAAAGTAGTCGTTTTTTCCACAGCTTCTGCCCTGTTTAATTTTTTCACATTTTGCTGTGTTTGTGCTGCGGCCAGCAAATTGGAATTGTTTTTTTTTTTTTTTTTCGAGAGAATTTCTAGTCGTGTCCTATATTATTTCAGGTACCTTTTGCACTCACACGCAACAATTATATATAAATGAGGTATCTAAAGAAAGATAATTTCACGGAGTCGTAACGAATTGCACTTTGACTTTAAAAATATGAAGTGTATGTTTAAAAATCGAAATGCAGCCTAATGCAAACCGCAGCACTCAGGCGGCATTTATACTTTAATAACTAACTAAAACATTAAATTTTGAGGCCAAATGCATCAAAGCAACGTTTCTCACTTTGTAATTTACAGAAAGAGATATTTCTGGATATTCTGTTAAATTTTTCTCATTTCGACGCTACTAGAGCATACTCATCATACAATGGCGGAGCTTCGTGTGAAATGTCTTATGGCACTGTGTTAATCAGCGACACTAGCTTTCCCTACGGACACAAAGAAACACTACGCCCATGACATTTGACCTACTTCAGTTCTAATACAGTTTCGTTTGGACGAAAATGTTTACATATTTTAATTTCGTCTCCACTATACCTAAATATACAAGTGAGGTACAGTGTTCAACTATTTTTAAGAAAATAAATTATTCAAATCTAATTAATGTTGTCCATTGAAATTTAATAATGTCTTGAAGAATACCTATTCATTTACTTTTCATGGAAATGCCTAGAAATTGCTAATCTAATTAAGTACAAAAATAGAGAAATTAAAAACGAGATTACGAATGCATGCAGAAGTTTTTTTCAGAGGAACATTTGTAGCAAGACGGGCAAATAAAAACCAGGGTGAATCTTATTGTATATAGTTTATTTCATTGTATTACAAATTATTTTGAAAACTCTATCTACATATTTTTCTATTTTTTCTTACTACTAAAATAGTAACATCCCATATATTTTTTGTCTTGCCTTGTCCTTGGGGAAGTATTTCTCGTTGGTGAACTACAAATAGTAAATTCTTATTCTCACAAATATTTTCAGAACTATTTTCTTCACTTTACAATAACCACTCGAAAAATCGATTTCTGAGAGTTTATATAATTGCTGAGTAACAATATTTTGTTAAGCAATTACTTTTCAAAACTATGTCATTTAAACAATTTCAAAATTCGACAATTTTAAAATTGATAGAACATACATAAGTTTCAAGTTATTTTGAACATTTTCAAAGCAAGAAACTTTTTTTGCCATGACTTCTTCTGGGCTCACATTCAACAAGTTTTTGTAATTTTCACAAGGATTCAACTCGGTAACTTTCATACAAAACCAAAAACATACAGCTGGGCATTTATTTCTACTTAACCCATATTTTATTCGTTCATACGTATTTCTGCGAAGGCTAGAGGTGAAACAATTTTTTTCCACCAAATGTGAGGCCGGTGTTTTGTTTTGAGGAGTTCTGGACCACATATAAAGAAAATATCAACAAAAAACAATTATTCTTTAAATGCTTAACTTGTTCTTAAAAATGCAACTTCACAAACAATTCAGTGTACTTCAGCAACGCCCCCTGGAAAGTAAAACATCGTTTGACTTCACGGGTGAGTGCGTTAATTCTAGACCGCGTTGACTTCAGCTATCCTTAGTTGTTGTTTTTTTACTTTACGTCCACCAGTATCGCTAGTGAAAATTAGTAATATTGCAAGTGGTAGGGATGCATTGTCCCGATCCTGCATTTTCGCATGGACAAATTTACGTAGCTTTTCCAGGAGTAAATAGCTTCTCTAATGTTTTTCTGACTATCAGGAAAGCAAACAGGTGTCGAGGAAGATTATATAATTACTTTAAATGTTTTTAACGAAATGTTGTGAATTATTCCAAGAACATCTGCCTAAAATACTGAATAAACCGTAATTCAAATTACAAGCACCTATTGCATAGGTTTTTTTTCTTTCAATTTTCATTTGATATTCTGTAAGTAAATTGGAAGTTATACATTTTTAAGGAAGTTATACATTTTTTTTATTGGAAGTTATACATTTTTAAGTAAACACGCTTCGTAACAATTTTCCCCCTTAATATGGAAATGGAAGGATATGGAAGAGGGTGAGATTTCACATGCGAGAGTTCTCACACAGATACGCTAGTGTATTCTAAATGTAATAAGTTTAATAATTATTTAACACACACGTATTAAACTCCTAAGTGATCCCACTTTGTGTCCCTTACTCGAAGATAGTATACATGAAGTATTTCTTAGACGACGTAAGTCAGTTTACCGGAGACCTCAGCTCTTGAAGTTCACATTAGTGCGGAGTGAATAATGGACTTGTCAGTCGTCTACCTCTTGCAGTGCGGCTTCTCGTTCCAACCTAAGCACTTATCCACCTCAGGGTCCTCACCAAGCGTTTCATACTGCCCGATTCTACTATTCCTGTTATTTTCACATGTTTTTTGCTTCCCGGCATTGTTCAGCTTCACTTTCGTACTCTACTCAATTAAATCTCTTCTCCTCAGTCTACCCGGTCGCATTTCGATTCATTGCTTCGCAACCCCTACGTATTCCAAGTCATCGTATTCCTACCTTTCCCGTTCTTACCCATCCTATCCCAACCCATCCTTTGCTAGTTCTTCACAGATTAACTTCTCCCTTCAGTGTCATTTTATTCCTCGTGGAATACCACTACCCTGTCGCGTATATTTGCCACTCTGTCACGTACGTCGCTATGCTTTTAGTGTAGGTGCGTGAGCGAGCATCGCGGTGTCTTTCCGATGGCCCTCCCTGATTCCGTGTTTATACGTTGCGCAAGACTTCGCCATTAAGTTGGTTTGCCCAGAATCGTCCAAAGCACACTGACATCCACCGAGCCCACCATCTTCGCCTTGCGTGTTCCTCTACTGATGGTTTGTTCCGCCTTCATTTATGTGTGCCGGAATGTACTGCTACACGAGATGTCGGCACGAAACGTGAAGCAAATTCATGGTTGATTTTTTTTTCTTGCGCGGAACCTATAATTTCGTTGATGAAGTATTACACATTTTTAATTTCAACAAAAAAGTGACCGCCTCGAAGCTACCGTTTGGAGAGGTTGATTACCTTGTAAAACGACGAATGAAAGTTCGCGTTTGCTTTGTTGTTGACAAGTAAATGTGAGATCTTGGAGAGGAAATGAAAGGATTAGAGATGACTATATGCATATGGTGTTGCTGCAATATGTGGATAAGTCATTTGTAGTAAAGACTAACTTTATTCTATAATCTCTCTCCCCCTCTCTCTCTCTCCCTCTCTCTCTCCCTCTCTCTCTCCCTCTCTCTCTCCCTCTCTCTCTCCCTCTCTCTCCCTCTCTCTCCCTCTCTCTCTCTCTCCTTCTTTCTCTTTTACACACTCACGAAGTTTGGCTATTAATTTGGTAATATCATGTTCACATATTATAATTTTATAGTATATGTTTTCAGTTCTGGCGTGAAACAAACAAACAACTACTTTCGTGCATTCATGGAGCTACTTTCGGTCAAGACAGTCAATAACTCAGCTGTGGGAAGCACTCTCAGCCAGCTGCTTCTCACGTCTCCTTTGCATAAAAGAAAACCAAACCAAACTCCGCGCGCAGGCCCGTCGGGGGAGTGGCCGCGAGTCGGATCTATGGCGCGCATGCGTTTTTCCCTCGCGCGCTGTCGACTGGGAAGTTACGAGAGGCGACGCGTGGATCTCGGCCGTCGGGCCCCGCGTGCGCGTGCGTGCGTGTTTGGCTTACGTAATTGGCCAGGTGCTTCCGCCTCTGCCGGTTAGTTTTCGGAGGAGAAGGACCGATGCTGTAGCCACCTCGAGTACTGTCGGTCGACTCCTGTTGTTGCAGCAGGTTACCTGGGTCTGTTTCCGCACCTGCGACGACTGGCCAGCTGCGAAAACTTGTTTTCAGTCACAGCTGTCGAGTCGGTGATAGTACGAGTATTTAATTTCTGTTTAGTAATATTTAGGTGAAATCTGTTTGAAAATATATAATCATGTGTAACACACTACCTTTTTATTTGTAAAATTGATAGTTCCGATGATGTCTAGATTAGCATAGTGTTTGCGGCGTCTCTGAGAGTTTTTTTTTAGGTTTGCCGCTCTGAATGACTTGCCGAAGTGAGATAAGGCCACTCAAGAGCAATTTACTTAAGTGATCACCAATCGGTGATCAAATAAATTTTAAGAAACTTACATGAACAGGTTGGTTGCTAGATTACGTTATGGTTGAATACGTGTCTCTTTCGCTTGGAAAACCGATTTCAGAATTTTTATTTGCGCGTTAAAAGACTTATTACTTAGACTCACTTTCGCAACAATAAAAATGAAGCATATATTTCGAAACGGAGTGCAAGCTGAAGGCAGCGGCACTCAGACGCATACGAAATTTTTTACAATGTAATAATACATGAAGCTACATTCCCCCTAGACAATGCACACAGCGATTTGGATGTAATTTAAAAGTTTCTAACTCATTCCTTGTCACATAATTAAATGTTGGTACAAATAATATTAATTTGAGTGAAGGGATTGACATCTACATGTTTGTTATTATTTCTCAATATAAAAAGAAGTGACAAAAATTAATATTAAATATCTGCTGAACCTTTTGTACAGCACTTGTTTGTGCCCTATATTAATAATACCTCAATAGATTATTAATATTATTAGATTAATTAATAGATTAAAAAATTAAAGATTTTTGTGATGAATCACTTGTCTGATTTTAATATTAATGTAAATTTTTCTTTACAGTAGAAATGATCGGTATTTAGTATAGAAAATATAATAAAAGTAATAAAATGAATATGTTTTTGTTGGGGTTAATGTAGTGGTTATTGGATGACCGGGGCTACTAAACGATGTCCTTATGCCCATCCCCGGAATTGTACTGTGTTGGGCATTAGTGAATTTGGCATCACATGGGCGCCCAATTGCAGCATCATTTTTTGATACTAGAGGAAGGTATCTCACGAGCGATGTTGGAAGCGATGGATTGAGGTATCTTTTTCGTGAACATGTGTTTTTTTGCGGTGCGTAGTATTTTATTTCATTCCAATGTATGAAATAGAGAATATGTTGGGTTATATCAAGATCACCCAGGAGAGTAGATAAAATAATTTTTATCACTCGTACATAATAAAGAGATAATGCACCAGCATGTTATTGGCCATTACGAAGCGTCTTTAACTGTGTGCATAAAATAAATTCAACTTGCTGATCGACGGCAGACAGTAGTTTTGAGTTGACACTAAACTCTCTCTCGCTCTCCACTGGAGAAGCTTTCTTGTGTGCGGTCACGCACTCAGGTGCTCTCACGGCGGCGTCTTCGCCGCCGCCTCCAGCGCGTCGTGCGTGGGAGTCGAAGGCGCGTCCCTCCCGTGACGCGGCCGGGCCTTTGCGTAAGACGTGGCGGCGCGCGGCGCGCTTCCGCGTGTGCGATGCCCTGCCCAATTACAACGTTGATCTGACACCCAGCTAATGGCGAGCGCTTTCTAGAAACGAATCTACGCCCGTTTAACACCGGATGACTGCATGACGCGACGCCTGCGGGCCGTGTTACTCCTCCTCTTACGTCGTTCCGTTGATTTATAACGTACCTTTTTTGTAGGTTCAGTCCAATCGGATATGTTGGAGGAGAAGTGTTAAGGGGAACGTGCTTTCATTTCAGATCGAAAAAAATAAAGTTCATTTTCTGGGTAGTTTTAATTCAGCATCAACTTCATTACGTCATTTAATTTTAATATTTTTACAATGTCAAAACATTTCATTAACGTTTTACGACTTCCAGATGTTTAAAGATCAGCCTATTACGTATATTTCAGAATTAAAACTTTAATTGTTCCAAATATTTGTGGAAGTTCGGCGAGAAAGAAAGTTGACCTATTTGCTTCATTCGAAAACAATATCACAACTCGGTTCTGTAATGTTGACAATCAAAAATTAAAAACCTAAGAAAGATGTTTACATTATTTCTCGTTAGTAAGATGTCAACAAATGAAAGCATGGACGAATGAACAACTGTGGTATTGATTCTCATTAAGTGTGTAATCTGTTTTATTTTTGAATAAAAAATCCGTTAATGAAGATGTGATCTGACACTTTGAATAGACACACTGCAACATTTTGATCATATAGTAAATTAATTTTTGTGGTGGCAATGCACTATGATTTTACCCTAAAATATATTCTGGTTTAAAATTAAGCAATCCTCGGTATAATCTCATTAAATAAAACAAGTATGTTCATTATATGTAAGACAAGTCGTTGGAAATAAGCTGGCAAAATATTATGAGTATTAGCAAAACTTAAGAAAAAGTTGTTAGTTGGCTAAAAATGTTGCGAAAGTTATTACTTCGCCAATCGATCTACAGCCTTGAACACAGGTGGAAAGGAAGCAAAATACATTTCCCTCGGCGGTTGATAGTAAATATGCATTCACTCTTGCGGTTACTAATTAGGAAACGGATCCCCCGCAGTGCTAGAGCAGCTCAAGCTGGAATCTGGAGGAGGGGGGACTCGAAGGCGATTGCGAGTCTGGGACGCGAGGTCTATTGAGGGTGAGTGCGCGAGAATGCTATTGCGAGTGTGTGCTTGAGTGCTATTGCGGGGGGTGCACGAGTGTTATTGCAAGTCTGCCCGTGAGTGTGGGTGCGAGTGCGAGTGCGTGTGTGAGCGTGGGCATGGGCGCGAGTGCGGGTGGGCGTGGGAAGGCGCGAGCGGACGCGAAGTGGCGCGAGAAGGCGTCCGCGCCGCCCTCCGCCGTGGGGCTGCCGGGGCCGGAAGGTCAGGGTTCCGCCGCGCGGAACGGACGAGGCCGGATCCGGCGCGCAAGGTCGTTCCGCCGCCGCCGCCGCGGGGGCTGGGCGCGGCCGCGCGGTGAAGGGGTGGCGGCGGGGCCGGTAAGCGCTCGCGCGCGCGCCTTTTGTGTCGCGGTTTCACCACCCGCGCGCGGCGCAAGCACCGACCAGGAGCGCGCGGGCGGCGGCCGCGGCCGGTCAGGCGCGTGGGCGAATGCCGTCCGCTGGGAGGTTGTTACGGCGCTGACCGGTCTCGGTACTAATACGCCAGCAAACCGGCCACCTCAAAAATGTGTTCAGCATCAGCATTTTTGTCAAATTAGGGTTTGTCTACATTTGCGTAGTGAAGTACCCTGCAGTTTGATAGGCTTCTTCAAATTATTTTATATAACAATGGATAAAATCATTATGAAAGGAGGTTGCATATATACAATTTTCTGTTCTAAGAATGTAACTTACACATTCCCATTGTTACAATCTGCAATGATTTGCAGACTCCAAACGCATATTTTCTTTCTTTCATACATTACGAAGGGATCCCGGGTACATGATGTGTTTCTTTCTAAGAAGTTTTCGAAAACTTCCACACTCCCAATGTTCGAATGTGCAGTGGTTTGAGCTGTTAATCACCTGCATACTGTAATAGTATTCATTTTTTTAATTGTTCAAACCACAATGTAAATTTTTTGGAAATGTTTTTACTAAATTGTTGATTGGGAAATTCTAGTAATGGGTTATAATTGCGAGAGAACCACAGCATATACGCTGCAAAATATCTAAATCTGCGATCTACGGTGATGATCTAGAAGGGGAGGGCTGCGGGTGCCGAACCCATTTATGCAGCCGATGTTTACTCTTGTGTTGTGTCACGGGTGACGACCTCCACCCTACATCACCTTTCTAACCTCATCCTAACTTGCCTGGTCTGGTGGCGTAGAAACGCGTTTGAACCGTGTTCGCGTCGAATCTTGACAGCAACGTCCTTACGTGCCTTTCTTCCCTTCGGTAGCGGTATCGCCAAGTCACGAGGTGTCTGGGTCTCGTACCACAGCTGGCGCTACCTGGGTGCACCCACGTGTCCCGCTAGTGCGTTAATGGCAATCTCACTGGGGCCCGCGGGCTTCCCTTTTAAGGAATTGCAAGAAGTACGAAGTATGAGATGAGGGCTCGCGGGCCACATAAGATGATGGAATGGGTGAACTTTTTAGAACTATCGTGCTCATTTGGAGGACATACCAGTCCTAGCCGGTGGGGAGGACGGAGGAAAAGACATAAGAACGAACGCAGTGGTTACTACGAGAACACTACTAATCTTGACTCATACGTCCAAAGAGGCAAATATGCCAACAAGATTTTCAGTGATAGTTCATTTCATTGCTGCTCGACATACTGTTCCTTTATATTAAGCTCCATGGTCACTATGAGACTCCGCACTAAGTATAATACATTCTTCTTGTTCTTTTCTTCTTCTTCTTCTTCTTCTTCTTCTTCTTCTTCTTCTTCTTCTTCTTATTATTATTATTATTATTATTATTATTATTATTATTATTAATATTATTACGAACGCTTTTATTGTGACTTACTGGTAAAATTAGTTTTCTTCCTTTTTGAAATTTTGTTTGATGTTTTTTTACTAATGTGTTTTCGAGTGAAAAGTGACGTCGTGGGTCACTGGAGAAAAAATGAAAATAAAATAATAGAAATTTGGGAGATGTGTATGTAAAGCAGGGCAACTAAAACAGGTTTGAGAACTCAGACCATCCACGGGAGTGTTGAATAAAAGAATCGCTGAAAGGCCCCCGTATCACGGCCCCGCGATCAGTCTCCGCCTCCACCTGTGTCACCGCCTGCGCCTCCGCCTCTCAGCGGGGACTCCCTCCGCTCGCGCGAAGAATGAATGACGCGGTTTGTGCAACGTGTCTGCGCTGGTAAGCGCGCCTTCCCGCCCCGCCCGTCTGGCTCCTCCAAACCCCGCTCTCTCAACCATTCGTTATCACTCTCTTCTCGTTTACTACCTTATATTCTTGCCGCTTTTCTCCTCTCTTCTAGTTTTCTCTCCTTCCCTCTCTTCTGCCCTCTGCTCCTGTATTTTTTTCTTTCCTCTCCTCTCTCGCTTGCTCTGCGTCGAGTCGTGCCGCTCTTACTCGCTATGATCCACCCCGTACCTCCCCGCAGTGTCACACCAGGCTCGGCACGCCGTGCCAAGCAGGTTCGCTCCGTCCTACCCCTGTCCGCCCCCGCCCCCGAGACCCCCGCCCTCCCCGCCTGCCGTCCCGGCCGGCCTACGCCCCTCGTGCGGTTTGCGCGATACTAGACCATTACTGCACAGTTGCATCACGACGGCGAGGCGCGCGGTGACGGATATGTGCGAAGGAATTAGTGCAACGTTCTTTCGGGTATCATTAATTACAGCGAGTGGCGCGAGTGGAGTTGATGCGTTAGACGGACTTGGAGCTTGGGGGCGTAACGGGTTTTCAGGAAACCTGGCGCTGTAGCTACTGCTTTCTGACATCATCCGTAATTTTTGTTATTTAAATTAAGAGAAATCGGAAGCAACACCTATTTCTAATATCCAAAGATCTACAAGATTAGAACGTTTATGTGCTCAACATAAGCAGAATTTAAAAAATTTGCGTACATTATTGATGATTATCATCTTTTGCCGTAATAATGTTGATAATTTCGCGATAAAATTAATGAAGACACTTTGTGAGAATGTAAAATTCAGCCACATTGTGTCAAATTTAGTTCAATGTATTAACTTCCGTTCAATTTTATGGTCTAAGGTTTGACGATATAATAGTCCCAATGCGAAAAGTAGGATAAGACGTTTCAAGTGGCGTTCATTTGGTTTTACATTTAGTTTATTGTGTAGTTAACTTATCGTGAATTTTTAATTACATTACAAATTTTTCATTAAATGAATGCTATTATTTTTAGGAAGTTCGTATAAAAAACAGTTTTTGAAGTATAACTAAGAGTTACGTAAAGATTTTAATATTTACAAATGCGGTGAAAGATACCCGGATAACTCCCGTGGAAATGTGATCAACAATGAAAGCATAACTCCGCGTGAAAGAAGGCCAAGAGCAACTGAAATTTTTGTAGGAATGAGTCTTGGATTAAGCTTTAACAAAGATTAAACAACTCTTTCTACGTACTGAATATAATATTTTTATTATAACTGAAAAGTTTACTGTAAAGCATTACTGACGCGTTTTTCAATATTTTTCAACATTAGATGTGTGATGAAGAATTAGATGTTAGATGAAGTGTCGCGGCACATGAGACGATCGTTCTGATTGTTCGAAAATAAAAGTAGGTACGTATTATTTAATAAATTGTTTTAAATGAATATCATAAATGAAACAGGGCTTACTATGCTAAGAAGCTATTACAACCTACGAATATGATACACATACGAGTAAGGGCTTTTTTACTCGCTTTAGCACCTTAGGAGCAAATAGTGCGCGTGCGATACGACTTTTCTTGGAGAGTCCGAGGAACGCTTCCTCAAATCTACGGAAATGAAAATTAAAAGTAAATGTTCTCGCGTTAAACGTAAATTACTAACATATGCGAGGTTTTTTTCATCCTGTGCTGTAAGGAGGTAATTCGTTTTATGCGAAAAAAAATATTCTTACTCTTAATGAGTTTTCCAAGAAATGGTACATTCCAAGAGCATTCAAGTTATTTCAGGGGACTAAAATTTCTGCACATTGAAGTATATCTCCAACTAAACTAGACCGTCCTAGTTACTTAACAGATGTGCAAATCTATATGATGCAATTAGAGGAAAGGGAGATATCCGAGCTCGTAAATTACAACAAAAACAAAATAGTATGAATTGTATTGGACTTGCTATCGACGAATTATGAAAACCTTAGAGGCATGCAGACAATAAAACAAGGTCGCCCGAAACTGGCGCAACGTTCGCCGCGCAGCAGGAAGAAAGCCATTATCGCGCCTCATTTTCAATCTCACAATGCGCCCGAATTCCTGGGTTCGGCGCCCCGCTGCCTCTCACCGCGGCCCGGGGCGCTCCTCCCCGCGCGCGTTCCGCGGCTCGCGCACGCGGCCCTGCCCCAACCTTCACCCAGTTGCGTAGCCCGCGCCCGCGCCCGCGCAAGCGCTTTCTCCCCCGACGCGCGCGCCACGCGGCCGCGGCGGGCTTTCGCCCCGGCGAAATGCCCCGCCCCCTCCAACGCCGCCCCTCGCACAGCGCTGCCCCGCCCGCGTCCTTCGACGGCCTTCCCCTCGGCCGCCCTTCCGAACGCCCGCGCCACCCCGCCACGCCCACCAGTCGACCCTGCGGTGGCCGCTGATCTGGAGCGCCCGCGTCGCCCCCGCCCCGTGGAGCTGCGTAACTCGCCACTTTCCTCGCCACTCGCCCCTGCTGGCCGCCATTTGAATGATCTGTCCCCCCTCCCCATCCCTTACTGCCAGACTGGTGGAATGTGTGGCCTTGAGATGTGTCGACACCTCGTGAATGATTTTTATGACGTCTATCTCGGGTTATGACTTACGGTATGCGAGATTTCTGGGGAAACGTTATAATACATTAAGTGAAGGATTTTGTTTCAGATTTCAGTTACCGTTACGTATGTACCCTTCTAGAAAGAGTTTCAGACGCAGCTATATACCATACGCTTTCAATAGATTGAGAAGCTAGTGTAATAAAAAATAATAGAAATAATGAGAATGCAAATCATCATTTACTGTCATGAATGAATTCAACAGCGTTTTGCAATATAGCATTCAAGGTAGTTTTTTCAAAAACCTGCCAAAGTTGTTTTACGCATATCTTCTTCGGTCGTACGAGATGATTTGTTTCGGAATGGGGCATTTTGTAACCTATTTTTCATCTTTTTCAATTATTACTCTAATGTTGAATGCAATTTTTAATCTTAATGTAAAGCGTATTATTCGAATATTTTATATCCCGGATATGTGCATATTCAGTTGTTTTTTATTTCCATTACACGCGTCGAGCATTCCTAAAGTACGAGAAGAGTATTCCAAATTACGGATAAAGAGATGGTTAATAAGCCCGACGTAAGCCACCAGATGTAACATACAGGTTAACGGCATGGCAACGGCACACGGTCCGTATCCTTGACGTATTCAGCCCTACTTTTTTCAGTTCTTTTCTTCCGTATTGCCCCGTAACCTTGCGTGTCAATTGTGTGAGCCACTCGCTAATTGTTACGCAACTGTCCAGCTGCGGTCGCCTCCATTCACTTTGATGAACTGTTTGATGTACTTAGGTGGAAAGTGGGTGTGCCATTGGAACAGGAAGAGAGAGAACGTGGAGAGTTTTACGATTGGGGGTTTCTTGTTATCTACTTACCAATTGTGAACTCGCATCGTGTGAAAATGTTGACACGCTACTACCAAAATCAGAAAGATCATTGTGTGATTTTTAATATCTGGTAGAAAACACAAAGTTCAGAATATTCCCGTTTCCGAAATTGATAATGATTCATTTATTAGAGGTTTCTAAAACATATTTTTTCATTATAACTACTTTACATCATCCACCTTCCTCCATGACGCCCGTGTTATCGACGACCAATCCTTGTGGAATTTGTGGTTGACGAAGCGATTTTTGGCGTCTTTCCCCTGAGTTCTCCCCCTTGTCCGACTTCTCTTAACAACATTGCTCCATCTTTCACCTCATCGTCATTTCCTGTGTGTACTCGTGAGTTTTAATCAGTCATGGGCATCAATGACATTAACAATTGGAGAACCTATAAATCCAAATAAATAAATAAAGCACTCTGCGGAGAATTCCATGTATGTTAATTTGAGAGAACGAATTGAACAGATTTTGAAGGACGTGTAGTGTTATGTCTCCCCAAATCAAAGTTTTCAATGGTTCTCAAATTATACTAAACCTGTCAAATATATCTGACGTGCTGAATGGACAGGACTATTAAGTGGTGGTTCCACACTCAATATTTGAGCCTCCAACACATTGTCATGCTAACAACCACACTAACATTATTTTAAGCGTCGCACGTGCGAACAGAAACATGTCTTTTCGTTTATATACTGTTTTCTTTACCTCATCCTCCATTACCGCGCCATTCCCTAACTTGTTCTAAGACTCAGTTCGATCTCGTGAACATTTGCTACTCCGACTGTGTTGTTTCCTCCACGACCTCATTGAGTGATTTTACCCATGTTAGTTCTCTACATTGCTGACTATAGAAATCCCTCAACCCTGTGCTCAGCGCCTTCCGTATACGTCTTACACATTTAATTCCAAAGCGCCTTCCATGTTGCCAACCATAATATTGTGTTATCACCATTCACGTAAGCTTATTTTTTTGTCCTACGCTCGCACACTTACTCTCACACTTTCTCAATCTTCCACACTCTCCTGGAGCATGTCGCCAACCTCACCTGCCAAAAGGATAAACTACGTGATATCGCCGTGTCATTTGCACTTTTGCTGGGGACGTCTTTGCTCAACCAAGTCCATCTTATCCACCTACATTCAAATCCTGCACTCACGCATTGCCTCCTTATTATCATCCTGTACAGCCCACTGAATGCATGTTTACATCACTTCTCTTGTACGTCCCACACAATCATCTGAACGTTATTTCATCGTTCCCCTTACGTAGTCCTCCTTTACAGTCACCTGCACACCCTCATCTCTATACAGTCGTTCCTACAGTCATCCACCCCCTATTCTCTTATCACATTCTGTCGTCCCCATCTCTTCACCATATCCCATCACCCCAACCCGATAGCCAAATTTTTCATCTCGAGCTGTCACCCTAACCATCACTCCATCCCGTCACGCAAACCCATTGCGTCATCCCAACGCATCCCGTCATCTCATCCCGTCATCCCATCTCATTTACCCCATGCCATCAACACTTCACCCTCACCTCTGTCTTACCATCCCTGCACTCATCCATATGAACTTCTAATTACGTAGACACCTTGTCTCAACGACGTTTCAGGCGACCCCGCCAGCAAAGCCCGTTCCCCTCGCCCTCCTCCATTATCGCGGCCATCAATCGCGACTCCTTCCTGGCACCGGGGCGCCCATTCACGCGTCGAGTTCCGCGTCGCGTCTCCCGTTCACCCTCACCTCTGTCTTACCATCCCTGCACTCATCCATATAAACTTCTAATTACGTAGACACCTTGTCTCAACGACGTTTCAGCCGACCCCGCCAGCAAAGCCCGTTCCCCTCGCCCTCCTCCATTATCGCGGCCATCAATCGCGACTCCTTCCTGGCACCGGGGCGCCCATTCACGCGTCGAGTTCCGCGTCGCGTCTCGTCGCGTCCCATCGCGTCGCGGCGCGCTGCCCAGTGCGAGTGCAGCGCAGCGCGGACGCGCGTCTCCGCGGCGCCGCCGCCGCCGCAGCCACTGTCTCCTCCGCCCGTTACGTGTCAGATGGCCGATACCGCGTCCTCCCCCGCCTTCGCCGCCGCGGTGGCGTGTGGCCGCCAAAGGAAAGCGAGAGTGGCCTCGATACGCGGCCGCGCCGCACCGCGCCGCGCCGGCCTCTGCCGCGCGGAGATCGCTCTGAGGGCGGAACAGCAGAGCGCAGTCGCGCGCGCGGTGTTGGGGCGGGGGCGGGGCGAGGGCGGGGGCGGGGCGGGAGTGTTGGCGCCCGCGTTGCGTCGCGCCGCCCACCCTCCGAGGCGAGGCGTCTCGCTCCACCGATATCCAAATTCGCCGGCCACGCGCGAGGGAGAGCGCCATTCGGAGCGCATCCGCGACGCGACGCGACACCCACGACGCCTGTCGCCCGACGTCGCGACGCCTGGGGAATAATTTCCTTGCATTCATTGAGTTGCGATTGCCTGTAGTGTTCGATGCATTTCACGTATAGGTGCAGGGTTTCCTGAAGAATGGGAGAGTTGTTTGTGATTGGTAAAGGGATGATTTAATATTTCTGAAATTTACTCGTTTCGGTGTCCATTTAATTTGTAATAAAATGGTCCAATCCTGAAGTATCCTGTCTTTAAACGTAGAGTGAATATTACAATGCATTTCCTTTTTTCGAATTCTAAAGATAATTCTAATATAATGGTATACCCTTAGAGTGCGACCTGTTTTTAATGTTTTTGTTATATCTAAACGCAAGAAAACGTGTGCAGTTTGCTCTCCTTCCCTCTACATCACTTACAGGTTTTGCTGGTTTAGGCGATGAATAATTGAACACTTTTTGTGAACGAGGGATATTATGCTCATTTCTTGTTTTTCTGGAAAGAATGGGGTTTAAATGAGAATAAAGAGTTATGAGAACGTTCTACTGGAAATATTTCACCGGTATCCTGTTATGTATAGTTGAATGTGAAGATTAATTATTTGTTTTTCTGTAATTTTTGGGTAATGCCATTGTGATGTCCTAATAATGGGAGCTGAAATGATTAATTCAAGCAAAGAGAGGGATTTTGTAACTTTCAAAAGCATTAACTAAATCAGTTTATTCTGTAAAGTAACGTATACATAATTGCTGTCGTTTTTTACCCTTCTTCAACACTGGTAAATGTCATCACTATATTTGAGAAATCATCGACCTCTCTGTGCTACAAGCTACAGGATGAAGCCCTGGTCTGGGCTACAAGCTACAGGGTAAAGCCAGGTGCCACACGCGGTGGGCCGTTGGAGGAGGAACGCATCCGCTCCCCCCCCCCCGCCTCACACACACTTCGCCCACGCCTCCTTTCGCCTCGTCAGAAAACCGCACCGAACTCCGCTGCTTCCAGCACTGGATTTTAAGTGATGCCGATAGAATCGCAATGGACGATAGAATCACGATTCAATCGAGACAGTAATTGCTCTTTCTTTCCGATTCAATTACTTTGATTTGGGGTATTTATTTCTTTGTTTATTTATTTGTTAAATAAATAAAATCAGTTGAAAACTGTGTGGGCTTACTACGGAGGGAAGATTTTTTATGTATTCTTGTTCAATATCATTGATTCAGTATCATGTATTGTGAGTACAGTAGTTCTTCACGAGCACTTCTGTATTTACGACGCAATACATAACAGGCTTTGGCATTTGTAAAGTTTTAGAAATGAATGATATTTATCGATTTATTAACGATACGTTTCGTCTGCGTAAAATGATAAGAAAAAGAAAGATATAAC
Source organism: Gryllus longicercus (assembly GCA_038098605.1). Classification (NCBI taxonomy): domain Eukaryota; kingdom Metazoa; phylum Arthropoda; class Insecta; order Orthoptera; family Gryllidae; genus Gryllus; species Gryllus longicercus. Next base: position 3,071,465 of record JAZDUA010000127.1, on the reverse strand, counting down.
CAATATAAGCATTCTGCCTCGGATTGAAAATGGCGTCATGTCAATTTTAAATCAGAATTAGTGTAAACCAAAAGTTTCAAATATTACAATGTTTTAGTATTCACCTTACGAATTTTTTAACCTTTATTTGTCAAGCATTTTTGAAACCCTTGGACATTTTTGCCACGGGCATTAAAATAAATGCCAAGAATTGAATGTCAAAACATAATTCGCCGAACGATGTTGAATAAGACGACCTGGATAGCCAAGGTAGCTAAAAGTAAACCAAGGTACCAACTCAGCGCTTCGGTGCGAAGGGTGGCGGGGTAGAGTCCTGCCGTGCTGGTTGTTTGTCCCTTATCTCTCATGTATGTGTTATTGCGGAGGGGCTCGAATTCTTCTGACCCCGGATCGGGGAAGGCCGCAAGAGTGTTGATGTCTAGTGTATGGTCGATTATGTGTCCCATCGGGATGTAAAGGGTAAACGGATGTAGGCTGGATTAAAACCGGAGCAAAAACAATTAAATAAGTACATGTATATTGCAAACTGTTTGATATATTTTAAATAAAATATTTTAATTTTTTCTCTGTTCTGATTTAAATGTAGTATATGTCTCTAAAAATTGTGTCTCCTTCCTTTACAAATATGAAGTTGCTTTTTCCTGTTCAGGTCAATATTTCCTATACGTCTTTTCTGCCATTTCTGTAAGCAATGCAATATCTGACCCCGCTACTTCTCCCTTCTTCGAAATCAGCGCACACTGTCGTGAAGTATGTCCTTCACCAGCTGAAAGTTTTAAAATTATTATTATTATTATTATTATTATTATTATTATTATTATTATTATTATTATTATTATTATTATTTCTACTAGTAGTACATTTTGTAGAAGAAATAGTTTGAATATTAACTTTCGAAAAAAAATATTTTCTCTCACATAATATAATTTGTCACATTTGTTATTGTGCTTCTATAGAATTTGTTTCTTTTCTTAATATTGCGTAAAAGACTGTTCGCTGAAGTTAGTGAAATAAAGATATATTTTCATTTAAGTCACTAATATATCAGTTTGAACGATACCTAGAATTGTTCATAAGTATTTTTTAATTCTGTACCTTTGTATCGGGGATCACGATTACCCCTACCTACCCTACCTACCCACCTACCCACCCAGCTCATGCGCGAGTTGCCTGAGACAATAGTCTATCTAAATTCACCGCCCGATATCTGCACCCATTGCAAGCACATGGGCCGCATCCCCCCCCCCCCCCCCCCCCCGCCAAACGCAGACAAACTGGCAGGCAGGGCGCCGCGATGTGTGCGCCGGATGCGTGCCATCAGATAGAGCGCGTTGCAACTGCACTGGCTCATCCGCCCCGCGTTCGCATGCGGCGCGCGCGGCCGCCCACGACGCTTTCCGCGACGCCGCCGGAATGCGGCTCCCCTCGCTCGGCGCGGTTTCATTGAGTCGCTTGCAGCAGGCGCGGAGGCGGCGGCGGCGGCAGGCGGCGCACGTCCGCAGGCGCGCATCCAGAAATTCCGCAGGGCTGGGACGATAGGGGTGCGCGCGGCTGTTGCGCCAGGCGGATCGGGCGTGTGCGGTTCCACGGGAATTCGGACCTCTCGCTGGATTCCACTCTTTCGATTTGACAAAGTGCTGATTATTCGGATATTTCGATTACATTCTTCGTTTCTCAGAAATTATTTGTTTGTGTTGTTTAATGTACAGTCACTTTCCACCCCTCATTTCAGCTTGTTGACTTCAATTCACATGTTTCTCGTGGCTTTCCCTTTGCTTTCTTTCTTTATTTTTTCTTTCTTTCTTTCTTTTTTCTTTCTTTCTTTCTTTCTTTAATACTCTCTCGACATCTGCGTTAAGGTTACAAAGGCGTAACTGATGTCGTAGGCTTCCGCGGCCAGAGTCATGATCTGGGCTGTCCTGGTGACGCCGCGTCAATGGCTGAGGTGCCATCGATAGCACGGGGGCATCGGGGGCACCTCAGCCATCGACGTGGCGTCACCCGGACAGCCCAGATCAAAAGCGTAACTCCACCCGATTGCTGAGCTTAGTGCTCTTATAGTTCACCTTTCTGACCAATAGTTTACTTTCAGACTCTCTTTTAATATCAAGATCTGAGATTAAAAATCTAATGCTTTGAATAACTTCATTGTGCCCAAATACATATAGAAGTTAATATTATTGATTTAAATGTTTTCATTTGTCGCTTGAATACCACGATAATGCGGTAAAATGTTCTAAGAAAATACCACAAATATGATTTCGAAGGGGTTTTTTGGGTGTTTACTAGTATTCCTGATATTTTTCTGTCTTGCTGTTGTTCAACTGCTTTTGCCGTGATGTCTAGAGCCCCGCCTAGATCACTTCCTCCGACCGCCGTCACGGAGAATTGAACCCGAGACCCAGGAATTCCAGGCGAGTTGTGCGTGGTGTGGCGTGCCACGCGAGGGCAGTGAAAGCGGTTGGCATTCGCCAGCGGCGCCTGCGGAAACGTCTCGGGGGGCCTCCCGGCGCGGCGCCGGGCGAAGGGCGATGCGGCGCGGCGCGGCGCGGCGGACACAGGGTCGAAAGGGGCCACGAGCCACACGGGGACCGAAGAGCGGCCGAATCCTCCTTAGCAAAGCCCGACACGCGAACTTGTAAATCTGCCGACAAGCTACCTGCTGCATTGTGCATCATTGGAGCAGCGATTTGTCACCATCTGATTGTCACCATCGATTTGTCAACTCTGGGTCGTTGGGGAAGCAATGGACCAGATAGCTGTGGCAGCTTTAATATAATACGGAAACAGTAAACGGCTTAAAGTACGTTAGGCCACTTATGTTGTAAACTGTGGCCACCTGATGGCTTACGCTAATAATAGCCAGTAATACGGTGCCGAAATTGGAGAGTTCAAACCTGTTTACAACGGTCGATTTTCACAGGACGGAAAATCTTCAAGCGAGACAAGGCTCCCTTGGTGCTTGTGAACAAGCTCTTGGAAGATTGAATTCTCCGACAATTCCCAATCCTAATTAGATTGCATACTTCCTTAGACGGAGAACGACGGAAGAAACAAATATCATGATTGAGGTGATGGTTGTATCTTGCGAATCTTGTATTCTGGCGACGCATGTAGAAGTCCGGAAATGATTGTTAACGTCGGGGGCCTCCATGTGATGCAATACAGCTAATGTCGGGTCTGGACGAATTGACAAGTTTCGAGAGTCCGGGCTTTAGACGACAATGGCTGCAGTAGATAAATGTAAAATTACTGACCTACCTAGCGGAGGCCACCTAGGCTGGGCGCCGAGAGTCTCTGGGGTCATGTGTTCCAGTCCCGCCTCGGTCATGCGCTGTCATGGTTTATAATCCTTTCATGTCACATAATTCATCTCTAAGACTTACGTCCGTTGTTGATACGGAGATTGCTCTCAAAGACATTTCCTTTAGTTGTCTCTAGTTCTTCTCACGTATTGTAGGCAAAAACGTGTCTTAGGTCACTGCGATGACCCACTGTGTCATGTGATGGAAGGTTGTTTGAAACAAATTAGAAAAATGCAAGTTTCCATTTGAAAATAACGATCTGTAGTCATTTGCCTACGATTTACATGGTGCTTTCACTTTCAGTTTTAACTGCAAACGACAAACACCCCGTAGCATTACAAGAAACGTCAATGCTTGCAGAAAACATTTAAAAAGTTAATTAAGAAAAATAAAGTTCAGAACAATCTTGGTTAATTTAGAAAAAGTTAAGAACATGAATTTCTCATTTCTCCTTTTAAATATTTGTTTAAGAAACAAATATTAGTTACAAACTGTTCCAATTTTTGTCGTCTGGAAAGCTTGTTTAAAAAATACAAAAAACATTCTGCGATAAGCAATATATTTTTTTTTCATAATGCTTGTTTAATTGTAGTTACAGTTATCGTATAGGAACTTTTAATTATTTAAATTAAAATTTCGTATATTACAATATAAAAGGATTTTACGCCCCACTTTTGTGTATGTGTACAGCATTATTTTCATTAACGAAAAATGTTATTGTGAAAGAAAAAATATTGCAAATATCTATTTTTTAAATGTGAACGGGACTTCTTCAAATAATGATGTTACTATTGTTTTATAATGTAACCAATAAAATAATATATAATAATTCTTTCACGAAAGACATGATAAGGTGTAAGGATAGAGTCCTTATCTATAGCTGATTTGCCCTTGAAAATATATATATTTTTTTTTTACATCGGATCGAATATTTAGTTAACTATTCGTGCCGAAAACGCTCATTTCTTTCCGTAATCAGGAGGAATTCAACTTATATAGGGTTTAGGGTAGTGATCACGGAATTAAGAATACCGAATACACTTCTTCCGTTAGCAGATCACACACAGTATTGAACTGTTGTGACGAAAAATAAATAAACTTTAAAAAAAGTCCAGAAAACTGCATCTGCCTTTGTAAACATCGTAGGCAACGAGGATTCGATAGGTGTTCGGGGGCACTGTGCGCGCAGGAGCTCCCGCTGCGCCGGGGCTGGTGGCACGCGGGATCGCTTCATCTCTTACGGCATCTTGATTGCTAACTCATTCCTTTCTCTGCGTGAGATTTGCTCTTTAAAGCGGACAGGTGGCCCGGGCTGAGGGTCGCCCTCGGTGCTCTCTACGTAATTGCATCCCGGAGACGTTTTTGTTTTAGGCTCTTCCGTAATGGAGCTGGCGTTGCTTCGGCGGGGCTTCCTTGGCCTTTGTGGCTGAACAATTGCCTCTCTCATGGCGGGAGTCCAATGCGTATTTGAGAATTGAGTTCAATGTGGAAAGGGCTGTAGTCCTTTTGTTCCAAGTTTGATCAAAGGGTTTTCGCAGTCCGTGGCCTCTGAAGCCAATGTGACAAAAACAACTGTAAAATTGAATGTTTACTGAAATATGAAGGTGAATCCACGTCAGTATTATCCCAGTGAGAATCTTAGAAATTACTGAAAGCCGAAAAATCGAATGAAAATATAATTAAAAGGTTGTATTATTGATCATTTGTAACCGCAAATATAGCTTGTCGATAGTTATTTTTAATTCAGCTGGTTTGGACTTTTTGGAGCGTAACTTTAGAGCCATTCTCAGGAGAGAGATAGATAGATAGATAGATAGATAGATAGATAGATAGATAGATAGATAGAGAGAGAGAGAGAGAGAGAGAGAGAGAGAGAGTGCGAGCGAGAGAGGGAGCGATTTAGAGAGAGAGACAGAGAGCGAGCGAGAGAGAGAGACAGAGAGAGAGCGAGAGAAAGCGAGAGAGAAAGAGCGAATGAAAGTTGTCTTAAAAAAAAGATGCATAATAAAAGTATGATAAGAAAAAGTTAAAATCTGTCAAATGATGAATGGGTTACGTACCTTACATGAATATACCAGCCAAGAAAATATGTTGTAATTGCATGTTGCTGCAAGGATACATCACCCAGAAGTTGGAATGGAACGAATTGGATTATACCTCATACGTCATGCAGAACACCTAGGGCACAGAAGTTACAGCAAAGAAGAATGAATTTTGTGAAATAGAAACCTGATATAATCCTTGAGAAAGGTCTTATTCCCATGGGCGAAATTATAGAATCCTGCAAAGTTTAAAACTACTCTCGGCAAATTATGTCCGCGCTTAAAAGAAATAGTCAATACACATCTTTCAATCATAAATTTTAGCAGCCGTTAAGAAGTAACAGGATGTAAATATAATTGAAATATCGACTGGAGAATTGCACCATATCAACATATATCACCTGCACCGTGATCAGGAAAAGAAACATTTACCACAATCATTTGTTGGCTTAATTAGAGAGAATAAAATGATTCGTATCATTGACACGTACGCGATACTTGTGCTCATTATTAATGAAAGCCGTCTGTATATATTAAAGTTCATTTCTTATTGGAGTTGAAGCAGTTAGGTGGCGCGTTTTATAATGGCATCATTTGAAGTTTGTGGATGAATTGAATTATGAGCAATAGAATGGATGATGGTCAAGATTAGAATATGATTACATGTATTATATGCATGCATTATAGTTTTCTACTCGTATGCTTTCTTGTATTCAAACCGCGCGATGTAATGGGTAATGTAGTTATTAAGTTTCCTTGTATCTTCTGATTGCAACGAGAAGATGTAGGAAGGCCATTTGTGCATTTTAAATGTAATGAATTATATGTAATTTTTTGAACATTTATAAAATAAATGCATACGTAATATACGTCATAAGCATTGCGAGTTTAAAATTGCACAACTGCTGCTTCGCTGATATCATAACCTCATAATTTGAAATTAAGTGACGAAGTGGAAGAGAGCGACCAAACGACTCACAGTTCGTCTGAATCGCACTGAAAGCAATCACGCGTCAGACATCCTTGCCCGGCCGCCCGGAGGTCCACGTGGTCGGCGCTGAGTGGAGGCTGCGCTACGGCGGCGACGCCTCGGGGCCGGCGCCCGCGGCCGTCACCCGTTGAGCAAACGCTCTCGGCGGCCGGCCAGGCAGGCAGGCCAATTATCGGAAGACAAAGCCGGGCCTTGGGGCCGGCCCGCGCCTCACCACGCCTCTCACTGCCCGGCCTTCACCCGGCCACCCGGCCGCTCCCGACCGCCTTCTGCTCCCGGGGCGCGTCTAGTAAGGTGATTTTTTGAGAGGAACTACAAGTCCCTTTGCGGTTTTGTTGCTGCACGGGGGGCTTTGAATTATTCCGGATATAAAATTCCAAAGGAGGGAAATCATCAATGAGGAAAAGCACAAGCTCCTTCTCCAACCTTGTTGTAATAGAGTATCTTATCTCACTTGAAAATCTTTGGTTCGGCTTTGAAAGGTGTCCCAAATTTGTAGTTTCCAGGGAATAAACATGTTTGTAATGTAAAAGAAAATTCGTATAATGTAGAGGGTACTCCAAACACTTTCTTCCTAAAGGGCTTTTACCAGCCGACAGCCGATACCCTTTACCCCCCAATGGGAAGCGAGACCCTCCACGGCAACACATACATGAGGGACAAGGTACAAAGAACCATAACTAAGGCGGGATTCGAACCTGCAACCCTTCAGAGTATGTTCAGTCATAACCAATAGCCGATGATGAAGTCGATAGTACAAACGATGTATGCAAATATAGATAATCAACTTTAACTAATAAGATTACTTATAAATTATATAGTTCTGTTCCAAGATTAATTAGGAGTAATTGATATCAGCAATGTGAGAGTGAATATAGTATATCCAGATCTATTAGAACAGATAATATGTGAAAGTGACTATCCTGGTTCCAGTGACGTTATGCTAATAGCATTTTCTACTTCTTCATACATTTGGTTTATTTGGTCTATTACAAAAGAACTAGCTGTTCGTGGCACTTCCGGTGTATGTGTTCATGTTTAAAATTTTATTCGTGCTCTGCAACTTCACAATAAAAAAATATAGCTTAACAGTTACCTAACTCATCCATTTCGAGCATATAAAGTTAGCTCAGCTCTCAAGAAACTCAGCTCAAATTTGTTATCTACAATAGGGGTCACTGTGTCAAAGTTGTGCTTGCTCTCCTTGCTGTTCGCATTGACCCTCGCTGGCATTAGTTAAAAGACCGGCGCTCGTCGTAAGCAAACGCAGACAAGTGCACTTCTTTTGTCCAGTAATTATGATCTCTAACCCTGGCGAATGACCACCCAGGTGGTGAAGTGGGTTACAGAGGTAACCACAGCACATTAGCCGAAGGTTGAAGTTTCGTATCCAGCTGTGTTTTTGTACCGGTGGAGTTTATGAAGATTAAAAATACACATATTGTCAGTGCAATATAAGTACTTATTATTACATTTTTATTCAGAAACGTTAAGCAAGATTGATTCAAGAATGTAAAACAGTCTTGGGTCAATTATGTAATTGTCTCTTCTTTAAGTTATGCTTGGAAAATAATAGTTTGTTGGGAATTGTTTCTATGTTGTAAACCTGAGTGATTGCACCTGTCTCTAGAAAAGTATTTTCTTGTGAAGTTCACCCTCTTGGTCTTCAGAAAGCGGTGTATTTGTTAAAAGGTAGCAACATTACAGAAAAAAAAACTTATTTTCCTTACGTTGATCAAGCTGCATTTTCTCATCTTTTAAATTCACGTACTGTCTCGAAACTTTAATGTTCTTCCTACAATGTATGTTCTTCAGGTTGTTACTTATTTTTAAACGTTTCTGTAAAAAAGGAAATAATGAATATTTTAATTGTCATTTTTTAACAGTTTCATTATTTTTCAACATTATTTTTCATTTTATAATTTTCATTTTTCTTTCATTTTTTTTTCTTCAAAAATTGATAAATGAAACAGGTAGACATATATGATACATGATTAGTCATTGCAGGTTCGCGCACAAAACTATGTCTTCTGCGAAATAATGTCATTATTTGTACTTTGTTACAACCTGTAAATAAATAAATAAATAAATAAATAAATAAACATGAATACGAAATATTTCGTATTATATGGCTCAAGAAAAATGTTATATCTAACCTAAATACAAGAATCATTAGACAGTTTGTTGTTATATGTTAATTTTTACCTTATCTATTATATTTTGACGTCTGAACTTGAGATACACTTTTTGTCCCGGCATGTACTATGTTCTGGGCTTGGTAAATACAGTCGACTCTGGTTGTAGTTAACTGGGATTCAGTTAACTTCTGTTTTAATGAACTGAAGTCACTGGTTCTGATTCATAAACAGTGGAAGATTCTTTTACAGAACTCAGAACATATATTATAGTGAACATGGTAAATATAATTTTAAAGGGAAAATTCACCTCAGATCCACATGTTCATGACAGTTTTGGAGGTAAATTGTTTCTCGTATATTTTTTGTAATATTTACGATGCATGCAAAGAACAAGACCACTGAGAGAATTGCTCATCAATGTTCTGTTCAGCCCGAATACTTACTTCATGGACGCGGAGCACATGTTGAAAACTTGTAAAATCCATCAAGCTAGCAAATTGTGAATGCGGAGAAAATGACTTCTGAAACAGAATAAAAAAAGTATGATGTATTTGTACTTTTGTATTTAGCCATTATGTGCCCCGGAAAGGGCAGTTGTCCTTAGCGCCATTAGATCCCGGGGTTCGTAATCAGTCACCCAACCAGGAACCTGCGATGTCTCGAATTCGCTTAACATTCGTGACTTCACGTAGCGACTCCGACTATCGACTCCGCTTTCGCGGTCGCGGCCTTTCAGTATAATCATTCCAGCATTCGCCTGGATGACCGAGGGAAACTCCTGTCTGGATGGCCGGCTCAGGGATTGATCCCGGACCTTCCGAATGCGAAGTCAGCGCGCTATGTTCGGAACCACTTCGCTCGGTAAGTATGATGACGAAGGTACAAAAAAGGAATTGTTCCAACACGGCAAAAAGCTTTGAAGGTTGTGAAGACTGCACTAGATACTTAGTGTGTGGACATAACAGAATAATGTGTGAAGAAAGCAATAAGATATTTAAATTTTAAATTTGCGTCTCTTTGATAATTGAGTGTAGCTACGAAAACAATTAATCATGGTTGAAAAATTGTATTTAATTTTGGGATCATCAGATATAGTGAACAAAAATATTTGGACTTAGAGGTTCAATATGGAGTCGACTGTTGTATGTAATAATAATAATAATAATAATAATAATAATAATAATAATAATAATAATAATAATAATAAATGTATATCTTAAGCGCATAAATAAGCATATCACTTTTAAGATATCAAAATGGGTTTACTATGTAATAAATAATTTGTAGTTATTAACATGCAACGTATTCCTTTGTTTCTCTAATGTAATTTACCTCGTACACTCCTTGTGTCTTCTTTCTCGTTCGTCCTTGAGGACCATCGCGGCCTCCGGTACAGCTCAGTTCGAAATCGCAGGTTTTCGGTATGCTGCACTAGTTTTTGCAGTCGGTCTGGACACGGTTTGTTGCCTTCGAGGAACTTCACTTTTCCTCCCGCGACGCCGCCGGTGGACCAGGCTCGCTTTCATTGCCATCGAAATCCTGTTAGTCGAGGCATTATTCACCCTCCGGGGCAGCTCTTTGTGCGCCGCTTGCCAACATGTCCCCGCAAGGTCTTTCGCTGCGTCTTTTTCGTGGAAGCTCTGTGGAGAATTGAAGATAACGAGTTTCTTGTTCTTAGGGAACTTATTCTCCGGGTGATCTGCTGCGAATGGCACGTTTTAGCGAAATTGGTGCCTAAATATACTTTACATTATGCCTCAACATCGATGAAATATCAAATGCGGCGGAATTATGTTGGCTCAGTAATTGTTACTTGTTTTGTAACCATATTATGTCTAATGAGTAAATTGTTCAGAGCAGTGCAGTGCAACTTATTTCCATTCAGCGTAGTTTAGTGAACTTCCTTCCTAAAGGAAGTTCCTAAGTAATTTCACAAATTTTTAGATTCATATAGAGCTGGTTCTTAATACCACGTGTTGGAAACCATCTGGAGATATTTTCAATTAACAGCAGCATTACAGAAGTGTTATTATTAACTTCCGTATATTATAATAGAGAGAATCTATCACCTGAAGGCGAACTGGTGTTGTGACGGTGATTGAATAATTTATATAACGATTCATATCGCCGACGAATTCGTTCTGGTTGGTAAATATAAAGAAGCAACTCGTTTTGTAAAATAATGGAATATTCATAAAATATTTGTCTTCCGTCTTGTAATAGCAGTTCTCTTCCCCCTACTGAAATTATTTAGATATTAAGGAATGAAAGTATATGACTGCATGTTTATTCACAAGTCTTTACTATAGTCACCGTTTATCCTCCTTAAGTAATAATGTGTAATTTTAATAAACACTCGTAGTTCATTTGTTGTGTTATTTACACTTGAAATGACATCTGTATATCCAGCGAAGCTGTCAACTGGTCATTAGTTAAATGTTCCTAGAATTACTACTTTTTATAAATTCACCATTAAAATCTTGCTTTTTAAAAGAAAAAATCAATTGAACGCTTCGTTATGTAGCAAAATACCTCCAGATAATATTAAGTCGATTCGTATAATTTAAAACCCAAAATACCCCCATCTTTTTGTGCGAAAACCTGTAGGTTGTGAGATTAGAAATATTAACGATCAAATATTTTGATACTGGATTAAAAGAAAGAGGGAATCAGTTCTCGTTGTTTCACATTATATTTAATGCTAGTTTACTGAATTTTCATAGAAATAATACACGTTCATTGAAAATCAATCGACATTTTCATGTTGAACATTTTTACTCGTACATGTGAGTGTATCTATATCTCAGAGGAGAAGAGTCGTACCTTACAATTTCCATACTTTGCAGGAGGAAAGAAACACATGTTCGCTTTTTTAGTAATAATATTGTAATTACGAATTCTTTTTACAAGAATTAAATAGGTGCTAATAAGTTACTTGATCCCAACTGCATACCTTCAAATATATTAATTTCTTATCATTTTGATATCAAAACCTCAAAATCACTGAAAATAGTTACGCGTCTTGACTTATAAGGTACAGACATGTCGTGTTTGCCGAGGTATCTTTATTTTAAATATTTTATTCCTGATATTCCTTTTTAGGTACGAAAATAGCAATAATTACAAAGCCGCGGTCGCTTAAAAAAATATTTAAGTACCATTTGTGTAAAAATTTTGTAATTCGAAGAATATCGCTCATTTGTTATGACAGTATTACTCTATTACCGTACGTGAATTATGTGCGGCCAATTAGTGGCAGTTCAGTGCCATTTATCTTTGCGAGGTCGGGAAATGTGCATTTTTAAGGACAAAAACTCGCAGTTTCTTTTATGGGAGCCGTTTCACCTCTTGGAATGGGTTTGGAGTATGTTGTAAAGTGGCCGTACGTTTTCTGAACTATGCTCTCGTTCTCAATTTGTTGGCATGGATACAAAACGCTTCCAGTTTGACAATCACGATCAGTGCGCTCGTTAACACTTGCGAATGCACGAGGAACACAGCAAAGAATAAAATGTGATGTGAAAAGTTTTTTTTTTTTTTAATTTATTACTTGTGACTTGGAAATATAGATAACATTGAAATTTAAGGCGGCGTTGAAAGTAATGTAATAGCATTCAGAAGTTATTTCAGGCTTAAATGTAATCTTATATTTTTTGTAACATTCCTTTGCAATATTTTGGAAGATGAGGGAGTGGACTTTCGGAAAGAAACGATTTTTCAAAGTGTAAGGGGATACTATTTGCCACGAAACATGAAACTTGACTTTGTGTTTAATGTTTGTTTTGGTGTTGATTGACAATTTGAGAGCTACATTTTCGTGTAGGTCATTTTGTGATAAAATATGTCAGTTTGGGCGTCATGGTTTATTTTCGCTTCCTTGTTTTATCTAATTCTTTTATTCAACGCTGCCAATTTGTTGTACGCAGCTGCTGCATCCTTTTTAACGATACTAGTGCTTCGATCTCAACGATAGCAAAGCCGATTGGTGCTTCAAAAAATGAAACATGCGCGGCCATAGCACTTGTGTAGAAACAAATGTAGACAGAAACCAATCGTGTACTTTTTCAATGAATTAGGAAAAAACTTCAATATGGAGAGTTGTAAATTTAGAAATGCAGTTCTCACTTATCTAATTAGTCATGACATGGTAAGAACCGGTTTTGTACTCGTGTACTCATCTACCTACGTGTTTTATGGCTGCTGACCTTTCTGGCTGAAGTGAGACGAACACCAGTGCATTTCTGCGTTCACACTTGGAGCGGAGTGGTGTGCTGGTCTCGACAAATCTCTTGCATTCCGATTATCGGAAGACATAACCAGGCACTCTCTGAGCGCGGGCAATGCGTGGGAATCGGACTGCTGAGGAGAAGAGGGATGAAGAGCAGAGAATGGCGGCTGAAGAGAGAACAGAAATTCGGCTATTAAGGACGAAAGTATGTCAGGTTGTAATGGTCAGTGACGTACTAGTGAAAATTGCGCTATTAAATTAAGAAAAGGTGCGATAATAATGCATTACTACAACAATACGTGTACTGAGATACGAGCTCTAACAGTACTATAATCTACTTGTACCGAGATCGTGAAATCTAAATGACATATATTCTGTGAACACAAAAATAGCATAAATTAATTTTTGTTTTACTTTCAACTGTTGCGATTGGTTTACACCTTAAAAAATGTGTACATTGTTCGAAACTATCAGTAATCGATATCTGAATTAAGGTATAATTATACGAATAAAAATAATAATCGATCTATGAATTTACTTGTGTCTGGTTCTACTCATCAATTTCTGTTTTCGTTCAATAAATGAAAACTGGAATTGCATTTCAGTAATGCACAATAATTATTTTAAGACATGAATGTAATCTTAGTTAAAGCGTAAATACGATTCATTATTTTGCATTTTACGGGTGGTATGTATTCTTGAAAATGAAAACCATCGATATTCTGTCGTCTAGTTTTATTTCTTAATGCCATCCAAAAACTTTCCTAGTTGTTGAGGAAATATATTTGCGTTATCCCAAAGTGCTGTTATCTCAAAAAGAGATTTACGTTGTCTCAAAATCTTGTGCAAAAAACAGAATCGAGTTATCTCATAGTCTTGTGAAGAGGATAGATTTTTGTTGTCTCAAAAGTTTGTGCTGAAGACAGATTTGCATTGTCTCAAAGTCTTGTGCAGAAGATAGATTTATGTTGACTCAAAGAGTTGTGCAGAAGATAGATTTGCGTTGAGTTAAAGGGTTGTGCAAAATATAGATTTGCGTTGAGTTAAAGAGTTGTGCAAAATATAGATTTGCGTTGAGTTAAAGAGTTGTGCAAAATATAGATTTGCGTTGAGTTAAAGGGTTGTGCAAAATATAGATTTGCGTTGTCCCAAAGTGTGCAGACGCGGCGGCTGAGGCCTATCTCGCGAGAGAGCGCGTCGACTTCCGCGGGCGGCAGGCAGCGGGCGCGGCGAGCGAGGAGGGCGCGGCGGGCGCGGCTCTGACGCAAGCGCCCAGCGCCGCTCCGGCGAAAGTTCGAGCGCTCACCACCACCACTACCAGCGCCGCCGCCACCGCCGTTCGTCGGTTCGTTCGCTCGTTAGCTCGTACGGTCGTCGAGGCGGTGGCGGCGGCACGCGCGCGCGTTGGTCTTGCGAAACGCGGCCGCGCCGCCGCCGCCGCCGCCTCCGCCGTCGCCGCCGCCGCCGTTGCGATCTGGTGCAGCGCACGAGCGCTCCGTGCTCGCAGCCGCCCCTTGTGCCCACGTGTCCGATGCAGCTTTAGACCGTTAGGAGATGCATAACGAGCAGTGCCAAATTTCATAATGCTATTTTGTTATTTCGTTTGAACGGATCCAAACAATGGAACAAAAAGCCACTCCTTTCGGCCGGCGTTCGTTAAGGTTGTGATCGTCCGTTAAGAACAATCGAAACAAATGATTTTTCTATTGCGGATATGGACGTTACAGCTCAGCTGCCGACTGGAATTGTAAAAGGTAGAAAAATACGCATTGCAATTTTCATGCTTGGAACAAAAATCTACATGTTTCCATTATATGTTGAAAATTAATAGAAAATGTCTGTGAAAAAATGTCTCATTAATCTAAATACGTAATCTAACACTTAATTTAAAATTTTTGAGACCAGTACTTTGTAGGAACTCTAAGCACGTGTTCGGTGTGCGTAAGTATTAATCCACCACAGCGCAGTCCATTGTTTTCTGTGGTTCTTTTCGTTTGTTTCATTCTTCTCAATCTTCTTTTAATTTTTCTTTTTTGGTTTTGCTTCTCGTTTCCGCATTTCCCCTTCTGCTTATTGTCATATATTCTTTTATTCCTTCTTCCATCCCTTTGGTATCCCTAACTACGTTAGCAAACTGGTGTCGAAATTGGATCATGAAGAACATAAGATAAGAACATCAGACTTGTGTGACTCATGTAAGGTGTCGATTTCTGTAAATGAATCGGAAAAAAATCTTGTAAATAGGTTGTCTGTTTTTCAAGACCTCCCAGATCATTACTGTCTTGTCGGAATAGGACGTCTATGCATCGGACTAAAACGATACGTGTTTGATGTAATGGTCACATTCGTTCCATAAGAATACGCCTGTCATTCATTATTGCGTACTCTTATAGCTCATAGGTTTGTCTCGCGGCCTCATTGCAGTACAGTTGCTGTAAATTTATAAATGTTAATTAGTTACTCGTTTCTGCAAATTATATCATTTCAGAGCATTGATAATTCATTCATACTCTTTTTTTTGTCAACATAGCCCAATTTTTTCTGGCTTATTGATGAGAAACAGTTTAGTTATTGTTTATATTACATGCATAGTAGGTACTCGAAATTTGTAATATGTCTGAAGCATTTCATTATTACCGATTGTTCTTACCACCTGATTTTTGGGTCGTTCGAAATGAGGTATTATCAGGAAAACTTTCACTTGCTGTTAATCTTTTATTAATAATGTTGTGTGTCCGAAAAATGGGTAGGTAAATTTTTTAACGTGAATTTCAATTCAGTATTGGTTCAATATTATTTTTAATCTTGAGAACGTCTAGATGTGCCTATTTGCGCTGTAATGTGCGGTATTTTTTGGTGATTCAAATTCTACGGATTAGAAAACAATTGGGATTGTCGTAGAGGGAATCACATTCCCGACTTCTGAAAATTACTAGCAATTATGAAAAATTAATGTTGTTTAGTAAATATGAGTAATTGCGTTTGTTCAGTCACAATAGATGTGGCCTCTATTTTAGTGATGATGACTACAATTAAACCAATAGTTAGTAAGCGTTATATTTATTCATTTTCAGCTTTTGCTTGAATCTATTGAACGCTGTTCAAATGAATGGCGACACAACGCTCTTATTGAAAGCTATAGTGTATTGTGGGAAGATTTGAGAGGAGGTGAACAATGTGCATTCAAATGTTAATGAAACTTGCATAACAAGTATGTCCTCTGTAAGCGCAGTTTTTTTTATCTTGAGCGTGGGTTTTTAATACCTAATTACATCTCTGTCTGATGTTTTCGTCTGCTTGAATACATCCAAATTTTGTTAACGCAAAAGCTGAGAACATACGTGGGTTGTAAGATATACCTGCTCACCTCATTACAATGGTTCATTTCACAGGTGGAGTCTCGAGTCGTGCTTGCCATTACTGCACCTACAGCACGACTCCTTTTATGTACACACGGCGCCTGTTAGTGCGTGTCATGTTTTCGCAGCAAAGACTCTCGTTAATAATTCTTTGCTTTTCTTTCAGGTAAGTGCACTCTCCCTTTCGAGTCCTCTTCGCGCTGAAGCCAGGTGACTGGTAAGTAAGAAGACACGTTAATGTGTGAACTAGTGCTCCTAACAGGTGCTGATGTATCGTTGATTATGTAATGATGGAACGTGATTGTGCCAAGAACACAATGCAAATACACAGCAATGAAGTGTGTTTTTCGACTTTTTTGTTTGAATGTTATAAAACAGAAACGCATTTTCCTCCGTTCAGAATATATTTATTTAGTATTTTGTGGGTAGGTATTTATTCCGCTTGAGAATTCTTCTTCCTTTTTTCGTTATTATTTCAGCAGACGTTTGTCTTTTATCGCTTCTCTTTTATCGCAAATTATTTTATTGTCCTTAACATGATGGACGATACGTATATTCTGTAATTCAGTGTACTAACCTGATATTGGCAAGAACTTCTATGAAGAAAATGAGAAGGAAGACAGTCATTGGAGAAGAGGCCTAATTCGTTTGCTGCAGCATCATGCGTAAGTGTTAATCTTATGAAACAATTTTCGTATTTTTTTTAAGTTTTCGTAAACAACAACAACAAACTATTCTTGTACATTTTAGAGTTTGCCTTAACATTAGTAAGCATACCTTTCCATTGTTCTTAATACTTTTCAAAGAATATAATATTTTTTTCCTATTTGCGACATTGTACCTTCGATGTAACTTCGATTAATGAAGTAGAGAGTTGTAAAGAGCACTAAGATCCGCTCAGTTCAGAAGGGAAATTTCTTGATATTTCCCTTTGAGGAACAAAATCGTTTAAATTTTGCAACTGAAATACAAAGAAATCATTTTACTTTCACGTAATATTTTGAAATGGTTTCTTGCTGTTGTTTTATTGTCCAAAGCAGAAAGGTTGTACATTTCCGATAATCGAATGTGCAAGATCGGGAAAAGTGTGTATTTTAATAATATCTAACAAAGAATTTGGAATGCTCAAATACGACTATCAATAACGTAGAAGGGCTAAGTCATACGCCATCCACTTCGAGCGACGATCAGCAGCCAGTCCTTAAGAAATGTGTAGTGGATAAAGAGAGCTCTCGACGAGTGTTAGCAGGGTTTTCTCGTTTACCTCCCCATTCGACCATTATTCCATCTTGCACTTCATCAACATTTTCTCTGTCATCTACTCATTAGATCAGTCGTGGGCGAGAATGACTTCAGCAGTTTAAAGGCTCCAAGTCTCAAACAATCAAACATACATAAATACATGTGAATAAATTCAGCAATGAATTAATTTCTTTAAAAGTAAATTTTCTGGAATTAGAGATTTTAGTTTCAAGTATTTAATCGTCTATTTACCTTCGCAGTGTTTATGAAATACATAACGAGTTAATTTTTTGGTCTGATCAGTCGATCCCTGACGCATTTCTCTTGTATTTTCGGATTGGGAGGGGGAGGGGGCTCGTCGTGTTCCCGGCGCCGGGTGCCCATTCAGTTGGCGGTGCCCCGGCGGCCTCCAAGCAAGAGGGGCGGGGCCCGCGGTGGCCGTGGCGATTGCGGCGCGGCGATCACTGTGATTTCGCCCGTATCTGATGGCCGTAAAGCCAATGACGCACGGAGCCACGTACTCCCGGGTTCCTGCCGGCACCGCTCTGTGACCTACGACCGCCTTCATTACCTTTGGGAGGCCTTGCGGGAGGAAATCACTCTCCGTGCTTTGAAGAGCGATCTTGCCAGCCTTCCTCGTAGTCCAAGTCAACTGGAGCCGTGGCCAACCTTCGGGCTGAAAGTGATGGGATTTCGGAAGTGGTTGGGGATAATTGATCATAAATATTTGTTCTTACGTGTGTATGTAGAGGTACGCGCGCGCGTACATGAATGTATTTGCAAGCCGAAAAATAGACTTAGCGCACATTTACTGCTCTTTATTTAATATTTGAATACAATTTAATAATTTTCTGTTATGAGTTTGTTAAAAAAATATCCACAGTTTCATATAATGTGGTTTATTAGAACCGGAAAGGCTACTAACTCGCATTACGTCTAATTGTTAAATATATTTAAAATAGTTTCTCTGAACTGTAATTCTAATTCCCAATGCACGTAGAAATTGTAAGAAAACTGTGTAGTCTTTTGCTATGAGAGAGGTTTCTGAGGTGTCGTTTGAGACAAAGGAACTCGAACAAAATCTAAAAATGATGTCAAAGTGTCGGTTTTGACCGACAAATCCTAATAGTTGATTCTTATGTTACTGCATATTCTCATACAGCGCTTACAGGCTGATTTCTGATACTCTGTGCGTTACTACTTTTGACACAGCTGATTTCTGGACGCTGTTATTGCAGCATTCGGGAAGACTGTTTATGTTAAAATATTGTGTTGTATAAGTGTATTCTGTTTGATATTCTGGAGCAGTGGGCGTGCTACGCTCCGGAAAACCATGTTATGTGATGTTGTTTGAGAATTTGTGCTGATGCGTACATTTTGTGAGCATTTGTGAATCTAAACTACTAATTTCCTGATAATGTAACTCGTAAAGAAACTAAATAGTTTTGTAATATGTAAGCTACTTACGTGTTACTGATTACTGTGCTAAGGTAGCTGGTCGCACCTGGACGACACTGGCCCGAGAGAGGACAACATGGAGCAACTGGGATGCGAACAGCAAAAAGATGATTTTATAAATATCAACCTACTCTAATCCTGATAAAGCAGGAGGCTTTTGCCCTTAATGGGATATTGTAGTTTAATAATAATAATAATAATAATAATAATAATAATAATAATAATAATAATAATAACAATAACAATAACAACAACACTGCTGAAGCTTGCACTTTTGCGCAAGTTTGCATGCGCGCTGAAGTTCAATTATCCCAGAATTTTAAGGACAATGCAGCCGAAAACGATTTATAGAACTATATTAATGTGCAACATTAGCATTATAAGACATAGAGTTAAAATGTACGCTATTTTGGGATGATAAGGAGTCGAGAAAGATAAGTATCCCTGCCCCAAGAGGGCCCGGATCTTCAGTAATTCGAAACAAGGAATCTACAGCTTATCCGCTACCTGTGTCGGTGATTGGAAATACATGTTTTTGCAAGGAATGGAAACGGGGAAGTTAAAAGTCTAAAAAAATATGTGCACATAATTTTCAGTTCTGGAGTATGCATTGACGTAGATACTCCTGCAAGTCTGTACACTCAGAGTACTAGTTGGTGGATTATTTGGTTTAGAGGATGAGTTGGATTAGAGAATTATTTGGAGTCGTAATTTTCTAAACCCTTAGAATTCTTATTTTGACTTGCAGAATTTCTGAAATAGCAAAAGAACCCTCTATTGAAAAATGTCAGTTGCCTCTGTGCGTCTATCCTCGTCTCCTGTTTTCTTTCTCCCGATGCCTTTCGTTATCTCGTTTTCACCTTTCTTGTTTTCTCTTTATCTTTGTCCTCCTGGTTTCATTTCCCCTCTCGTTCGGTCTATTCTGTTTTTACTCGTTTGCTATTCACACACACACACACACACACACACACACACACCAAATAGTTCATATAAGAGAAAATAAAAGTGTTTTCAAGTGCCGAGTGCCCGTAGTTGCAATGGCTGCAATAGCAGTGCATCCATCTCCCCGCGGCCCAGCGCAGTAGCTTCGGCCAGCCGTTGGCCAGAGCGCGCCAGGGACAATTCGGCGTGGGCGCCGGGCTGGGTTCGCTGCCGGGGCGCGCTCGTGCGGCGGCTGCTCGAGTTTCGTGTTGGGCGCCGCGCCGGCGGGGCAGGGCAGGGCTGGCCAGCGCCCGAGAAAGCGCGGGGGCCCAGGACGGCGACGCCGGCGGCGGAGCAGGGCCCCCGAGAAATCGGGTGACTTCCGCCGCCGTCGCCATGCCCCCCTCCGGCGAGGACGTGCGCCGCGTGCGGACGGCCGCCGTTGCCTCACGCCCCGCGAGGTCCTCGCGTCGCCCGCCTGCCCGCCGCGCCGCGCAGTACCGCGGCGAGGATGATCGCGAGTTAGCCCGTTTCGCACTCGCGGTCGGCCATGCACGTTGCGGCGCATGCTAATTGACGTATTAGCCCTCGTTCAACGCTTTTACGAACGTTTGGCCCCGTTTGGTGGTTCTTGTTTCTGTCTGTTTTTTTTCTTCTTTTTTTCCTTATCCTTTTACACTGCCTCCTTTCCCTTTGTAGGCGAATGTTATATTCACAATGTGACAATGTTGTGTTGGTATTACTTCCACTTTTCTCTCCCCTTTTCTTTTCTACAGTTTTCTTTCTCCTTTTACATACGGTTTCCTCACTTGTATGCGCGTATTACTATGTTGAAAATATTGGGTTGGAATTATTTTCATGACATATTTGTCTTCACGCTTTTATTGATGGTCAAACAGTTTCGTTTTGTCAAGAAATTGTATTCTGAAAAAGTATATTTCCGTTTCTTAATAGAAGTTAACCAAAGTATTGGGTTAGCATGGATAAACATAATAATAATAATAATAATAATAATAATAATAATAATAATAATATTATTGTCTATTAGTGACATAGATCTGTCCATACGGGGATTCAGCACTTCCACCTAGCCACATGGTTGCTTACGCATTTATACAGAGTTGAAGCATTTTAAAGCTGTCGGGAGTGGGGGCGTACATTTAAAACTGGGTGTGCAAAACAAGGGACCATCCGCCTTAGGCGATTGGCAACATGGCTCTGTCTCGAATATTGACGATGATCCCAAGAGTGTATACTTCTATAATTTCAAGCACGAAATAAGTTTTCATCTTGTGCGAAAGTCTTTTTGGCGTTCTCATTTCAAATTTCAAAATACCGCCCATATATATAACGCCCGTGAGATATTTTAGAACAATTTACCAGAGGCTTTACGATGATTAAAAGTGTTGATGCTTTTCCAGAATGGCCTAAAAAGTCTTGAAAAAATAATATTTTGAATCGTCTGTTTGCAAATGTAGCGAAATACTTTCAAATACTAAAGGTAAATTATTAATAAGGGTAATGTGAAATCTGATTTTATAGTTGCTTTCAACGCTTTTATAATTATTTCAATATATTTCCTAATCCCTATACTTGTTGAAAATTGTAGAATCGAATGTTGACGTTTAATACACTGATTTATTTTTACCTCGCTTTTTAATAATATTTTATACAATTGCCAGTTAATAAAATTGCTAATTTTTGAATAGGTCCTTTCAGAAGAGCCACGTCTTTTAAAATAGCATTTCACATTATACAATTAACAGAAATTTTACGAATCATCGATATGAACTAAAATTGCTCACACTTTTTTTTTTCAAGCAAAGCATAAGTGGAACGGAATTTCAGGAACCCTGGTGGTAAGGTGGTCCAGGTTTTTGTAATACTACCTGCGTGTGGAGTCTCTTGAGCTCTCGTTCGCACAATTCGGATGATCGGTGTTAACTTTCTTTTACGTGGGATTTTAAAAGAAAAATGGCTTAACAGAAACTTTTGAGCAATCAGCTTTCAGGAATATCGTAACATGATAATTCGATATTTAATTGCAACATTCTGTCGGACGAAAAGTACATGGTTTAATCATTAGTGAAAGCGAATAAAAAAAAACGGAAAATGCCTTGTAAATTGTTTCTTAAAATATATTTAACAAATCATGGCCATTCGTCTAGTAAGCACTTTTCGTGGGAGGCAAGTAGACGCAATTTATCACGTGACAGACTTCACGTGACAGACTTCACGTGACAGACTTCACGTGACAGTTCTTTAGATACGGATATATGTAATATTTTTAAGGGGTTCCTGGCGTAAGGGTTGACGCATATTCCTTCCACTGCTCCAGTCGCTGTCTGGAGGAGAAGTCTAGCGGCCGGCTGCTCTGATCGGTAGTTTTCCGTGTTTTCTCCGATCAATGCCGGAACAGTACCCTACCAAACGTACCGCTTGCGTTCTTGCCTTCTCATTCCTTGTCCTATCGTCCCCTTTACACACCCTTGCACTTACGTACACTACACTAACACACTTACCGGAAGACTGGTCGGGAGCTTTGAGCTTGTTCCTGCTGAGGCTGTGCCCCGCTGGTTGCAGATACCTGACTGCAGGATACCCCGTTAGTCGACGGTAGGTCGGCGCCGGATTTCACCATCCAGCGGGGGAAGATTACCGGTAAAACATCTACTACACATACGGGACTAAAGCCAGCCATTGACGCGTCAGAAATCACTACTCAATCATTCAGTCCGCTGCTGGGCGCGGATTCGATCCAGTGCCAACACTTGTACAATCTGAAGTGGATAAACCAAGGTTTTTGTAAGTTTTCTTGCCTCTAAAGCCTTACATTCCCGTATTTCGCCATCGTCCTTCACCTCAACCTCATTATCTTCAATTCATTAGAGTGAAACTTGTTTCGTTAAGGACTTTAACCGTGGAAGATACCCTAAAATACCAATAAATAAGTATAATGAATATATTAAATTGTAATTGGCCATGTAATTCGTTCTGATTGGAAATGCAAATTTTTTGCAAGCCAAGGTGGACGCTGGTTATGAAGGTATGAGACGTACACCCAGTCCGGGTACGGTTAGACTGATTGGAAGGGAAGGCCATATCGCGCGCCGTTGGTGGCCCGTTTAGGATTGGGTACTGTCTCGCCAGTCGCTTGGAAATGAACGACCTACGAACTCGATCCTGGCAGGCGCCATAAGCTCGCTTATGTTTAAACATGAAACAAGTTCTCCTCCGGAATCCAACGCGCGAACATTCATTCACTGGCACACACGAGCCTGGCGTTGCCTTAACTATCAAAGACAATACATTTATACTTACTGGTCGGATATTTTATAAAACATGTATTGTGTTTAAATCTGCTGTTCTTATTCCCGATTGAAAGGCGACTGCTATCTATAGTCGGTGACTTCTCAAGATCCAAGATTTTCGATTTATGTTAAAAAGGCTGTATATTTTTTTGACATTTTCTTTCTGCCAAAGAATGGCCTATTGATTGATATTCGTAGTCGGTGAGAATGAAGATTCTTTTATTCAAGTTTATGATTAAATAGGTTTGCATATATTACGAAGCAGAAACCAAAATGTGTATCTGACTAAAGCTGGATGAATTTGTGACTTAGCTTATCAAGTGAAAGATTTCAAAACATTCAGTGTTTTTGACTGAAATCTGATATGTTACAACATGTTTTTGGAGCTCTCCCGGTTTGGGTGTCAGCGGTTTAGCTGGATCTTCGCGCGACACCGTCATTATGGAATTCGTGAAAAATTCCCTAAAACACGGGTTCAGCCAATGCCAGCTTGATTATTTGGTACCAGCATTTCAGTGAAACTTCGATCGGTTGATTTGATTCATTGTCTTACAATTAAGGAATATGTCTCGTGTAATAATTATTTTAGTCACTTAAAGGATAAATTCGTATGTTGACATTAAACGCATTAATTGACGTAAAGTAAATAGCCTCTGGCGATGAGACAGGTGTCGATGGTTTTGTGAGACAATAGGAAGACTGGAAAAATACAACAACAATGAAACAATTTAGATTTTGACTGAAAACTTCAAATGTTCGATTATGCTAATTCACAATGTCTTATACCTGATGTTACATCTGTATTCTCATATTGAGTGCGTCACTGCTTACGTCACAGCTGATGTCATGGGACGAGGAAGAAAGAAGCTTCAGTATTCACGAGTGCGAATGCAGAACAGGCAGCTGCTTTTACTGCTCCAGAACCCCATCTGCTACCGTTTTTTTTGCTCCTTCAGGCCATTAGTTATTTTATAATTTTATACTTCATTTTAAAAAATGATGTTTCAGTTTAGGGTCTTAACATGAAACAAGGCGAATGCTCACTTCAGGTGAAAGCTTCATGTTTTATCTTCTATATTTTTCATAGGAACATATGTAGTGAAGTTGGGATGCTTGTTTCTTTATAATTGATGGAAAATAAAGTACTAATAATAGTATAAGATATTGACACTTAAAATACCAATTGATATGGACGCTATTTTGTAATTGACTATTATTTTTCATTAAAAACATTTTGCATTTTTACCGACTCCGATTACTCAGCAGCACAATACGTGGGTTTGCAATATTTGTGAGCAGATTGGCCTTAAAGTGGTTCGAATCCCGATGATAAAAGAGTTTCAACACTTGCATTACCTGGAGGAAAAGCGGCCGTCTGCTTATATCGTAGTTTTCTGTGGCTTCTTGGATCAATACCAGGTGAATACAGGATCTGTACCTTAACATGTGTATCGCGCGCAATCTTTCTTTCCATCCTTGCCTCCTCTCTGCCTTACTCACACGTTTACAAGCACTACAGAACCACACATGTCAGGAGACCACTTGAAAACTTAGAGCTTGTAGCGGCTGGCGCAGTGCAACGCTGGGGCAGATACCTGAAGGGGGAACCCACATAGCGCATGTGGTCTGCGACAGATCTCACGTTCCGGCGGTGGAGTAGGGACACCGCTTCCTCCTAGAATACGAATACAAAATGAACTGCACTTACAGGAGGAACTATCTAGGTAGTTTTTGCGCTCTGAATCAATACTCATTACACACGAGCATTGACAGCATTGGGAAGAAATGTGTACATTACTCTCAGGAATGAGACAAGCCGGTTGTAGTGCCAAAAGGGAAGAAAATAATGCACTTATTGTGTTATCATTATTATGTTAATCAAACTATTATACACTTAGATGCAAGATATCTTTCGAGGAGTCAATGTCCGTTCTCGAGAGTTGATAACAGAAAGGCTATTTTCTAAAATAAAAACACTTAAGTGTCGCAACCTACATAAATGCGTATTATTGATTGAATTGAATGCGTAATATTCTAATGGATTTACATACAGGTATAGTTGTTTTAGTACTGGTAATGCATTTTCAACGTGGAAACTACGTCATCATTTGAGCAGCATCGATATCTGTACTCCTTGTATCGACTACAAAACAAATCGCGATAATTGCAATCTCGGAAGTGTGGCAAGACTCCCGAACATTCGCACCGAGGCCGCCCATCTGCGGCAGGTGGCGGGACCGCTTCCGCTGCCGTTGCGCAGCCGTGGACCGCACCAGATGCCGACCACTGCCGCCGCCGCCGCCGCGAGCGCCCGCGCCTCATTACCTCTCAGTCGGGTTGGGCAACGGCCCCGCGCCACCTCACGATCGCGTCCGGACGCCGCTGCGCTGGGCTGCGCTGCGCTACGCCGCCGCACTTGCAGAATGACGGACGCGCCGGCGCGCGCCCCGGTCTTTTGGACGATTCGGCTGTCGCTGATTGATGTTGCTTGGTGACAGGATTATAAACCGTATATTATTTTGTGATCGTATATTAAATAACGATCTCTGAGACCAGAAATACCTTACTGGAATGATGGAACATTATGTGCACACCTTTCTGATTCATTGCCAACTGCACAATTAGTCCGCAGGGATGGATTTTAGGCCTTAATCTCTTTCTACTATACGTCAACGAAGCGCCCTCGACGATTCGAAACAGAAGAACGTTTCTCTTTGCAGATGATAATTTTTTTGCAAAACAGCAATCGTAATTAGTACAATATCAGATGTTTCAAAATGGTTCCATAATAACAAATTAATAGTAAATGAAAACAAAACTGTTTCAGTGGAGTTTTCCATTTCATATAAAAAATTCTGTACGCCACTCAAATTGAACAGTGGGCCATTGACTGATGTTAAAAAAACAAAATTATAAAATTTAATTGTAGATCAGTTGAGTCGCTTATGAGAATGTTGGCAATTGTTTTTAGATCTGGTGATATAGAATTTGTCTATCTTGCTCTTTAAAGTATTTCATACTTCCTCAAACTTTTTATGGTGTGTTGTTAATTTCACTTACATATGTTCTTTAGGAACATCTTCTATATATCACCTTAATAAAAAAGTCTCCGAGGCAATTGGCTATTTAACGCGTCAGTAATGAGCAGCAGTTTTTCATAGATAACTCGCTGTTTAGGAGAGCGAGCGACTGCGACATTCAGTAATGGAAACAATTTCCACTGTTTGCCTGATCACGAGAAAGAAGACTTAATATTCTTGGTTTATGCGGCGACGAAACACAAAGTTTTTATTATTCAGTCAATGAAGTGAGGTAGGAAAAACAATGCGGTCCTGAATGTGTACTGTTCACAGCCCTTGTCCGCGCTCTTTGAAGAGCGGCATACGACGTTTATGCTCGTGAAGTGAACCAGCTTGCATACAAATAGTTTTCATATTTCCAATTTCAATACCAATCGATTTCGTGAGTTACGGTCGTATTAACAAAAACTGATTTCTAGCGAGTATACCAGGTCAAGTGGGCCCTATGAAATAGAAAGATCAATTTGAGACACTAATAACACCTCTGCCTCAGAACTTATAGGATGTTATAATGAGGAAATAATAGCTGTAGTCTTAGTTTTCACAGATATATAAATACTGTATGAAATAACTTCAAAAAATGTTTAAAAAAGGAAAATATCATCTTGCCTGCTTTAGGTTTCGCTTACCCTACTGAGTGGGGTAAGAGCATTCCATGTACAATTTCGTCATTCAAATAATTACTCACAAAATCTAAAAAGATCCCAAAGAATGAAGACCAGGGCACATGCCTAACCAGGATTTCTATACACCTCGGAAGAGGAAATGAATTAAATTACATGCATAAACACAAAATATGCGCAAGTATAAATAAAACAAAACGTCTAAATTCGCCCAAATGGGTCTCTATTCATAAAGAAAGAATAAATAAACTCATAGTTAACGTATTATTGTCAAGGGCACTCAGAGAAAACAAGGTATCTGGGACAATAGATGCGCGGAGGACCCTTACTTCAAAAAACCCGCGCTTTATAAATATAGAATTAATGTCTCCATTCAACAGAAGTGACTTATAACAATTAATTTAAATCACAAGTAAATACATATTTAATGTTTTGAATCGTAAAATAATCCGGCTCTCAAATAAGTCGACGCCTGGGGCAAGGTGTCCAACAGCACCCCTCTCCTTCTGTGCGCGCTTAGTTATTGAACGTATCCAATGCGAAGGAAAATAAAAGAAGAAATTGCTATTGGGGCCGCGTTCTTTGATACTGACGACTTTGTCAAGACAAACACAATTTCTATCATTCTAACGGGTGAGTCTACAATTGACGCGAAGTAAAAGATGCCCTTGGACTTCGATACTCTTGCGAAGACGGCTCATCTCAATTTGATTTTTAAATTTCAGTTTTATTTCAAAATACCCTAAGACTTTACCGACATACTCAATATCATTGCCGCTCCATCAATCAATAGAAAATTTTATTAGCGTTGACGTAAATAAAATCCTTGGTTTCGCAGTTCTACCAGAAAACATGGTAATCAAAATTAATACTGGATTTTTGTAAGGGACTATTGAATTGTCTATCACTGATATCAGAAAGCTATGAAGTTCGGTGTAAGTGTAACCAAATGTCCACTTGCTCCTGTGCTTAAAAAACTTGGGCGTATCCAATTTTCAACTATAGTTGAAAATAATTGGGACTATTTATCAAGCAATTTAGAATAATATTAATTCTCAGAACTTATTAACATAAAAAACGAGTCCATTACGAGTTTCTATGGCTCACACAAACAAGTTTAACGTTAGGTGGCAAACAGCAGTGTCAAGTTTCAACTGTTAATGAGGTGTAGGTGAGGATAAGCTCTCCAGTTTTTCACATGTGCAAACTTTTTGTTTTAAATATTTCATAATTGATTTTCGTTTTCTGTTGCATTTTAAAATAAACTATCTTACTTCAAGTTTTCCACTTACTCCAGATTTCCACTTACCTCGGTGTATCCAGTACTGGCGATTCGTGCTTTTACGAGGTCGTCGTATGCATTTATATGTGTTTGTCCTATATTACCTCGCAATACCTGTAGACAGAAAAAGTGACACAAAACGTGAAAACCTTTGTCAAATAATACCATGAGGTGTTCGGTTTTCAGCATTGAAGAACGTATGCTCTAATGCAGCAGAGAAATCATAAGGTGTTGTTATTTTGTCCGAAAACTGCCTATTTTTTGATAAGAGTAAAATAACATGGTCAGTACGTGTAGTTGATTTGTTGTATTTATTTTACACTTTTGTAAATTCTAGCTCAATGTTGTTGTTGTCAGGTTACCTGATATCGATAGTTGATTTTTAGAAACTTATACCTTTCCAGTAAAGTAGTAGGTTTTGGAGTTTTAAATTTGAAAATCATATCTACCACGAACGTCAGTCATTCTGTTGTTGCGTTTTTTGCATTATATTTCTGAATGGGAAACGATCAAATTATTCTACGTGAATAAAATCTATTGTTGTTGAATTCAGAGAAAGGAATTCCGAAGAACAGTTTTCATTACATACAAACCATTAGATTAGACCAAATGATTGTCGTATTTTAACGCGTTGCATGAATGTCGGCTGCTTTTGCTGTTTGCCGAACACTTTAATGCCCTGTGTCAGAAATCGCAGAGAACACTTCTTGTAGAGAGGCGCACTTAGTTGTCATGGACGCTGGTTCGCACCAAAAGAGAGTTGAAGGAGGACGTTGATTGCAGCCTCCAAATGCTGAGAAGAAAATTGAGAAAGATAGGAAATGTACTGTCAAGATTATTCATGTGGACGTTCTTGTTTTTAAGAAGGATTGATCGGCGGGTTGACGTAAATGCTGAGAGGGTAATTCAGGGTTAGGGTATACAAATGAAACAAATCGTAAAAGGACAGACATTAAAAGTCCCATATTAGAATTCACTTTACAGTTCTGCTTCCTAGAAGATATTATTTCAAAATTATTTTAATGGATAAGGAGTGATGCTTTCTTTGCTGGGGATAATCTTCTGAAATGGGATGTGGGGCATACCTAATGAGTGTGTACTTACTCTGTCATATTTAGATGTCACTTTTCACTTCCTCGCATCCGTACATAGTATATAGGGGATAATAGACGTAATACAGAGAAAGGTATGTAATGCTGCGGAATATCGATTTCGAGATTTCAACGAAAATGCACGTTTAGGGGTCCCCTGATACCGAAAATGTAGTTTTTTCAAAACGTCCAACCATTCACAACTCTAGCCCCTAAACTGTTCGTACGATTTTTCCCCAAAACTTAATATTCCGAGGGCTAAGTAAAAACACCGCATTTTAATTTAAAAAATCTTGTAAGTTTTGGTGGTACCTCATGTCCCTGTGATATTTTCAATATATTATAAAAAATAGCCCAATTGTTCTTATATTTCTTGTAAGAATAGAGACAAGTACACTTATAAGGATAGCATAGATCCGATTTTTACTGTTAACTCTGAATTTTCGAAAATTGCGAAAATTTGGGGTTTTTCGGCTTTTTCTAAAACTACAATATAAAAGATAGTGATTTTTTCTTCAATTACAATTGTTTTCCACAATTAGTTCGTTACTTCACGCCAAGTACTTTTTTCGAAAAGGAGCGAAATATTGAACAAATCGAACATTAAAAATACGTCTTTCTTAAAAACGGCTCAATTTTTTCTACGGATAATGCTAAATATAAATGTCATTTTGATGTATTTTTTCTTAATAAATATACCTATGCATTTTTTGTATTTCTCTCTCGTCTTTAATGTGTACATTGTAGCGACTAGTATTTATTGCATTTGTATATTCAAGTGATTCAAATGATGTGATATGAAGTTTCTCGAAAACTCAATATTTCTCCTTAAAAATGAGCTTAAGTTACCACATTTTCCGAAACGCTCGAACGTCATTTTCCCCAAAACGCCCCTATTTTTTCTTTAATTTTTACGTTAGTAGCTTATTGTAATTATAGTACTAAATACGCTGAATAAAATTGCATTGTTGAAATTTTGATTTATTTTTGTAATTGATTACATATTAAAAATTTGCTCAAGTGTATTTTTTAAAATATATCCCACGACGTTATTTTTTTCTATTACGGACGATTTTTATTCATTATTGCATTTGTAAGTACATGTGCTTCAAATGATTTTCAATGAAATAACTCGAAAACTAAAGTTTTCTTGTGAAATGTTCTTCCAAATTGTCCTTTTTTGAAACGCTAAAACGCCATTTTCTCAAAAAACGGCGTCAAATGTTCATTGAAAATTGGCCTACAGGACTAAGTTGAACTCTTATAATATTCTTAATGTCATATATTGGTTCTACCATTACCGAAATCGAAAAATTTAGAAAAAAGTTAACAAAATGAGCTTTAGGCGGCAAAATATAGTAGTTGGAAAGCGGAAGGTGGAAAGCGGAAAAGCTAGCCCGGACTAAGGAGATTACAAAAATAACTGATACGAGAAAGTCTGGGCCACTCTGTAGCTCTACTACTTTATATTACATTGAATGGTTCCTGTATTGTGAGAGGTATGTATGGTTTTGTTAAATGTGCAGGAACTCTAAAAAACAAAAAACAATTACAACCGATATTGCTAAGTGTCAATGTGCACAAAAATTGAATAAAAAATATTCAGCGTCTGACCGAGTGAGATTGGTCGTCGAGTGGTTTGATTTGATACGTTGGAAATTGGGAAAAATCCCAACCAAAAATTAAACAATTTCGTTTCTGCTTGAAAAATGTATATATTTGATTGTGTTTTTATCGACTACACTAATCCTGCACGTGCCGAATTTCTCACTCCTCATAGCTGTCTCGGCGCTGCGGAGGCCACCTTCTCCCAAGGCGATAGTTGCATGGGCTTCTACAGAAAATATTGACCATTAATTTCAAATTATATGCCAGAAATCATATTTATATATTCTAATTACTATCAAGACATTAAAAATTACTTATCATTGTATTCTTTTTTTTGATATATTCTTTGCTAAATAGATGAGAAAAATTGCTACATGGTAAGAAAAATGAATAGTTCCTTTAAAAAATTCAAAGATGTTCAATTTCTGAAAAAACTAAAAATATTACCAGTATTACAGTTCACTACGCTATATTACTTGCCCCCTGATTCTGCAGTGTGGATCGAAAACTGCATTTCGATGTCGTTAACCGTTTAGATGTATAGGGCTGGCGCATAGTAGGTGGGACATCCGATATACTATACTATGTTATTCGTGAAGACTGCTTTTGTTAAACTATTTGATTCATTGCAGTGTTATAAGATAAAATTTTAATTGTTATTCTTGGGCAATGTGCTTGCCACGTTTTGGAGAACCACTTTCAGTGGGTTTGTTCAGCAGCATTTTTGCTACGATGTAATAGTAGCATGCTACGATGTTCAGCAGCATTTTTGCTACATTGTAATAGATTTTCTCGCAAGTATGGGTTTGTTCTATGTCTTGATTTGGACACAGTTGTCAAGATTCCTATTGTTAAATCGTTCTCCTTCAAATTTGGACATGCGTGTACTACGACACTACTTTGGAGACATTTGATTTACTTTTCGAGATTCAAGTAACAATTCCGGCCGATATTTCACAATGGCAGGGAGAGAACACTGAAATGCAGTGAAGGCGCGCTCAGTCCCTGACTGTGCCGCGGGTTGCGAGTCGCAAATCGCCGTCAGAGAATTGCGGGTTGAGTTGAGGGGTGCTGAATCATCATCAAGATGAGCAACAAATCATTTTAAACAACGCTCACTACATGACCCATTTAATTCAAATCACTCTTTAAGCAGGCGCATTACTAAGAAGAACAAAGTGTAAAAGTTGAAGCGAAATCGGTCGAGTAGATTTTTGCGTCTATGTGCATTCTCTTTTATTAACGCACGCACATTCTCTTTTATTTACATATCGATTATTATTGTTATTAACATTATCATAATTATTAATATCATTATTAATTTAGTTTAAGTACCACAAATTTTATCACTTATAGCATTTGTTACAAAAACATAGGAGTTTGAACTTAACGTTCATTTGTGATTTATTGTCAATATTAGTTTCGCTTATCCGTTTTAGTCCTGGCACCGTGACACATCATTTCCGTATGTTTTAGAACCCTTCCCTTGAATTCATCTGATTCATTAATTCCGTTGAGATGATCCCTACCGTATGCTCTTTCGTCGCACTCTGGGTCGCCGTTGGTGCCCACGCCTGCCTCCGCGCCGTGTTGCGTGGCGTCGCGTCGGTGGTCAGTGGCTAGCGCACGGGCGCCCTCGGACGTCCGTTGCGACAGCTTCTTCCGCCTGTTCCGGCCGGCGAGAGCGGAGAAACCTCGCGACAGCCGCCGCCGCCGCCACCGCCGGGGCGCGCACGGGCGGCCGAGGATGCGCCCAGAATGTGGAGCGTCTTCCGCCTTGGCAGCGGCGTCGCGGGCGTTTCGACGTCGGGCGGCGTGGACGCCTGCGACGACGCCGACGCGCGCCGGCCACCTATATAAGCGGCCCGGGCTGCCCCAGGCCACATACGCTCGGCGACACCCTCGCTCCACCGACTCCGCTCGTCCCCGCACCCGCCGCTCGCAAGCACCTCCGTCGACATGGCTGCCTGCAAGGTGAGGTCTGCTGCTGCCCCGCCGCCTGCGAGGACCTCGGCCTGCTCCAGGACTAGGGAGACTGTGGAGGTGGCCGCTTTGAGCCTTTTGAAGCCTGGCAAGACGTTTTGGGACAGTTCGGTGCCTCTGGTGATTTGAGTATTCACATTTTCCGAAGAGTCGGTTCTCTGGTTCGTCTACTTTAAAATAGAGTTTATGTCGAAATTGGTTCTGTCTGGGATTAAGGCTTAGATACTTTATTTGAATTTCGCGTTGGTCTGTGTCTCTCGTATTCAGTTGGAGTTAAGGCTTCGTTACGAGCATTTTCTAGAAAGAAGGGGCAAAAAATGTTTTGTTTTGTGCGAAGAAATCTGAAACTGTCTCTTGTCTGAATGTGAAAAAACGGTTTGACCAGTAATGGTAGTATGCGAATTTGCCCAATATTTTGGAGGTGCTCTTGTCAGCGTCGTACATTTAGATACGTCCTCGTAACGAGCTCTTTCCTCTAAACCGTAGGTTCCGTTCACAAGCATTCTCTAGTCAATAGACAGTACTAATATTCACAAAGACATGAACTTGAATGAAGACTTGAACATGAAGGAAAAGGGTTTTGGAAAAATCGGAATCGTATGAATCTGAACTTTGGGATAATTGCTACTAATTTAGAAACAAATCTGAAGATACCATTGTATTTGCGAACGGGTGTTTTGCCAAGCGGGCGCAATGTTCCTGTGCACATGAACTCGCGGAAGCAATGTTTTCTACTTTTAAAGTTTCACTTCATTTTTTAAACTTTAAAATTAGAGTTTTACGATAGTCCACGCCAATTACATAGAAGACCTATTCCTTGGGCGCGAGGTAAATTTGTTCTTAGTTTTGGTAAAAAATCTACTTCTAAACACAATTGTACCGTGAACAAATTTTCCTGTTCAACCTATTTAGCATTATCCTGTTCTACTATTATCCCGTATTATTCAGACTTATTTTTATTATGCATATTATTAATAAAAATGAGGAAACAGAGTTACAATTTTTTACTAAGAATAAATTGATGTCTTTCATTATTGTCAAATTCGCTTTTGATAAATGTATCACGAACATGTGTTTCTCAAAATTATCTTCACAGTGCTTGCAAGTGCCGTAGTCAAGAGAAAATTAGTTCTAATTTTGTGTGAGGTCGAGGTGATGATCGTTCAAGCGTGGTGACCTTTGTGAGAACAGATCTTGCCTTTCGTAAGAACAGCCGACCTATTTAGAAAGGTATTGCGTATAAATCGCACAGTTTTATGTTTGTCTTGCGTAACAGTAAATTTGTGGAAGGCGAGATTAAGGGGTGTTCTTTGTACACGCAGAGAATAGTGCCGCTCTAGGATCTGTTCATTTGACGTAATACCAGGTTGTGATATTTCCTGAGAACGAAACAGGAGAACGGGCTATACGTGCCCGTTTTGTAAATGCATTGAGCTCATATCAGTCATGTGCTCCAGAATTATTTTGATTATGTACACATAAATACGAATTCGGAGATGTCTAAAGAGACGACCCGGTGAGCGATTTTTGGTGTCGCTATCGATATTGGTGTGCTTGTATCAGTTTATATCACAAGATTTTAAGAAAGCTAATTCAGTGGGAGCTTTGCGAAAAAATTGCTAATTATTGGCGCTTCGTCGAATACAATCGTTTGGAAATAAGCTTAAAATAATTACATTGTATCATACGTTGGGACACATTTAAAAGTAGATTAATTCTGTTGAAGTTTAGCTTCATGCCAATTACGACAGGTTTACGTGTGAGCGGTTCGCATATTTTAGGAGAACTGGATTAGGTAATTAAAAGTCTCTAACAGCTCAAAATTCGTTTTAATGCGGGATAATAACCGTGGTGATGGTCATGGTCGCATGCGTGTTCCCAGAAGTGTGAGTGACTAATGGCAGAATTAGAAGTGCGTGTATGAATTGGGGAAATCTAATGGCAGGTTATGCTAGCCACCTAATCACCGAAACTCCGTCTGCGCGCGGTGGCTTCGGATGCCTTCGGTCCGTACTTTCCCCGCGTGGAGTGCTCAGGGAGAAGTATTCCAAATTTAAGTGAAGCTGTAGGAAGCAATACGAGATCATGCTCGAACAAGTAAATGTTCTATTGTGGTTCATGATTCAGCCTCCTACAGTTACGTAATTGAGGCCTTCTGGGAGTCTCAATGATATATGGTGTAGAAAAAGTTAGAAATTTTTCATATTTTAATTAATTTTCGATTCCATTTATCATATTCTTAAATACGGTTTCTATTTTTTTGGCGAAATTTTTTTTTGGAATGCATTGAAGTTTCGTGTTATAATTACTAATACAGATAACGTAACAGCATATTTATTTCACTAATGCAACATCATCATCATAATCATTCATCATTGAAGAGTACTACTATTATTAAAGGTGCATTGTCGACGTTCGAAATTGAACTGCCATGCTATGTGGCGAACGTGAGGGTCATGACAAACAAACAAGTACCAATTTAAATTGTAGATAAACGGGATGTAAAAAGTCTAATTTCTCGTTCAAAGCTCGTTTTTAACAATTGTGAAATATTATCTCGAGGAATCACATGAAGGGGGAGATTCTCAAGTGCTATTACTATGGAGAACATATTTCTTAGGAAGTTAATATTTTTTTGTTTTGCTTTTAAGCGTAGCGTTTGAAGTAAATCGTGCGATGTTCAATTATGGATTTGATTCGAACCCTCTTCGTTGATTGTGAAGGGAAGCTCGTTCATAGTGGTGAGGCACGGACAGTTTTGCCGTCAAATTCTGTTTTGTATTCAGTAATAAAAGCCATCGAAAAATGTGCATGTTGCATGTTTATTTCTTGATCTATTACACATTGATATGATAAATGCATTATGAAAATCGGGAAATCGGAATTCGGCGTTGGAAGCGGTCAAAATCAGCTGTTCGCCGCTCTGTATTGTTCATCCCTTGAGTGTGGTGTAGGATAATGCCCCTGCCGTTGCAAGGATTGTTAGTTTATGCCTTATTTTACGTGGGGAGCCTGGGGCAATCAGGACCGTACTTCCGTCAGACCTCTCAAATTTCACTAGGCGTCCATCTAGCGAAGAAACAAGATATTACTCTGGTTACGAAACAGGCCAGAGGCTTCTTTTAGGCTTGAGGACCTTTTAAATGCACTAAATCTACATCAAGGGACAGCGGGCTTTACTCCCCCTCCGAAAGAAGAAGTGGGAAGAATTTTTCACCCTTAATAATCGACGGCTTCGGTGGGGTTTGAACCCGCAAACATGGGCACAACAGCCCGATGACCTATCCCTTAAACCACCGAACCCGCTATTTGCATGTTCCGTGCTTTCCGCAGTTCGCTTCGTCGTGCGCCGCGCTGGCTGCGCTGCTGGCGGCGCTGGTGGCGGCGCCCGCGGGCTGCCGGGCGGGCGTGGTGGCGGCGCCGGCCGCCGTGCCGGTCGTGGCCAAGGCCGCGCTGCCCGTGGCCGTCGACCCCTACTACGACCCGGCGCCGCAGTACGCCTTCGCCTACAACATCCAGGACGCGCTGACGGGCGACGCCAAGTCGCAGCAGGAGTCGCGCAACGGCGACGTGGTGCAGGGCAGCTACTCGCTGGTGGAGCCCGACGGCCACGTGCGCACCGTGCTGTACGCCGCCGACCCCATCAACGGCTTCAACGCCGTGGTGCAGCGCTCGCCGCTGGTGCACGCCGCCAAGGTGGCGCCGGTCGTGGGGCCCGCCGCCGTCCTCAAGGCGCACTGACCCTCGCCGCGCGGCCCCGCCCGGCCCAGGCCAAACCCGCCCCGCTTCGCCCTGCTCGCTGTGCTTCCTATTTATATTTATGACCGCTTCGCCTATTGTATTATATTATTACTATTATTTTATTATGGTGATATAAATATATACAATTGATATATATTATAGTCGCTTGTGTCTCTGTGCAATTTTTGGTATTGTGTTACAAATCCCATCACCGATCCTCTCCTAATGCAGATCATCTTCATTGGACCTCCCAATAGATGTTGCAACAGGACCACGTAGCCGTACACAGTTTCTAAACAGCTGTTGTTAGTTGAAGACCTGAGCTGTCGTCAGCTATCTATTTAGCCGGTGATCCTTCAGTATACGATATATATATATATATATATATATATATATATATATATATATATATATATATATATATATATATATCGTGTCGAAGTTTTTCAGAGATTTTTAATTTATCAAATCCTTGGGGTAATTTTCAATATAACATTTATGTTCTGCAATTTGTCACATTTATGACGAAACTTGATTGGAGATTATTCGTAAATTTGCGGAGTTTAGGGGTGAATTAGCTTTAATGTGTTTCTTCTTCTAAACAGTGCAGGTTAACGTGGATTTAAAGATAACATTTCATTTTTGACCTTTTCTCTGCATTTGCAGGTGTAGAATGATAATCACAATTCCTTACAAGCCCATATTATGTCAGCGGCTTAATACAAGTATTTTATAATAGATAACCACGAAAATATACTTCTTCGAACAATAGACTCCACGGTTGCACATTGAAAAAACTTATTTATTCGATTTCTTAGTGAATTGACTCTAAACTTTGACATTTCTACCCATTAAATTTGTTTTCCTAAAATATGAATAAAAACAAAAGGTTACGCACAACTTTCGATGTTATTGAAGGAATCTTAAAGTGTGCATTAATCATTACAATATGTCAGCACAATACTGACAGCGATAAATCGGTCGGTCATTAAACTGCCAGGAAGGTCGAATCCTTTCGCCGACTTTCCCTTCATATCGCTCCTCATTCTTCCACTCGCCTTCAGTTTGCAGGTAGTTTAATAGTAGTATTTAATTAGATCGAAGTAAAGCAACTCTAGTAGAGAGATACATACTCAAGGCCGTCTCAAGGTAGTTCTGATCGAGTTTTACCTGCATAGCAGTTCACCATTTCTCTTATCTTTCCACATCAGGAACCTGAAGGTTTCCTAAAGTTACAGTGTTCTACTATGTTCGTGGATATTTCAGAACCTCGATGATTTTGTACGTCGATGTTTCCAAGAAAACAGACGAAAGCTACAGGATATTACAAGACATTTAATATCTCTTACACATTTTAGTTCTTGAGCTATTTTCTTACAAACGGTCCAACGATGTTACAAACAGTATTCACTTTCAAAACTAGGAGTAGCTATGCGAAGCCGACTTCTATCAACAGAAATCTCTAGATGCGGTTGTCACAAGTGTAATGCGTATAGGTCGCAGGGGTATAAGTTTGTAACGGGAAAGAGGGGAGTACGTGAGCCACTTCCGTGTCGAGATTTGATTGAGAAATTAACTTCTCCAGGGCTGAAAATTTCGAGTTAAAAACTATCCTTTTTAAGATAACTTTAAGATGGATTTGTAAATGGTGGTTCTTTCTCTTTCTTGTAATTATTTTCTCTGTACAGTTTACAATGTACAATGATTTTTTCAATTAAACATGTTTTAACAATTTAGATAGTCAACAATTTTTAAAACCGGTAATTTAGGGAAATATCTCCATAACCACACATTAAATAATCATGCGTGAGGTATACAATAATTCAAAACATTAAGAACATATGCTGTAGATAAATATATTTCTCAACCAAAAAATAAAAAATCCAAATTTTTTCAGTGCTTAGTCTAATATAGTGCTTTTTATCAACGTGCGAACAGACTCGGGCTCTCCATAATTTTTCTTTCTCATTTAACGACCAGGACTCGAACCTGCTTAAGTGGCTCAGGGCGTGAATTGTCACTGCGGTACATCTGACCGGGAAGTCCTAAAGTTCGAGTCCCGACGGTGGTAAGATTTTCGACTCTAGCTACATGGCTAGGTCGATTTTAGCTGCTGTGTGGATGAGAATTGTAGCGGCCGGTTCCTCTGATAGGTTATCTCATTAACACCAGGTGAATGCCGGGGTAATACTCGAATACACGAGCCAAGGACTATGTACTGTGTCTTCCTTGTCCTATTCTCACCCCTTTCCTACATGCAATGACATTTACGTGCATTACACTACAACTTATGCTGGGAGCTGTGAGCGTGACCCGGTAGGGGCGGTGCCCCGCTGGTGGGAGATACTTGGTTGGCTAAAAATGAGGCAAGCCGATATGTAGGTTGGCTTCGGATCTCTCCTTCCAGCAGGTGAAATCACCGCCACATCTTCCGTTAAACGTGCACTTCACTTACGGGACTGAGGTCGATGTGTTGACACGCCCGGAAACCCCAGTAAGCGACCAGGAAAGGTAAATCGATAATTGAACATTCTTATTTGCGCAGCACTTATGCTACTCATTTGCATTGAAGAAGAATATGATCCGAAATATTGATTTTCGATGTACAAAGTTCTGTGTTCGTGCCGTCTGATTTCGCGCCATTCGTTACGTAAAATGGAGAGCAGCCAGCGTCCATCGGTCTCCCATTGACGGGCGCCCTCGTCGCGTTGCTTTCGAATAGCGCTGCGTACGCGGCGCGCGGCTGGGGCGATGCGGGCATAGTTTGCGAGCGTCCCCGTCGCACGCGCCAGGCGACCGGCCGGCCGCGGCCAGCCAGGTGAACGTGCGGTGAACGGCGGGCTGGGCATACGCAGCGATGCTGTCAATTTAGCGGCGCGGCGCCGCCAGTGCCGCTCTCCATTAGATCGCTCCTTACGCGGCGGCGCTTCGTTGCAAGTCTCCCCGCGTGCCGCGTCCGGCGTCCCCCGTCCCGGCCCCCTCGCCCTCGGACGCCCCGCTTTATATACCGGCGCTGGCGCTCCCGTCTTCCAGTCCACGCTTACTGTTTGGTACATGCATCTACTGAACCAGCAGTTAGCAAGATGTTCCAGCTCCGAGCGGTACGTGGCGTGGCGAGGCGAGGCGCGGCGCGGCGCGGCGGATGCGATGTTGCTGGACGCTGTTCGAGTGGTGTTTACGTGCTGAAGCTGCCCGATCTTATTCGTTCAGTGGCAGGGAGAGGTTGAACCGGCTCCGCTTGTAGTTTTCCTACCGTATTGTAGGGTGATTCCGATCGATTAAACTCTTTAATTTGAAAGTTATTGATAGATTATGTAGAATTGTACCGAATATTTTTTATGTATTTACTTTTAAACTTAGTATTGGTTCTAACTGTAAGTCACAATCTAAAATATGGCTTTGGATAAAACGTATTTATAATATAGAATCAGATAGCGAAAAGACTAACCTTAGTTTCAAACATTTTCGTTTTTACTATTTTCTTCAACTTTAAAAAAATAAGCAGGTTTAAGACTTAGTATCCATCTGTTTAATTTCATTTGTAATATAGAATCACAGATCAGAGAAAATTTATTCATTTTTAATTGTAAAAATCCTACTCCTCTTTCATGTAACAGCAATTTCAAATATTGGAATTTGATTTTTAATAATAGCTTCGAGGCTATGCTTCATCGGTAAGCTTGAATTGACATCCATTAATATATGAACCAGTTCCATAATTTGTGTTAAAAGGGTAACTTAATATGTAAATGCGTATAGGATCGTATAAATTCAAGATTATTTAATGTACTTCTGAGAGAGAGAGCTAATGTTTTCCAGTAGGTGATGTAAGATAATTTGAGAGAGGCTTGACATTATTCAACACATAATACTCGAAAAAATATGTTTGGAGCAACTTTTTTAGTACTTAAAGAAGTGTGGTAATATTATTGGTAGAGAACAATGCTGTGTTGACTATTTTATTTATATTAGGTTTATTATTTCTTTCTCATTTAATTTTAATGACTTGCGATGCAGGAGAACCGATTGGATACATTTTAAGGGATCTAGGTGACTGACTTCTGCCGTTCATCGACGCGATGCCCTAAAATAGGAAATCATTTATTGATTGTGAAGGTAGACCTATTAAGAAAAGATACTTTTAATAGTAATATACTTTGAAAATCAAGATACTTTATATCTTTCTACGACTTTTTCATCTTTCTAGCGAGTCGCGCATTTGATGCTTTTGTAAATTCAGTTGAAAGGTTTTGACGAATTCGCTAAAATGATGCTTTCTAGTGCTAATGAAATAAGTGAACAATTTCCTTAGAGAATTAGTGAGTTTA
Organism: Gryllus longicercus; assembly: GCA_038098605.1. Classification (NCBI taxonomy): domain Eukaryota; kingdom Metazoa; phylum Arthropoda; class Insecta; order Orthoptera; family Gryllidae; genus Gryllus; species Gryllus longicercus. The sequence goes on along the minus strand of JAZDUA010000127.1, from coordinate 3,030,734 downwards.
TTTCGTACATTATGAGGAGTAGGAGTCCTGACAGGTGATTTTTTTAACGATTTTTCTTTTGATTTAATAGTATGTAGTACAGAAGTTCTACAGTTCTATTTCACTCTTCACAAATCATCTATTCACGTAATCATCTCTTTTTCCACCTATTATTGTCTTGTGTTTGCTAACTTATTATAACTTGGAAGAGTGCCTTCTTGTATTTAGTTTTATTTATATGAATTTCTTCGTTTTCTTTGTTTCTTATGAAAACACATCCATTACTACTCACAATATTTTAACAGTTTGTAGAGCTATTTTCATGCATTCATCGACACTTTAATTACCTTAGACGTACTCAGTTACAATTCACAATTTATAATACTAGTAGTACGATAGGAATTACGAGATTATCTTTCGTAATTGAGATTACTGTCGACAATGCTCGTGAATTGCTCTGCCTCTATCAGAAAATCTTTGCTCGCCTTTCCGTTCCTTTTTGAAGACATTGAGTGTCGGTCGCCTTCTGTACGGATGGCTAAAGTGTAGCTGTGTGCAGCTGATCGCGGTGGCGTGCCTGTCGGCCGTGGCACACGGCGGCATCATCAGCGCGCCCGCCGCGCCGGCCATCTCCTTCTCTGCGCCGGCGCCCGCGCCCTTCACCCTGGCCGCCCACGCCGCCCCCGCGCCGCTCGCCCTGGCGGCGCCCGCGCCCGCGCTCGCCCTCGCCGCCGCCCCGGCGCCGGCCAAGGTGGTGGTGGCCGAACCGTACGACGCCAACCCGCAGTACAGCTTCAGCTACGGCGTCAGCGACCCGCACACGGGCGACCAGAAGCAGCAGCACGAGACCCGCAGCGGCGACGTGGTGCAGGGCAGCTACTCGCTGGTGGAGCCCGACGGCACCCGCCGCACCGTGCAGTACCAGGCCGACAGCCACAGCGGGTTCAACGCCGTCGTGCACCGCGAGCCCGCCGTCACCAAGGCGCTGGTGGCCGCCGCGCCCGCCCCCGCTCCCGTCGCCATCGCTGCCGCCCCCATCTCCAAGTTCGCCGCCGCGCCCATCGGCTACGCCGCCCCGGCGCCCGCGTTCTCGCTCGGAGACTACCACTGACCGCGCGCTGCCCATGACTCCCGTCACCCGTCCTCATGCCTTCATTAGAGGCCCGCGGGTCGCACATGTGCACCAAACCGTGCGACCCCCGGATCCTATCAAACCTCATCAAGTGATTCCATCGCGTTGTCATTTATTGCACGTATCACCCACGCCCATCCGTTCATCTCTCACCCGAATCCTCATTTTCTCGAGCTCTCTTCCATTTCCTCCTCATAATAGGTTTGTGGCTCATGTATAACCTCATATCATGCTTATTTATGTTGAAATTGTGTGAGCGCTTGCGACCGTCGTGTACAGAAACCGTGCTGAATAAAGAGCTTTATTTGTACGCCCCTGCTCCGTGTGCCGCGCCCTCAAACCCGTTTCCAACGCCTGCGGAGCGTCACTGCGCCCGTTGCTTCCATTTCTGCCGACGGCGGAGATGCGGAGTGGCTGGAAAAGCCGTTGAATATGGCAGGATTTTCGACGCCGCAACATAGAAAGTCAAGAGTTTATTGGATGTGACAGTACTGTAGCTTATCATTCACATGAAGATGTTTCGTCCAACATTATACAACTAGTTATTTTTTGCGTAGGGAACGCAAATGTAAGATGTAAAGTCAGAGATTTAATATTTATTCTCTGAATATACTATGTTCAAAGCTGGGAGCTCAAAAATAGTTTACAGTTTCTTGGGAAAAGATTGTTCGTATTCGCTGTTAAACAAATTGAAAACGAATATATCTGCTAAATATGAAGCAAAAGCTCGATAGAAGATGAAAGAAACTGTTCGTAATGGAAGCAGATAATTAACAGCTTCGTTTTCTCTATATTTTGATTTTGAATTTTCATCGTGATCGTAAAATAGAAAATAGAACTGATAGAATTAGTGATAATAGTGAAATATTGGATTTACTCTTACGTTTATTCTCATTTTCTTGACTTACCCATGACAAGTGCAAAGAAGATTCTGTTGACTTACTCATCATTCTCTCGGTAATATTTCCTCAGCAAACGTGGAATATCTGCTGAGTTTTGACTTTTTTACCATATTGACGTACAAATTAAGACACGCTTGAAAGGTAGTACAATATTGACAAAAATCTGATGACTGTGTCATTTCAGGATTAAAGTAATGAAAGGATGTATTATGTTTCAAAATTGTCTACTTATCGTCACTTCAACTTCAAAGAGAAACAATTCTGCATAGGTCCGTGACTTTTTCCCCATTTGAGTTCAATTATCAGTTGTTAATGGGGTCAGGTTAACTTTATTTGACTTTGTATTTGTTAATAACTACTTAATGTTCTTTATTTTCAATATTAACATTCATTAGCATTTGTTGTATTTTCTTAGAAAAATACGATGGGGACTAGTACTTTTCGTTCGTTATCTTCACAGTAGAATGGGGAAAGTAAGCAGATGGCCGAGGTGAAACATTTCGAATTGGTTGATTTTGTTCATCTCTACTAAACTCGTCCTCTTTAGTGGCAATGCATACCTGGTAAATAGAACAATTGTGATCTAACAGTACAACTGTGCCGGCCCCTCGCACGGGCCAAAATTCTTCCCAGCCAGTTCATTTTGAATCACAGTAATTAGTGTTACGGCATAGCTTTGATGTTGATCATTACATTGTGCATTGAAGTTTATAGAAACGGAAATAACATTTTACCCCATTCTACGGCAAATTTCGGAGAGGAAGACGGTATGAATGAGACAGAATAGATGGATAGTATAAAGTGAGAAAATGAAAGGAAAGGCGGAAATAGAAAGGGAATTCTGAAAAATAAGGCTAAAATTGTTGAGGAAAGAAAAGGCAATGGCAAGAAAGAAAAGCAGGAAAAGAAGTGTTATCGTGACCCCGATTTATTTTCGGGCTGCGTGGGAGGTGCGTTCGCGGGCGGGAGCGCGGCCTTGGGTGGCGCAAGGGCCGCTGCCCACGCCCACCCTCCGCCGACGCAGCCTCACCGGCCGACGCAACGCGACACGTCTTTTAAAGTCCGCGTTTTACGTACTCGCGGGGCGGCGGCGGCGGCGGCGGCGGCGGCGAAAGCGGATTCATCGAGTTTCCACACACACGTTCGCGCGCGTCTCGTTCATATCGGCAGTTTTTCTATCCCTGCCGCTTCGCTGCCCGCCTCCACCTCCGCCTCTGTCGGCGTCGCTGCCGAAAGGAGCGGAATGCGCGAGGTGTGGCAACGTTCGGCGCGGGGCGGGGCGGGGCGTGGTGCTCTGTGCTCCGGGCACCGGGCTCGCCGCCGCGCCGCAACGCCCGGTAGCGCTCGCCGCCGCGCCGGGAAACGGCGTGCAGACGAAGCTTGCCCGCTTCCGCCTTCCGTCTGAAGTACTCGGAATGAATGCGATCGTTCAGAGACGCTTGTTTACGAGAAATGTTACGATTTGCTGGCCATTGTTAGAAGTCTTTTACGGATAATTTATTGGCTGTTAAATTTTAAATGTTATGTAATGAAATTACTTAGATGAACTTTTACAAATACTATATTTTTTCGTTTTATTACATTTTATTTATCAAGATTTATATTCATTATAGACATCGCAAATACCATAAATCGCTCGTTTTTAAAACGTCGACCTAATGTAAAAGTAATTAGTAACAAAACGTTATAATACACTCAGTAAAACCTGTTTATCCTTGTATTAGGAAAAAGTGTGCGTCGTTGAATTTAAACGCAACATGCGTAAAGGTAAAAGTCTTCGCGAGTTGTTCGAAATGCAGTACTACATTTAACTCAAGCAATCGGAATGAAATACAGTTTCAGTATGGTAATTGAGAATTCCCCTGGCTCCGTTGTAATAGCCATTCAAAATATTCTCCGTTTTCTTTTGTTCACACTACCATGCTACAAGCTATGTCCAATATAATTACTAATTTGAGTAAAATTGAACTAGTTATTATTAAAATTGTTATAGTGTTTATTCAGTAGACTTTCATGAAATATATTTCATTTTCAAACTTCATTGTATCTGTAGTTCAATGAAACTCCTTTATCTCCCGTTATATCTAACAGAAGAAAAATAAATAATAATTTATTTGAATGCTTCCTGAATCTTGTTCATTTGGCATCTGCTCTTCTGTCAGTCGCAGTATGTCAGTGTCAAGATCTAGTTTAAATTAAGTCAGAATGCTCTGCAGTAACGTGTTATTGTTGCTGCTACGAACGCACGGCACCTTGCGGCAAGGTCACTTTACCGCAAGTGGACGATAAGGAACTCTGCGCAGGACCACCGAAGAAGTAGATTGTAGGGTAGGATTGGGTTTTTAAGGGACATATGGTCCCCACTACGTAGTCATCATATGGTGTTAATTTACTCAAATGACTGAGAAAACTTACTTAGTTTTATTTATTGATTAAACTGAAATATAATATGTAATTTATCTTTTTTTGTAATTCTTACGGGGAAATTTTCAAAAATATATTTTTTTCTACAAATGTGAATGATTTATCTATTGTCGTAAAGTTATTGCGCTAACGTTTTTCGTGCTTGATGAGCAGATGTCTTGAACGTTTCTTTTGTACATAATACATATTTTGCTAATGCATGTCCATGAGCCCGAGGGCACAAATTGACACGCTTTCATTATTGGAACAACTTTTACTCATTGACTTATGATATTTTATGTTCCACCTAGATCAATTAAAAGTTCGAGCTTAAACAACCCGAAATAATACTACTATTTGGTTACATCAATGGAGGAATTTGCGGAAGCATTCTTATCTTTTATCAAAGAGTGTATACACTTTTCTTATCTACTTCCCCTTCTCCAAAGAGTCGCACCGCTCGCTGCCCCTTGCACCACATAGGCCTCTGCGTGACACGTCCGAGTCTTGTGTCACGACAACTGCCTCGGTCGCCACTCTTCGCTCACTGCAACACGTGTTCGTCGTTCATTCGAGGCTCACAATTGCGGGTCTCTGCGAACCAGGGTAGGACTGGATATGAGAAAGTTCGACAAGCTGACGTGTTTTAAATTATAATTGGGGTTCATGCTGTTCAATTTTGTATAAAGTGGAAGCATGATCACATTTCCCTTGATTTTCATAACTCGTTTATTTTCCGGGTTGTCACTGCCCAAACAATCACGAAACTACATTTTCTGTGTTTCCGTTCGGGTTGTTAGCTTTGAGTTAGGAAAAAAAATCATAAATGTGATTTCTGTTTTTAAATCTAATATCAGAGGAAATACAATCACCCACAACACTAATTCGAATTAAGAAAGGAAATGAATGAACAATGACACATTTATTTAAAGTGTATTAAATTATGGCGATTTTTTAAAAGAAGCTCAAACATGTTTTAGTTAATTAAAATGATGCTTGAGGTTTCTTTAACAATTGCTTCCAAATATTTATAGTTGCCATCAAATTAAATCCATGCTATAAAACGAGAAGTATGTCTAATTTCAATACATTCCTACACATTGCTATGATATCACGTTTTCACTTTTTTCAGATTTTAGAGAGCATTTACATTCTCGGTTGATTTTAGCTATCTTATCACGTTTACACTTCTTTTTTTCAATTTTAATGGCGTATTGAAATTGTTATTTTTTTGAATATACATAACACATATTTTTTGTCATATTTATTCCGTCGTTAAACACTGATACTAAATGGGAATCACTTGTGAAATCCGAAGCGTAATACTTTTCGACAATTTGACAAAACGTCAAAAGCTTTAATATGCATTCCCCAAAACAAGAACAACATATTGGGTATTTAAAGAAATGAAAATAAATAATATTACACTTCTGATGTAAATATTTCACTTTTGTTACACGCGTACATGGTCCTGAGAATTCACTATAACTTCAGTAATGTGGACATTGCGCCTGAATTCTCTGAAAGCTGAAAGGCTGCTGACAGATATTACAAAACACAATGAGCAGTTGTAGATTGTTTTATTTTCTTGAATAAATATGACGGAACTTCAGAACATTTCTGCTCCCTGCGCAAATACGCATAAGTATTCCGGATCATCTTTCTGTTAGGAATTTATGTTTCGAGAAACTTCATGGACAGTCGGTAGTAACCGTGTCCTATTATAACAACAATACGACAATATTCGTAAGACAGATTATTTTGTGTTTAGAAGTTATCCTCTGACAAATTCACTGTGACTGACTAACGCGGTCGTATTGCAACCATTTCGGTAGCAGAAAAGCCTGCCTATTCTCCAAACAATACTCCATAGAAAAGTTTACTGCCTAAATCTGTTACAACGTTACTCTTCGCTCGGTGAATTTATTTCGCAGTTTAGACTATCCGAGATTCGTATACTTTCCTTTTATTTGTTTGAAATGGTAAGTTAAAATGTTGCCGTAACTGTGCGTAAGTGTTGTCTTTACGCGTAAACAATCTGATGGCACCCTGGCGGTGGCGTTTAGAAATGACAAACGTTATGGTGCGTATCTCCGGATGCTAGAAATATTCCTGTTAAGATTGACCACGAGCGCCAGTTTATTTGAATGAATATAATCGATTTACTGGCGATCTTTTTAGAAGTTCTTAAATTTTGTTAATGCTTACCTCGAGGATAGATTACCCTTCTGTATGAAGTTGGAATCAACAATTTATTGTTATAAAAAAGTTGCAATAGGGATTTCTTTTTTTAATTGTTTCATCACAAGACTGCTTGAGAAGCGATCGAGTGGATCGAACAGTAAGCAGGTGCAGTGGACGAAATATATTGGGTGTTATTATTATCAATCGTCGAGCGCGTAATCCAGAGCGAAGCACACGGTGTCCCAGCAAGCGACTGCAGCGAGCGCGTGCCCTGCCGGCGCAGGATCCGTCTCCGAGTGTGCGGGCGCGGACACGACACGACGCGGCGCGGCCGCTGCCGCCCCGGCCGGCGAAGTCCTTCCGCGAACGCCGCGTCCACGTCCGTCTGTCCGTCCGCGAGTTGTGGCGCGGTGCGGCGCCGGCCGGCGTCGCAGAGCAACTGGAATGGGCATCCGGGCGAGGCGCGAACGCGGCGGCGGCGGTGGCGGCGGCTGCGGCGGCGGTGAGCGTCCGCCCCCGTCGGGCGGCGGCCCGGCCCAGGCCTCGCCCAACGCCGCCCTCGCCCGCCCTGCCCCGCCCCACCCCGCCCCGCCTCGTCCCCTCCGTTGCCTGCGCCCCCCCCGCGGCCACACCACCTCCGCCACCGCGAGGTGCGCGCGTCGCTGGGCGGCGCCTGACCCACATGCGACGCCCGGGACGTCGCTGCCCCGACGACCGCCCCCCGGCTGGACCGTCGGCCCCAGACCACCCGAAAAAGAACAACTTTCTAACGCGCGCCCAACTATATAAACCGCGCTCCCCGGGACATAGCATTCATTCCCGGTACACCACTCACACAGCAATGGCGATCAAGGTAAGCTCAGGTCGTGGCCGGGCTCACCATTCGGGAGTTCACTTATTGTTCGTTCCACTCGCTTCGTCGAATTAGATTTTTCAATCAAATTTCGACTCAAGTGTTCCGATTTAAAAATAGTACAATTGATCATAATGTCAAGAGAGAACGTTGTGCCCGTTTGCTTTCGCACTTCATTCACAATGTCGTCTACTCATGAAATGTTTTCGTCTACATATGAGTGCTCCGTGTGCCGTCGTGACTTGCAGACGTTTGCCTTCGGTTGTGACAGGAAATGTCAACTTCGTGAGAGTGAACAATCGGCTGTGAATCAACGAAGTAAGGTTTAAATTGCTGCACGTCGAGTACATTTCTTCTCGGTGTAGAGGCACGAGTAACAAGGGACCGGGCTAGGCGCGCAGAACACGCTGCATTGGATCACACACTGGTGTATTCATGAGTACATCAATATTATTGTCAGTAGAATACGCCGTTTGTGAGATGCGGAAGGGACTTGTTCATTTGATTTGAAAGCTGTCTCAGTTTAACGACTGAATCGTTTGTCGGAGCTTGTGATCGTTTACGGTTGTCCCGTACTCGGAAAAATAGATTATCTTAGATTAACCATATTACCAACTGTAAGATAAAAAAAAGAATCATTGTTCAGACATTTTTCTTTGAGACATAAAAAATTCAAAAGGATATTCAAAAAAGCGGAGGTAAGATTTGGATGCTTTTCACGATTTTTTGCGAGAGAATATATCCAGTTATTCTTAGGTAATAAAGATGTTCAGAGGGGAACGGCGAAAGTTCTCATATTGTTTTCGTTTTCCAAGAGAAATGCAGTTCGCTTTCTACGCTCTATAGAATTTTCAAAGAGATCTCATAGTGTGGAAAATAATTTCTAACACTTCAGTATCATTTCAACGGACGCGGTAAAACAATTTGTGTTTTAGTCACTTCAATTTTTCGGTAATGCACTCCTTACGCCTTAGTATGTTTGCACTGCTTAACGTCAACCAGAGCCTTTAAGAATATCAGCCAATAAGTCACCGCCGATGAATAATCCGGCCCAGACAAAATTACCTCACAATGCTGGCGCGGTCGAGATTAACTGGGAGTGGCCTAACCGAAGTGGTGTCTGCGCCACCGTGCATATGCATCGCGAGTAACCGGTGCGCGGTAACCGGTTCGTCTACCCGCCGCGCCTTCGGCGAATCCCCGGCGCGCCAATACAAGGCTGGGCGCGGCGCAGGGCGGCGCAGGCCGTCGCACGATCGCCCGACATCGCCAACGTCATCGTCGGCGCGACACGGCTGGTTTCCGCGTCGCCTCTTACGCACCCCCGGAGAGACTTTCTTGTTATGCAGATTGGATTTTGCCATACGCGCTTGGCTCTCTTTGGGCGGGACAGGCGTGTCTTTTTGAAGTACTAGACGTTTCAATTTCGGTCTTGTTTCGTTTCCGTGCTTTTCTGTAGGGCAATAAAGAATTGTGATTGGGTGCTCAGCCACAGCGTTTGCACATCGTAAAGAGTTCATAGCAGATTTTATGCAGCTTCTTGCGAGATATATTACGCGAAGCCATGTACTCAGTAAATTTCTTGGATTTTTTCGAATAAAAGTGTTTGTGGATCCTTTATCCAAAGTCTATTGTTCGCATTTAATGTTGATTTGTATTACACAGCATCGAATCTATTCATAAGTCTGTGAAATTTCGAAAAAATTCGAAAAAAACATCTCAAAGATCAAATTTTATATATATATATATATATATATATATATATATATATATATATATATATATAATTTTTTACTCCAGAGCATCGATAATACAATGACATGTTGTGTCTGCACATTAAAAAATAGAAATATCTTTTTCTTACGTTTCTGCAAATTAAAATAAATTTCGCTTATTACGGAAAAGAATTTTTGAATTGAAGAGCCATGTTATGTGTACCTCTATATATCGAACAGTCAGAGGAAAAAATCCGCACTTGTGACCTATTAAAAAAAATATTTCTTTTTAAACCATAAACACAGTAATATGCTATCGTCGATTTTATTCAAATAAATTTCATTCGTTTCAGATAAAGAATGAGTGCTTCGACTTGTGTTAAGTTGCGCGTTTTTATGCATTGTATTTTCCACAGTTTGTCGTCTTCGCCGCCCTCGTGGCCGTCGCTAAGGCCGGCGTCATCGGCGCCCCCGCCGTCTACGCCCCCGGCGCGCCCCTGGCCGCCCGCGCCTACGCCGCCCCCGTCGCCTACGGCGCGCCCGCCATCGCCGCGCACGCTCCCCTGGCCTACGCCGCCGCCCCCGCCGTCGCTAAGGTCGCCGTCGACACCGACTTCGACCCTCATCCCCAGTACAGCTACTCCTACGACATCCAGGATGCTCTGACCGGCGACAGCAAGGGCCAGACCGAGACCCGCGACGGCGATGTTGTGCAGGGTGCCTACTCCCTGGTTGAGCCCGACGGCACCCGCCGCACCGTCCAGTACACCGCTGACCCCGTCAACGGCTTCAACGCCGTCGTCCACCGTGAGCCCGCCGTCGCTGCCGTCGCTAAGGTCGCCGCCCCCGTGGCCGTTGCGCACGCTCCCGTCGCCGCCTACGCCGCCGGCCCCGTCGCCTACGGCGCTCCCGCATACGCCGGCTACGCCGCGCCCCTGGCTGGCAAGGCCTATTACGGCTAACTTACCTCTTCTCCCTTCCTTCACCGTAATTTAAGTTCATCTTCCATCGCGCAAACTGCACTGTTTGTTCACATCTCATGTAAATAAACTTGTGTATTATACATATTGTGTTTAAATTCCTGTTTCCCTGCCGACTTCCTGAGACCCTTGAAGATCCTAAGACAACACGTACACACTCTTTCTATTCTGAACATAGTCGAAGAATTGTTTTCAGAAGTAACAAATCTCCTCTCAAAAACATTTGTTATTACATTTTTGACAAAACTGTTCTAGACATTAATCATCTACACCTGTTTTATATCCTAGCACGATCACTAAGTTCAAGCAACTTCCTCTTTCTCCTTTTCAAACACTTCGTTACTCCTATATTGAACACAATACTTCCATTTTCTTAAGTTATTGACCTGCCTTTCCCATTTACATGCTTGAGAAGGACTTCAACTTTTACTCACTGTCTGGCAGTTTATCTTGTGAAATATTGTTTCTTACCGTAACACTATCGTGTAAAATGTACGGTATCCATTGAACTAAACCGGTTTTTTGAAGTGACAGCATTATGGTCGAAGGACAGAGGCGTTTGGCATGCTGGATTAGGAACAAACATATTAAAATTTTCTTGTTAATGATGGGCTTCAGAGAGGTTAGAATAAGGTTAGATGAAATTGATCTACACTGGTGTGCAACGAACATAGTGCAGCATTCCAGTATGCTGGCACCGTTTTTGGTTCCTTCTCTGACTCTTTATGTTCTGTATCGCGCAATCAGTGTGAAAGGATATATTGCAATGTGAATGGGTTGCCTCATTTGTTCGTGCTTTTCGTGAATGCATGGAGTATGTGTGTTTGCTAATGCTATATTTTTTCTGATCGCTGACAAATCAGTGAACGCCTTAGTAATTCTTTTGAAGAAAATGTCAATTAAAATGTCCAGTTCTTTTGAACATTTTTAGGTTCGATGTAAATGCTGAAATGGCACCTGTCTCTTGGTGAAGTGAATACTGTTACATTGGCAATTTTTAACACTCGTCTTACAGAAATAGTAGTGAAGCAATCCTTCAGAAGCCCTCCGGTTCTGCACCCTCGCTCCCTAATTGTAGATTTGGATGTCAGGAACTTTAACACTGATGACGGGCTTCTTGCTAGAAATGTTAGTGTTATAGTCTGATTGCCATTTATAGAAGACATGTTTAACGTGTTGTGTTAGGTTATGTATAGTGCTGACAGTTCTTTTAAAACACTCACGTTAATACCGATGTTATAACTCCTGAAATTTTATATTTATATTAGAACATATTTTTTGCTAGTATATATGTTGGAATAATGTTCTCAATTCTTTTTTGTTATTACTCCATGAATGCATTACTATTAATAAATGATACCAATTATTTTCACTTCGCACTCTCTGTCGTTTATTATTTACGTACTCGGAAACACTCGTGAACTAAACAAAAAATACATATCTGAACACATACTTGGAAGTTTCGAACTCCCAGGATCATAGTATATTTGGAAATTGTGCATATCGTGCTTGCCCGTAATATCTGTCCTAATATACACTTCTTTCCATCCCTGACGCTCTGAGTGCACAAACGTCCTTCCCTCCTCTTTCCACACCGCAGCGAATCCATTCCTCTCGCGGACTCCTGCAAATAGTGTCTATCTGTGATTCGTTCCCGACACGCACGCCTTCCGCTTACGAGGAGGCCTTGCGGACGCGCGGGGCAGCCGGGCAGGTGGCGGTCGTTGCGGACGACGCGCGGCGTCGCGGCCAGTGCTCTACCGCCCGCGCAGCCCCTCCCGCCCCGCGCTTTCTCCGCAGGTGCGGCGCTTGCGCAACCGCCTGCGAGTGGCCGACCACCCACGCCCCGGCGCGGAGCCGCTTGCGTCGCGCCAAGTGCCCTGCTGTGCCGCCACGGTCACCGAGCGCGCCCTCGCTCATCCGAGTTTTTTTTTTCCCCTTCCGGCGACGTGGCCACACTGTTCGCAAGGCACCTACTCGACCTATTACTGGAATAATTATAATAATGTATATGTTGTCTCTGGCCAACTGCCTCCATATATAATATTTTTGTTTCTGTGGGCTCTTTCGTCGTATTTTACTGGTAGTAATATTGATGCATTTTTCAAGAAAGGTATATCTTTAAAAAAGAGGGCCATGAGAATACAGAGGGTTATGAGAAGGCGGAAAAGCTAAGATACGATAAAAAAATTAACAAACAAATATAAAATAAAAAAAAATACCAATTATTATTAATATTACTAATATTATAATTACACACACTTAATTGTAATAAACTAGGCTTAGAAAAACGCATTTATTCTACCCAAAATAGGGAGGCAAAAACACTTAGCAAAATGAGAAATGAACATGATAAAGAATATTCGGTGTATCCGCACGCGATAGGAAGCATTGTATGATCTATACGTAGAAGAGCCAACATTGAATTTCTTAACGATGACAACCTTATAATAACGCCGAGTTAATTATCTGCTGCAGCAACCATAAGCTTCTTATCAGGCTGCATGACAGATCTTGCAACGCGCCGGGTTACCGTTCCAACCGCCATCACGAAACACTTTTATCTTTTTGATCGCACCTCGCCGCAGCCAGTGTCAATATTGCGCTGGCTATACTAGCGTCTGTACCAAGTGACCAACCGTACGAAAGTGCAGAAATGGAGACGTTGGCCTGTGGCGAGTACTGTGTTATGTTCCTGGTACTGGGTGGTATTTCGTGTCAATTTTAGTGTTGCAGTGAGTGTATGTCGCGCAATATAACACAGATTGGCCGCTTAGGCCCCGTCGGCCGGTTACCACGCTTTTCTGAGCTGACTAGTTGGATATCTTCTGAGCTGTGTGAAGAATCGTATGTATGCGACCCCGGTGGAAGACGCGCCAGAGCTAATCACGCTATATACCGGTATATTGTGGTTCACGTGGTTGTGGCCATCCTCACTGCTGAAACACTGGGGCGTGTGCGACGCGTGTTGTTATGTTGCCTTAGTCGCGGGGACTGTTGAGCATATTCTTTAACGATTGTATTTGCGGCACCATTAAAGGTGATGATGATATACACTGAGTTTTGTTATTTCGTGACCTGAGAACTCTCTAATCGCTGCCGTCCACTCCACCATGAAGTTCGGGCTTTTTACCCGTCAAGCGCCTCCGTTCTCTGGTACAGGAGTGGTCAGTGGTCAGAAAAAGGATAGTTTCATGGTCTCTTTATGCAGAACATATTATATGTCAGTGCTCACTGTGCAAACATACCTGCACAATCGCCTGAAAGAGATTGTACAGGTATCCGACTTTGTCGTCTAGCTAACGGTGTTCCCCACGCCTGTGCCTAGTTTAATTCCCACGCCTGAGAAGAAAGAGAGACATGTGACGAACATGACGTTTATGGGAATAATAATAATAATGTTAATAAAAAGGGCCTTCATGTACGATAAACTAATACTAACAACCAACATGTCCCTGGATGATAGTCCTGTTTTTTTTTCTCAGAATGAATAGTGAGATGTAATTTATTTATCGCAAATTATGTTCGAAATTGTACAAAATGAATAAAACATTATACGGTATGTCTTGGCATTGAAAAGGAATTATTGATCCCGATACCTTCAGGTGGTGAGCGTGTGGCAACTCCATTCGACGCCTTCAGTACAGAACTGAACAAAAAATATACATTTTCTTACTATCTGATTTATTGGAAGACGTGAGTTATAATGATAACTCTCTTTTTTGTCTTCACTGAACTAGATAAATTAATATATTTAAGAATTGACAAATTAATTCTCTTGTCATTGATTTTCTCCGGCTTCCCATGCCATTATGCCCTGAACATTGTCAGGTTACATAAGAGTTGGTGTTTTCGCTTGGCTATGATCGAAGAACATGATAACTGTTTGGCAACTTGGCGGTGATTAATGAATCTCTGATGTGTTTTTGACTGTTGTTTGTTTGATTAAATACTGTTCCAGAATAGGATGCCATGGATCCAACATGCATGGGCACTGTATTTATTCCTATATAGCCTATTCATTATATATTATTATATATGAAAATAGTTCAAAGAGTTTTCAATGCCGTTTGCTTTGGCTAAAAATAAACAGAAAATTAAGGAATAATATTATAAGTTTCCCACGTGATGAAAACAGTCTTTTGTAGTTTCAAAATATGTACTTCTCCCCTTAGCACGTCATAAATATGTTCACTTGCATGAATGTCCATAAATACCTACACTTCTCCCATAGCACATCATGTACAGTTTTTGACTTTAAATAACCGAAAACTTTCTAATGATATTAACTCTAGGTGAATCTTTCGTCTGAATTCGACAGGAAAGAATTATGCAAGCTTTGAAGTGGTAGAAGGTTTAGATATTTTCTGTTTTTCACGCGAAATCTGTGAAATAACTTTGTCTTCTCACCACTATTTTGTAAGGAAGAGCTACAGCTATTTGTTAACGAATTACGGATGACAATTGACTTCATTGCTGGGGGTGCCACCTTTCAACAATGACTTAATGATTTGTCTAATGAAGGAAGTTAAAAGCCGGCTGGGTACGAGTAGTAATTGGAGACTGCATTATATTTGTGTAATCTAATTCGAGTTCCTTCATCATCGGGAAAACTCACCAATGTTTCGTTCAGCAGTCTTTAACTGACGTTTTGTGGATATCTGTTTTGCTGGTAAGAAAAATTATCTTACATGGGAAAATCAACGAGATCGATGTTAATGGTTATCTGTTAGGTATCATATGCTCTAATAACATTGGATGAGGTAAATCTTATCTTCACGGTATATCATTTCATTTTCTGTCCAGTGCAAATAGATGTTGCAAGCTGTGCAAGTGCAAGTTCGTGCTGCGACCACGAGGTAGCTCTCCGAGCAAACGCTAGTGCTGCGCCCTGGAGAAAATCCTGTGAACTTCTTGACGTTGGGGATCTGTTTCGCTGTTGGCAATTCCAGATTCGGATATAAGGGGTGACCATTATTTACTGCATAATATTTTTAGTGCTCATACTGGACACAAATAGTTTATTTTGTTGAAGTGTTACTTTGCTGACACATACCGTAAAGTAAATAAAACATTAGGTACTACGAGATAAACAAATTATTGGGGCGTCACGAATCAACAATGCTTTCATCTCGGGTATTGCGAATGATCACGGAACTATGTACGTTTTCATGAAGTCATACTAAAAACATATGGGGGGAATGTGTGACATAGGAAAACTTTTCCTTCTGTGTCACTAGTTATTACTCAATATCAGAGACATATTCAGTACAATTCGGTGGGAGGGATGGCCACAGGGATAGTGTCCAGATGAGTTTATTTCTTACAAAGATTATTTCATCTACGCAGAAAATAATATTTATTTTATTTTTTGACTAATAGTTAATATTTATAATTAACGTTTAACGTTAGTAATTTTATTGACTTTCGTTAGTATATAAAGTTAGTAAAAGTTATTTTATTAATTTACATAAATTAAATGAACAAATTTATTTTACTTTGGCTGCCAAAGGAAAACTATTTAAATTGTCTTGGCCTTTTTTACTTTTTCCAGATCTGAAACTGGATATTAATACTGTAGTTTCTTCGCGCGCTCTTGGTTTTCTCGGAAGCTCCCGCGCCCCGCCGATTCTTCTTTCTTCATGTCGCCTAATACGTTTTCCTTTCATATTTACGGACGCTGCTCAATGTTTTACTATTCCGTACTTTTTCTACTTCTCTCCGCTGATGCTCCCGAACGCTAATAATCCCGAATACCCCCCTCTCAATTATTCGTGTTACTTCACTATTCCATTTTTTATAATACAATGGCTATTTTTCTAATGCAGCAAACTGTCACCCTCGTTGGCTAACAATAACTAATTTTAATACTAATCCTTTAGCTGCTATATTGAAAATAAAGCTATGTTGCTCGTTCGACATCTAAAATACGAGAGAAAACCTTCTTGCTGTCTACTGTCTATCCACCGGATCCGTCAATCCCATTTTGTGTTTCGAATTGTTCTTGTCTCTTCCGGTTTATGTCCTTTATTTTTAATGGATGTCTACAAGTGCCTTTGCATGGTCAAATTATGCATGTACTCGTAACTCGTCCCTTTGGAATAAGTGTTCCTTGAATCATAATTATACAAGCTTCTTTGGTATATTGCAACATATTAGTAGTTTTCACGTAATTTTGATTTCAGTGGTGATGGCTTCAATTATTTTTTGAACTTGTCCTTAGTGCTCAGTGCAGAATTTTTGTATAACGTTATGCATCCTCCAATATTGGATATATCCATCTTTAAATGTACATTTTCCAATCCATTAGTAATTTTGGGGACATTTTGAGTTGTATGGTTTGGATTTTTCCGCTGATGACAGAAATGTTAGGGCAGAAGTTGCAGTGTTACATTACGTTACCGTTAGCAATAATACAAGAAAGTACGTGCTGCTGTACCAGAAATATTTATTTTTGTCGTTGCTACCTTTTTGTGTGCTATCTTCTGGCGCCTAATTCTTCAGAGAAAGAGCTTTGGCTGCCTTGACCTTTTTCTCATTTAGTTTTCCAACCCCAATCCTAAGGTTTGATTTCTCAAATATATCTTTACCTGTCATACTGCATTTCCTGTAGTACTTGTTCGTTGTATTGTGCCGTGGTATTATTTCTCTCATAACTCCTCGCAATATAAGCTTCCCAAATCTTAGCGCGATCTCATGCTTATGCATCACACCTCAGCCTACTACATGTCTTCCTTTCAAACAACAGAATTGCGTCCACCTTCGTTTGTTAATGGCTCGTGAATTATTCGTGTGTCTTTAGCTCCTTATAGCATGATCTAACTATAGTGTCACACATTTACATGTCCTTTTCACACTCTTCCAATATTCTTCTCACACACACACACACACACTCTCAGTGTTCTTTTGTTTCACTTTTTGCGCCGTAAGGCATTGATAAAACGTTTAATTTTCCAATAGTGTACTTCCGGATGGTTGTCTTTGAATTCGGCACCTCAAACAATATCTCGAGGAGTTCTACAGCGGCTGATGAGATCAGCCACAGCAACTACAGTATTTTTCTACTCTTCACGTTTGAAGCCAACCAAGTCATTAACATCAATTGCGTTGACTTTGATTTTCAAATCTTTTCCCTTACGGAAGAGAATGTACCCAACGTAGCGCTTTCATTGGCCAGCGTCCCGCTACAAATGCTGCGAAATGTGAGAGATCCAAGGTTCGAATTCCGAGGTGAAGTCAATCAAGCTTTCCCTGATTTCTCGTGGCCTTTGCCAGACAAGTTCAGGGCGGGGTATTCATGTACTCACACCTTTCTCTCTGTCTGTGCTCTTGCTTTACTTCAATGAATACTCAATTCTAGAAATATTGGAATTTAACTGTCGGCATTAATATATTGTACACAATCAAAAAGTTACGTATAATTTTGTTGTTTTTAGTTCAAGGATTTGAAAAGTTGTTGACATACTGCAGTTTTCGACTGTAAAATTCATTGCTTGAAATTATGTTTGTATTGTCTTTTTAATGAAGATATCTTCAACAAAATATGAGGTGATTAAAATCTTCCCATATATGTTCGGAAAAAAGTACAAACAATAGCAATGCTTCGTTGTAATGGTGCTGCTTAAGTAATATAGAATTAAACCATTTTAATTTTTTTTACAGCAAGGAAATGTAGAACTATCATATGATGTAAATGATACCAATAAATAATTTCTATATACAACCTTAACGTATGAAATTAATTTACATATTTTTCCCTGCCTCACGATATTTATTTGAAAGTTTCAGCGATTTTATGTGATATTATTTATTATTGTTCTTGTCTCGACAGCCCGATGTGGGCCATGGCCAACCAGCGGTGGCCCAGCCTCTTGGCCATTGGTTAAGGGGTTCGTGTGGTTAGCACGAAGACATCCCTTTACCGTATATATTGGTGTGTACTATACTGTAGGCGTTCTCATAGTCTCATAGCAATAGATACTGGGACATTTGTAAGGAAGCTCGCAGTTATTATTTTGCCCTGGCCGGGAATCGAACCCAGAGTTGCGCCGTGAAAAGCGAGCACGCTAACCAAAAAACCACCGAGGGTTTCATGTGTAAAAAATTACATTGTTATATCATTACATTTTTGTACATCTTTAATCAGTACGATGTTGCAACTTGATGTGCGCTTACGATTGTCACGGAGAAAAAAATGGTCTTTGTCTTAAATGCGCTTTACTCGTATTTCTGAAGTTAACATTTCCTTTAAGAGTTTTGGGCTAATGGTTTACAGATAGAAAAAAAACTCACTTTTCGTGGACTTAACCTGTTCCGAATGTACTGCGGAGAACGTTCGCCTGAGAGGAAACCGTACCATAATCATAATATCGTTCATACTCTAAATATATTGTTCAAATAATTGATTTATTGAATTCTACGTGGCAATTTCTCTTTATGTTAAATTTTTCATGCATTGCATATGTTAGCGTGAATCGGTATTGATGTGGGCGTAGTCTATGAGAATATGTACCCATTGAAATGCGTCTCTGTGACGACACTAGAGGACCAATGGGAATGTATTTAGCATTTCTCTGATTAATATGATGATGTGATTGGGAAGCAGTAACCTACTGTTACTCAAACCATATCATGAATATGAATGAGCTCTGTGGGAGGGCTCGAAATCGCTATTGCACTACTCCGTTCTGAATAATCTTTCTCGTTGAGGCGAAATTATTCTTTGGCCACTTTTTTAATTGAAATTCAATGAAGTTTCGGAAATGCTATGTTTCCGTTTTGCTACTGTTGTACCATCATTCTTGAATTACCTCAATTGTAAAGTATCTATTTTTACATGTCCATGTTAAATTATGCACTAAATATGCTTTGGCTTTTTACTATCGACTACCTACTTTCGACTATCCAATTTTTATGCTCAAAATAGGCTAGTTGTTCCTGATTTAGTCATCATATTTGATTTCCTGATTAGGTTTGTTTTACCCGCATTACAGAAGTTTTTATACGTCCTTATAAAGAAAATTTGTAAAAGTTGCGCTCTACAGCAATAAGAAGAATACGTTATAAAATATTTCTTAAAAACAAGCCCTAAAAGTCCCTAGGAAGGTCATTTCTTTTTGTCCCTTTTTTTGTCTCGACTTCCGCGCTTACTTCCTCAACAACTCACCATAAAACGTTTGACAGAATTCATGCACAAAGCCATTACAAATTTCCGGCCGTGATTTGGTTGTTCGAATCGTAGAGATAAGATCTGCCGCGTTAGGAGATCGCTGTTATGTCGTCAACGGAGAAAGCGACTGACTGCGGCGGCATAGTGGCCCAGTGTCTTTATAGGTGATCGTGTTTCAGAACGATCGGGAACATGCATACAAGCGACCGTATAAAGAGACCTGAAAAGAACGATGGTTTTGAAAGTGGTTACGTTTATGAGTGCCCTAGATTTTTAACAAAATTCTGTATTGATGGTGTTGATAATTTTGTTCTACAAAATTTTTAGTGAACAAATTTTATGATGTTGATGATATTAATTGTAGATGTGATACCATCCGTTTGTATTTTTCTTATTAGGACAATTTACTCTCGATATGTGTTCTGTTAGTGAGTGAAAGAGAATGTCAAATATTTCTGAGGTAGATATTCCCATACGTTCATTTCTTACTGTTTTTATGAGACAGTTTTTGAATTATAAGTAAGTAATACTTTTATTCGTAAAATGAAAATGAAGAAGAGGATGCCACTGCGTAGACGTTCTTCGTAGATTAACGTTCTCAGAATAACACAAAAAGCATATTCGAAAGAATTATCTTATTTTGAAACAACTAAATAGGTGAATAGTACAAGTTCTAAAGTTTCTAGAAAATGTAAAGCACTTATCACTAAAGCACTAATTGCCAGGGTGACGTACATATGATATTTTGTAAAGATGTGTTTATGTTTGATGGATTGAAATGTGTGTGCGTGTGTATTCCCTCGTGTATTTATTTGACTCACTGAGCCTCTCTTAACTGTTGAGGTCATTTAGATTAGCGAGTAATGATCTAATGAATACTTGATAGCTGTAATGCTGAGAGATAGTGGAAAATGGGGAAATGTGGGGTAAGGGAAATTAGAGAACATAGGAAAAACTTGGCGAGAGCACGCTTAGTCCACCACAAATTCCATATGAATCGGCGAACTCAACCCCAGCGGTGGATGGCTTATGCGCTAGCCATTATGAAACCTGCTTCCCTCCACCTTTCA
Organism: Gryllus longicercus; assembly: GCA_038098605.1. NCBI lineage: Eukaryota > Metazoa > Arthropoda > Insecta > Orthoptera > Gryllidae > Gryllus > Gryllus longicercus. The sequence goes on along the minus strand of JAZDUA010000127.1, from coordinate 3,010,347 downwards.
CTCCTCTTCGTCTCTGATGCCCTCACCTCTTCCACCCTCTTCCCCATCCTACCTTCGATATTTTAAGCACGCAACCTTCACTGTTCAGTCTCCACAATTAGTTCCCGCTTCAATGGGATAATTTTGTTACGCATGTTCAGCAATCCGAACTTACACGTAGTCAAGTGTAACATCAGAAGTTCAATATCAAAGTAGTTCTTTGGATACTTTTCTGTCTAAGAAACGACTTCTTGGCACTGAACACTTAGGAGTTTCCTCAGAAGTGAAATAATCTGCACATTATTTTGGAGAATTTGATGGAATGTTTAGAAGCGTTTGTACATTTTTGCTTATCGATTTGCTCTTTGCATGAAAAATATCGAATTAACAGTATTGTACGAGTTAATATAGTTCATTAATGTCCTAGAATACATATAGTAACTATAACCACAATTTAGGAGGAACTGATAGGAAGTATCTCCCATTTAAGGTAACCTCTAGAGACTTGTATAAATATTAACGTCTGTTAAGACCGCCTCGAAGAACTGTCCTTTAAGGCATTTCTTTCACAAATGCCAGTAGTGGTCCTTTTATAACTTAAGAATCTACACACTAAATTGTTACTGAGGGATAAATGAGCTATTTATTTATATAGTTTAAATTTTTCAAACAAAGTGTTCGTGTGTTTAAATGTAAGAGCTGGTAAGGTAGCAGAGCGATTGAATGGTTCGTCCTTAAAAATATGCTGTTCCATTCCGAAACTTGGATGTAATATTTCTGAAAGAATATGTATTTAGTATGTGCGTTTCATCAGTTTTATTAAGGAATCATCTAAGTAGATGTGGGGTCCGCACCACTAAACAAAAACAAAAGCATTTAATAATTTGGCATCATAGAGTTCACAAAGCATTTGCATGATATCCTAATTTATAATTGAATCTAATTTAATGAATTGTGATTTTCATTACTACACTTTCAGCTTCCCTGGTTTAGCTTTTTCAAGTATTCAGAGAAATGAATCAATATCCTATTGAAGAGCAATCCTAATTGGCCTTAATCCCGATGACTATGGCATTATACAACGACTTTTTTTTCAGTTTCCTTTATTAACTCTTGGGCGTGCTCAGATTTAAATGTACGCGAGAAACAAAACAGATAAATTTTCATTCAGTCGATTTTCCACTGTAATGTTGTTGTTAACTTCCTTCGAAGAGTAGAATCCACTTACCACACTCTCACTTCTGAAAGATTGTAATTTATAATCCATCACAGTGCGTGTGTATAAACTTTTGTGTTTGAAAAGAGTGGTTAAACAAATTAATTCTGGAACAATTGAGTTTTTTATTATTAGTGGAAACATGTGACCTGCGGGCTCATTTGCACTGTGTGCGATATAATATATGGATCGTTTATTTTAGAAAAGACACAAGTTATATGACAAATCAATGTAACGAATTTCATTCCTAAAATAAAATATACATATGTACATCAAGGTAAATGTGAATATGGGAAGGAACTTGGTTTTTTGTTCTTCGCCCCCTCCTCCCGATTGGCTGTGGCTGTAATTCCTTATGGTGCACAATCCTTGCAAGGAATAGTGCAACCGCAGTATGACTCACGATTCGGAGCAACGAGCAGGATAAATTCTGCGATCTCAAAACTAGTCCACTTAGGAACACTGAGAAGGCAGGCGGTGGGGTGAGGTCTGGGAGCACGTGATCGGCGCGTGGCACCGGCGCGGGGTTCGCAGCGGCTGCGGCTGCCTTGTTTGTCTGCGGGCGGGCGCGGTCGGGTTGCGCCATCGCGCGCCCTAGTGACCTGGTGGCGGCGGCGGCGGCGGGTGCCGCGCCCGCCCCAGCGACGCGGGCGTGGCTCAGCGCGGGGCGGGGCAGCGCGCGGCGGGGCGGCGGGGCTCGCAGCCCGTTCCGCTCTCACTTTCGTCTGGCCCGCGGCCAGCCGAACAGCTCTTCGCGAAGCGACGATTGTGAGTGTGTGTATGTCTCTCTCTCTCTCTCTCTCTCTCTCTCTCTCTCTCTCTCTCTCTCTCTCTCTCTCTCTCTCCTTTGCGCGCAACACTTGTCGCTCTCGTCTGTCTCGCGCCCGCCCGCTTGTTTCCTTGTTTGGCCTTCCATCCGGTCAGTGACACACGCGCTTCTTCTGTAAACTGACACGGAGGTCCGGATGATCATGAGGCGGGAAGTTGATGCGCTCGGATGAAACGTGTAAATAAATATAAAAAATGGGAAATGAGCTTCATAAGACACCAGAAACAGCAGTGTTTCTGTGGGCGAGGACGTACATTGGTTCACGAATTTTATAGATTGGTGTACGACATATTTTCGTATTCGTTGTCGATTGGCGCATTGAAGTCTCTTGCAAATAGTGTGTTGTAAAATCTGAAAGTGACAAATTATTAATACGAGAGCGTCTTTATACAGTTTGTGTAAAAGATCATTTAGTGGCATGAACAGTTGTCTTTGAAAGACACAAATTATTGGATATATTATCTCCCCTCGACTGGACGAATAATTTACCATCATTAAAATATGGATTATTTTTTCCTATTAAGATTCTATCGAAAATTCCTCGTACAAGAACAAAGTTTCCGAATTCCAAAGTCTCCAACAATGGAACGGAAGAGATAAGAATCCCTTGAATTTTTAAAAAGGAACAAAGATATATTGGCGAAAAGTAGTCTACAAAACAATTTGAGATGACGTGAAAATATGACAACTGTTAATTTTTCCCGTTTGCATTGCGCATTGCACGCAAAAAAACAACAAGCAAACGTATAACTTATAACACGCATATTCGTGACAATGAACGCAGACAATTCCCAGAAAAGGACTCAAATTTCTGCGGAGACTTCAATGCATGCATTGAAAAGGAACCCAAAGCTTCGGCATTCGTTCGCAGAAGCAAATGCGGATCTTTTTTGTCGATGCCCAAGAGTGGCGCACGCCGCGGGTCGCAGTCGTAAGACATCCCCGCAGGGCGTTTCCGCTTGCGCAAGTCTCACCCGCTGCGCAACGACGACGCCGGCGCCGCGGGCGTTTGTGTGCGTCGCTCGCTCGCGCGCGTGGCGGCGATGGAGCCCGCGTGGCGCAACGGCGAGGCGCGGGCACCGCCGCGAGAACCACTGCTCCCGATGTGGCGCGGTTACAGCATTTTAAAAAACAGGCTGAATTCTCGGTCGAGAATTGGATTGCGCGACCGATAGTGGACAACTGAGTGAAGTATTGCAGAGATTTCAATGCATGGGTAGGGAACGAAAAAATAAATGCATGACGAATGCACCAACTTTGGGATCCCGTTTTCTTTAAATACTTTTCTGCGCTACAAATTATGAACACCAGATGATCAAGTTAACTGAAATGTTAGACGCAAACGTATGTACTGTGTGCGGCATTTAAAGTCGCGTTTTAAGAATCACAGTGGTCGAAATAAATTGACTGAAAACTTGCGTTAATTGTGACTTATTTTAATATTGTATATTACACAAAGATGTAATTTTTGAAAAAAGACTATGACATTTTGTAGTTTAATGCACTTGTTAAAAAGCAAATTTTGAACTTCATATATTAGTGTACGTTTTATTATTTTAGAAAATAGACTCGTTAATGTGAGTAAACCTAAAAATGAGATATTACGTCTCATATGTCAATTTGCACATTTTGACGCGTTTTCAGTACGGTTTGTGGATAATCGTGAGTTTGTTTCTTTTGGCTGAATTATTTCTATTCTAGTGGTATTTGCTAAACATCTGATCTATAGTGACGTTTTCGTCGTTTTCACTAGCCAAATGTTCAATTTGCGCCACGATTGCTGTGTTGTAGGTCTTCCATGACTATACGTTTCGCCGTTTTTCTACTTTGGCATACTATCACCCCTACTCCACTCTGCCCTGGTCAACGCGCATCATGGGTTCGTCGTTTGTCCGTTTGTCTCAGTCTCCGAGGGAGGGGTTCCCCGTACGCGTGGTAGGGGCATGCGTGAACCGCCACGACGAGGCGGCCACGTTCTCCCGCGCCGCCGCCGCTGGTCTGGTTTTATATCTCGACGTCGCCTGCCCCTTCCACTCCCGGTTTCGATTCTTACTCCCCCCTCTCCAGCAGACCTCGCGGCCCCCCACGTGCCGCGCGTAGTCTCGTCCCCCACTTCACCCTCTGCACCGGTTAGCCCGCGTAGGTTGCACAAAACGCGAGCAGGAGGGGGTCGCGACGGTAAGGTGTGCACGGGAGATACGATGCAGATGTTCTGGATCCTTCTACCCGCCCGCCTGGAGGCCGACCTGCTTCCTGACCTTTCCGCTGGTCGCTGCTGGCGGTGGCGTGGGCGACGGCATGCCTACGCCTCGCTGCGTCTGCCTGCGGATTCTTTTTGCTTACTGGTTCTTGTTCGGATATAAAGAACTTACAAGAAAGTGAAAGCATCAGGATAAGAAAAAATGAATGAGATATTGGGAAAATAAATACAAACTGATTCAGATGGGTGTCCGTGGTGTTGGTGGTCAACATAAATCCATAACTTTGAGAATGGAATTCGACATTTTCTGTCTACTTTGCTATTCCGTTATCTATCATCTTCAGAATATTGTTTTCTTATTTATTTAAACTGAAAAATTATGCTAATTGTGACTAAAATGGCAATATTTTATGGCACCTGGATATACATGCATTACATATCGAATTTAATTTCATTATGATTTATAATATGCGCTAGTCGTATCAGATATCACGCTTGCTAGTAATGTTTGTTATGGGTTACGAAATGTAAGTCATTCGAGTATTTTCTTACAGACAATTATTTTTAAAATATTTATGGCGTTTGTTTCCTGTTTTGTGTTGAATAGCGCAACACTCAGCAATCGAAGCAAAGGCGAGAAATAACTCGTTGTGGCACCTCCTGTGCTTTTCCTTACTACGTGACGTGTTTGAGAGACTTTATTATGCAGCGACCGAAATCCGTGCCTTGTTAGAAAATAAAATAAGTGCAAGATCAGATTAGCATTCTCTGACAGCGCTCATTCCGATAAGCAGAGGTACTCGCCCAGAGTTTAGAAAGGTGATTGTCTTTGAATTGAAATAGAATGGAGATGCATTGTTCTTTGCATTTTGCATTTCGTATTGGTATTTCAATGCACTGAACTTTTTCCTTTCCATCTGATCTGTCAGCGTACCTTATTCTGGAATTTTTTGTGACAGTAATTGAAATACTGTTTTGTGTGTACCAAATCTGCCTTTTAGATAGTCCTGGTGCTATGCATGTATTTGAACAGTTTAAATATTTGAATACTCCTTATTTTATTTTATTTTTTATCAATACAGCAAAGATTTTTACTGGAATTGTTTTGCAATGGAATTATTTCGCGATGAATGCGAAAATGAAACCCTGCACTTATGAGTATGTGGAGTTCTGTTTTAAGAACACACTCGTTCATAACAATTTCCAAGGATCGTATTACACTTTTACGGTAGATCATCCCGAAAGATTTTCATGGACTTAAGTTTCCTTGTGAATGTAAGTAGGTCTAATCAGATCTCTTGTTACTTAACGTAATATCCCTATTGTGGAGAGCAGAGCACTTCTCGTAATCTTTGCACGATTCAGCGAGCATTCATGCGAATGAAAGAGCAAATCATGATGCAGATATACTAATAGAGGTTTATTGTCACTCTGATGCTACTATTACCGGGATTCCGCACTCTCTCTTTCTCGATTTCTTCATAAAGTGGAGCGTCCGCCAGCTTTGCTCGTTTTGTACGTTGAGAGCCAGAATCAGAGGACGAAGCGATATGTATCGCTGTTGTATTACTCGTGATCGCAAGTACCGAAGTCTCGAGAGCCGCGTTTGAACACGTGGCGCGGCCCAGCGCCAACGGAGCAAACTTCCAACATTTTCCTTGGGCGACCACGAGCGCTGCAAGCGTTCTTGTACTGGATGACCGAAATTCCTTGTTGAGTGATAATGTTTAGACAGGTACGAAAAAGCTATTACCGTGTTATACGGATGAATCATAAAAAAGTATTGACCTTTGCTATTAGGACTTTTTAATACATCAATGGTATTAAGCAAAGGCGCACACAGGGCTTTTCCCGGGGAGGGGGGGATGTACAGGAATAGGATCCAGCAGGTATTTATAAAATAAACCCTTGATATATTGAATAAGTGTCGTTAGTATAGAACATTAGTAAGAATAACTTTTTAATATGTATCGTTGGCTTTGGAGGGTGTCTGAAAACCCATGAGCACCTCCTCTTTCTGCTCCCTTGGACGTGCCACTAATATTGAGAAATATATTGTTAAATAAATCCATTTGACCTTCTTGGTGCAATATATTCCGTCTTCTAGTATCACTGAGGAAATCCCAGAGTTTTAGGTTACTCTAGTCATTTTATACTGACGAATATAAATTGTTCGTTTAACGTGGTAATTAGATAAAGATACGTAATGTTGAGCATAATGTGATATTGAACACATGCCAATGATACATAAAATGTAAATATAATTTTCATGTGAATGTAGAAATTTAAAAAAATCTTGTATTTAACCTTGAGCTACAAAAATGTTATCAAATAATAAGGATTACTCAGGAATATTCCGATAGAAATTTAAAGTCAGGTAGCTTCTACCAGATGAACCAATGATCTTTGGTGCGTTGGTTGAGTATTACTACTACTTCAAGTATTACTTATTCTGTAACAGTATTTGTAAAACACGTGTTTGCTTTTGAAGAGTTTGTTGTGATTTTATTCCAATTTGATCAATGTATTATGAAGATGGCTTCATTAACGTGGAAATGTTCATTAAAGGGAATCAGACAAAGAAACCGCCTCCAAAGTCCTACTAATTGTGTGGTCAGAACTGCATGTGCCTGTAGGGATTAATGGTTCTTTGTGAATTATTTCTGAACGCTTTGTGATCATATGAAAATATTTTATCAAGGAAGTCGTGAAAGGAAAATGAGTTGTCGGACCTCATCAGACTTCTTTTCGGTGCTACAATGATAGATTTGAGCTCCTTTGGAGGCCTCGGAAGGTTAATTCTAAAATACGAAACAGTAATGGTGATATTAAATTGCGAAATTAAAAGAAATTTGTATTCGCTAATTTAAACGCATAGGCGTCACTAGATACCGAACGATTCTACTTTCTGAATGAATTATGAAATAAGTATTACTAATAAAGAAGAGCGCTAGTATATGAACTGTGTTTTTTTTTTTTTTTTTTTTTTTTTTTTTTTTTTTTTTTTTTTTTTTTTTATACATTTCTTGAGTATTATCCCTCAGTTACTCTCGCGCTATGTATTGTTTCGCAAGTGTTCGCGCGGCGTACTTTTCAGTATGCGAACAGCTTTAAGATAGGATTAGTTATATATATAATGGTAAATATTTATTATACTTTTTATTTTTGATATATCCGTAATACAATACTTCTTAGTAATAAAATACAAATTGTGTTAATTTCATATTTGAGTGGAATATGTAATTAGTGGCGAGGCTAAGGCCGTAGGACCTGCTCTTCCGCCTAACCACTTGGTTGAATATACATACTTACACAGTTGACACATTTAAGACAGGGTAAGCTGTACGTTTACAGCTGAGAGTGCAAACCCAGCGTCCATTGCAGCATAAGCCTTAAGCGATGGAGTAAATTCAGAAAAATCTCAATCGAATGGCGGCTTAGGTCTGATCATCACAGGTGCAGGAATGCGTAATATATAAAAGTAGAAGAGAAAGGGAAAGTGATCTGATGGGAACATAAATGACAAAATCTTAAAAGAGAAAGAAGAAGGAAGGGAGACTGAGAGGCTGCTGGTTATTCAATTATGCTGGATATCATCAAGCTCGGAATGCGTGACGTCTTCTAACAAGATCTACTTTTTCCGAAATGCAGCATCGTATATTTTGTCCTCTTGAGATTTCTCATACAATAGTTCATATCTTTCAGTTTCTGATAAATTACTCATCTGCATATTATTCCTTATTTACATATTAATAAATTAGTAGAAACAATGATTATTTTTTTAAATTAACGTAAAGACAGAGAAACTAATACTTTCCTGACGTAAAAAGTACGCTGTGACCGCTTTCTAACAGAAAAAAAATATTCACGGCAATAAATCGTTGATGTTTTAGAATGTTGCTAACTATTTAGACATTGATGTTTCTCGCGGACGCAGTTTCTTCCGTTACTTCATCTTTTTCGACAAGGTTTCTTCTGATGATTTCGTGACTTTCAATGAGGCTATTGTCACAAGAGTTGTGAACGTGAGTGAAAATATGTTTGTTAATGCTGTCAATACCCTCGTGTCCAATTTCAAGCTGGTGAATTGAATTGCATTACAATTATGTTATTTTAATATTCTGTACAGATATGCCATATTTTTCAGAGCCTGATGCCTTTGAGCTCCGGTTTTTGCTGAGTTGTGTTTCGTGATGCTGCTGCTAGTGAAAATAAAATCAGCTCGCTTTCAAGAAAAATGTAGGCCAAACGACCAAATATCACGAATGTTAAAACCGGCAGCATTTCTCGAATAGTGAAATTTTGAAATTCGCGAATGTTGAGGCTTGCTAGAGAAGTTTCGATTAGAAATGTGTCCTTCCCAATATGTTGGAATATGTAAAATATAAACTCTCTAAATAATATATAATACTCCTAATATATTGTGTTCTTTGACGGGTATTTAAAATAAGTATTGTCTACCCCTGCGGCAATTTGTAGTTTTAACTATTTTCTCCGGAAACATAATGATAAATGCGAAAGGTCGGTTGAACACAGAGACCACACTTTCATCGCAGTTCACAATGAATTGTATTCTAAAATCCTTTCGTGACCTGCTCTATCCGGGATTACCGCGTAATGGCGCTCAAACGGTCATTATGTTTTTTCACTGTCGTATCGAAGATTTGCAGTTGTTACATTCCAGGGTTCCGGGACACCGTTTTTCCACGACGGCTCAGGGGCACGAGAGAAGGAGGAGACGAGGAAGAGGAGAATGAGAAGGGAGAGGAAATGAGATGGACCCGAGGAAGGGACGAGGAGAACGTGAGGGGAAGGAACTGTGGAGGGGAGGGGGATGTGTGAAGTACATGATAAGATGAGAAGGATGCGAGAAAGATCAGTACAGAGGAAGGAGGTGAGAAGAAGCAGGGCTCGAGGGGAAGAGGCCGGGGTGGGGAGGAGGAGAGCAGAAGGAAGGTGAAGGAGGAGGGGGAGCAGTCGCCTCTCGCCGCCGCGCGTTCGAGGCAATTACAGCGCATTACTTGGACGGGAAACCCTCGGCGCGGGCGCGACGTGCCATCGGGGCGATCTGAGCGGCGCGGCGGCGGGGATTTCGCGCGGGGGTCAGGGCCTGGCGGGGCGCCGGCGAGCGGTGGGCGGGAGCGCCCGCGGGGGCGGTGCCTCGCCCGAGGGCGGGGCTCCCTTCTCTTGTTCCTGGGCGGCGCGGTGTGTGTGGAACGCTGCCGCCATCGCTCCGCGGCCCGACCACTTGTTGTAGGACCGGGCACGGGGTATTGTTCTCGGGGCGTGGCGGATGGAGGGGGCTGCGGGGGCGGCCGGGGCGCGGCGATAACTCTGGGAGCTCGCTTTTGTGGTGGTGCCGGCCAGCCGTGGGAGACGATGACGGTGACGGACGTAAGCGAGGGTGATAGCGTGGGCGGGATGTGAACAGTGTTTAATTCAGGAAAACGTCGCTTTGATGCTTAATGAAGAGGTGTCTTATTTGATTCCCAAGTGTTGTTTGTAAAAGCTCTTGGGAAGCATCAGTGGAGATAACATGTTACGCAGTTACGTCTATATTACAATGCACGGTACACTTTAATAACCGAGAAGAAGGAATGTTGAAGTACACTCTGCAAAATGCCACAAATATTAGGTCTATTTTAAATATTTTATGAGCCTATTTGTATTTCGTTAGTGGTTTTGAAGCGACTTAACCTCTGCCATAAATTTGTTGTAAAAATCATGAAGCTTCAACCCCTTATTTTGATCAAAAAACCTATTTTTGTAGTAGCTACTGATGATGCATATTTGTGAATTGTAATCCATATTGAGTTGCGTTAAGCTGTGTAATTTTCAGAGTAGTGAGATTTGTAATTTCATTTATAGACTATTAAATGATAGGTAATTATTATACTAGTTATATGTTAATGATAGTGTGTTAATGTTTTGTTTCAGTTATTATCTCTTGTACGTATGTGTACGTATGTTTTGTAATATTGAGAAAACTCCGTAATATTGGCATGACCCAATTTATTTTATACTAGTTCCACTAAAAGGAAACGTCTTTTCGAAATCTTAAAACAAGGGATTAAAGTGTCTGGAATGAAGACGATGGCCGTGTCGTGCGGAGTTTGCTCCTTTGGTCTGTACTGCAGGAGCTTACACGGAAGGCTGGGCTGTTGCGGCGACACGGGCAGACTGGGGTCGGATCTCTGATAGCGACTAGCGACGCCGCCTTGCGTAATCGGGCGCGGTCACCGCTACCTTGTGGATCCCGTCCCAACTTCACACCCAGCACATGGCGCTCGTTTCACCCGGAAGAATGCACTCGGGCTAGACGCTTGCTAGACTTCCGCGACTAGGAATGACCGCCCTGGAAATCAGGTGAATTTTCATCAACGTAGCAGGTGTGGGGTCGTAAACACTGCTTGCTGTTGTGAAAGGAATTTAGTTGAATTGAGGTCAGACATATCTGCCTATTTTATGTGTGCTTAAGATGAAAGTGTGGACTTTTCGAAATATTCTAATAGTACTAGAAAGTATTTGTAAATATTCGAATAGGTTTACATTACCCTTTGTTGAAGTATTGATACTCGGTTTTTAAACTCAAATGTACAAAAATTTCAGTTGTTTGTTTTTTGGTGATATTCATAAAGATAAAGAGACGTTATTATTTTCTTTTTTCTTTTGTTTTTGGTTTTAAATGATCTAGTTTATAGAATATATTACACAGTCGTGTAGAAGTCATCATATACTTAAAATGAAATTACCAAAATATCCTGAATTAAATTTAAATTGACTTCATAATAACTTGCTTTGGCGACTTCATGTATTAATTACAGTTTTAATTATATTTTTAATGTATTTAATATGCTAAATTTACAAGCGTTATACATTAATGGTGTGAAGCTAATCACTGAGGGGGAAAAATGATATCTTATGTTGCTGTAATTTCAATCGTGTTATATTCTTAACGGTTATATCCCGTTAAAAGTATTTTGAATTACCTCAACATTTTTTTGCTTTTATTACATTGTTTATTTGTTCAGATGTTTCATATTTTAAAGGCAGAATTGAATTGTGCGCGTTTCTTACGTACTCTTACTTACTCTTGGATATTAAACATTTGAATAAATGTTTAATTTTGTCATTACTTTACAGTTTATAAATATTCTCAGAAAACCGGAATAATTATAAACAACAATAGTAAGGAGCTTTAAACAAACTTGAAGAGTTGTATGCAACTTCTTTCAGTTTTTCTGACTTGCTTGGATGTGATACTTTGTTGGCCCGTTACTCTGACGCGTATAAATCACTCAGTTTCGTAATTCCATACACTTAGTGAGAGCGCTAAAACAGGTATAAACGTTTATTTGGCCTTAAACAACTTGTTCAAGAGCCAAAGGGTCAGGCTGGGCGCGCGAATCTTCTCCGGCGCTTCCCTAGCATTTCCAAGCCGCGGCGTGGCGCAGAGGATGCAACTGGTCGGAACGCTTTCGCCGGCGCATCGCGCTCGTTGGCGGCTCACGCCTTGCATCTGGAACGACGCCTGCAATAAATCACTTGCGGCGGTTTGAAGGCTGCCGGCGATTATTTCCCCTCAACTCATCACATATTACAAACACTCCTCCATCGGGCAGCAATCAACTGATTTTGCCGAGCGATGGGCCAAGGTGTTGCAAGTGGTCAAATTGGGTGGGAGTTTTGTCGAATATTAGCTATGTTTTGCAACGTTAATCGTTGTAATTGCTTCTCCTGATTAGGGCTATGGAGGAGATGTGTTGAAGTGAATGGGACACAAGCTTTGATGGGAAAGAAATATAATTATGAAATGTGTTCCGGTAAGTATGTGCCATGGCAGAGACGGCTTCGGCATAAAAAAAACAAACTAATCGATTTGCGAAAAAAATCAATGTTTCGCAATTTTGATGTCCTGTGTTCAATATTGCTTTGTTTCTTAGAAGAATTGTTTTCATATCCATATTTTAATATTGCGTGGGTTCTACGTTGTGGGTTCTACGTTTGTTCTACGAAGTTTGTGAAAGCACTACCCTTGCCGAAAAATCATAAAAGCAATGTAACTTCAAACTGTTAAAAATGATTATGATATTTCTGGATATTTACTTTCTTTTTTCTGTGGAATATATTCACTGAGGAATATTTAGCTTGTGTGGTCTTTTTTGCGATCAAGGCGTTATGTATAAAACCAGAAACGGAAGAAAGTTCAGTTCCCTAATCCGGAAAGCGATAAGATGCCCGGAGTCCATCAATGGAATAAGCACTAGTGAATCGATTTCAAGTCGAACCAAAGAGAGAAGGATGAGGAGGAAGCGCGGCGCGCACCTGTTGGCTTATGTAAAGCCTAACGATTCCTGACAATGGGAGGGCCGGCCGGCCGGGGGGAGGGGGAGGGGGAGGGCTGGGGGCTGTCCGCTCGCCCGCTCGCCCACCCACCGAACCCTGGCAAAGGCTAACGGGTGCGCTTGCGCCACCCGCCGCCCGCCGCGCGCCGCGCCGCTCCGCTCCGCCGCTCCCTTCGCCCGCGCAAAGTTCAGCCGCGCGCGCAACTGGAGCACGCGCCACCCGGCGCGCGCCGCCCCGCGCCACTCCGCGCCACTCCGCGCCAGCCCACGGGCATCCGGTGATGATCTCCCGCAGCGCCGCCCGCCTCAACGGGCTTTCGAAGGAAGCCGCCTCTGACATTTCATTCTAGGTTCATCGTGTTATTTATTTTCTCAGATTTCTGACCAAAGAATCAGCGGTAAATTTTATCTATGCGAGTTTTTTTCGTTCTGTAAATGTTTACGAAAGTTTGTAAAAATGGGCCTTTGATATTTCTCTTCTTACGTTTCATGCATAGAGTTCACGCCAACTATTGTAAATATATTCTTAAATAGGGAGGAAAAATAATGATTAAAAAAAGAAAATAGGATATTTATTGAAATGAAGAAATCAATTGAATTACTCATTTAGGTAGATACTTCTGTGTAGAATTTGCCAGGAGATAATTTATTGATAAAGTAATTGATTAACTTAATTTCGGTTAATTTTTGAGTTTAATTCGTGGTGATAATATCCAAAGATACTGCAAACATGCACCTGTGTGGTCTTATTAGGAATACAAAGCTACTTTATTTCTCAAATGTTACATTTTGTGTTGAATATTGCTGTTGTGTCCTTATTCATTTTGGTATTTCAGTAATTAAAATTAGGGCAATTCGTAAAAGGGCACAAGTTTTGACAAAAAGGCAAACACTTTGAAGATGAAATAGAAAACATTTTGTTGGTTTGAATAATAAAATTAAAATTTCATTTGGTTTAAATAAGCGTCACACTGCTCTCAAAAATCTTTTTTTAGTCGAGTTTAATTGGGTGAAAAATTATCTGATAAGTTGCTTTTTCATAGGAATGGACGAACAAGGAAAGTAAAACACAAGGCACAAAATAAGGAGGAATATGTCTAATGGCTATCCCGACGTAGAAACGTACAAAGGGAAAGAAAAAGATGTTGCTTTTTATGTTGAATGTAACATTTCTTAGAAATGCGTTTCTAAGAATCTGGTTGTTTCGTTTCCTTGATTACGTGTTATTCTTTGGAAGACAGAAAACAGGATCTGTTTTGTAGGGTAACTAATTCATACTGTTCTCTGTAGTTAATCGATTAATGTCGCAGACTTCAGTTCGTGTGAATCAGTGGAAAGATATTTTCATTCGACTCGATAGACCCACCTACTTTAGTAGAGGGGATCACAAGCACAAAATTCAGTTTAGTCCACAGAAAACAGATACTGGAAAATTTTCCTTCACAAATAGAACAATAACGGACTGGAATCAGTTGCCTGCGACAGCCATGGAACCCTTTCCTCTAGGTGTACAAAGTTTTAAAAGTATATTAAGTAAGAACATTTGTAAAATGTATTAGTTAGTAAATTAGGCTAATTAAAATAGTTATTATTTTAGTTTCAATTTTATTAAAATTTTATTTTTATTATTAGTATTGTGATAATCACTATTAAATGCATTGCTTTATTAAATATACAATTATATTTAAAGTAGTAGTTGAATTGAAGTGTCGTGACGTGTTGTAAAGTGTAGTGCAATATAGAAGTTGAGAGAGAAGTGAAGTTCAAGTGTAGTGAAGTGAAGTGAAGTGCAGTTGTTTTAAAAAGTGTATTTACTAGTTAAAAATTCTGTGCATGACAGTCATAAAATGTAGAGTTAATGCTGATATTGTTATTATTTTCTTTATTATTATTATTATTATTATTATTATTATTGTTATTACTATTGTTTTAAAATTACATTTACATTGCTATTCCTAGTTGTAATACGTAAATAGTAGTGTTTTACCAGAAACATCGTTTGTAACAGAATGAGAAAAAAGCTGGTTTAATGACGTTGAAATTCCCCGGTGATTGTAGAATTACTAATTAAATATCAGTCGATTTGAAATTATACTAAACATCGTGCCTTTGCGGACAAAACACATGGTCGTATATCCTGTTTTGGGGATAGTGTCACTTCCCGCTGCATTTATTCCTTCGATTCATAAATTACTTTTGTCTTTTTGTTTCTTTAGCTCGGCTTTTTGCATGTCACCATATCTCTTTCACTTAATTTGACTTCTGGCTTCAATGATGCTCAGCTTTTCCTTTTTTCTGACCGTCGTCTCTATTGCATTTTCGGTAACCTCGTCCTCATTACTTTTTACCGCATCATTGTTTGAAACACCATTATTTTGCCTTCTGAAACGCATTCTCATTATTTTTATCTTATTATTTGTTCAGTGTACCTCATCTTATATTTCATTACAATTTTAAATGCTCCCTTCTGTATTCTTCTTCTCTTCCATCGTGTTCTCTTGGTTTCATTTTTTTCTCCGGAATAATTACAAGTTCCTAGTTTACCAACTGCAACGTCTGAATGAAATTAGTATGTGGCTACGGTAATTGGAACTTAGGGCAACACTGTTATTGAGTAATTTATCTCTTCAACAATATTTATGTGACGTTAAATAAAGGCATGCCGCAAGGGTACTTGAAGATGAGGTACTGCTACCTTTCATTATTACTATTTGTACAATATGTAACTTTTTCTATCTCCTCTTGTTCCATCATACTCATGAACTTTTCTCCTTTCATCTCCTCCTCCTATCCGACCCTCGCTCAGCTCCTCTCGCCCTCTGCCTTGGGTACGGATCATATCCAAGTGACCCTGCCCACTTCCTCGATCCCAATGCAGCCGTTCACAATCGCGAGCAGCCCCTGGCCATACGCAGGATCGGTGAAAGCGATGCTCCGCCGCTCCTCATGCGGCCGCCAATGTAACTTCAAATAAGGCGCAGGGCCCGGTAGCAGTTTCGCCACGGCGGCCGCCCGGTATGCGTTCGTAAATTGGACATTGTTCCCTAATTTGCATAAAGCATCTCCACGTTATTGCGTAGCCTTGACATTTATTACGGATAAACATATGGATTTCACTGTAATTGCGAGCGTTCTCGTCTATTATATCATGACGTGTCTATTTGTTTTCTCAAGTAAATGCGAAGGGTTATCATCTCGAAAAAAGGAAGTGGAATCTGTGTCAGGAATACGCGTTCTCCCACACGTAGAAATAATAGGCAGAAACTACGATTAAAAAAGACCTTTCAGAGTTTGTAATCTCGCTGCTTGCGGAATCGTATTATTAGCAGGTAATATGAAACTATACTAAACCGTTAATGCGTTTGTGTTATCGCATACATAAGTCATGTAAATATTACGAAATCATTTTTTTTGGCGATCATTTATTTTTAATAAGATTCCTAAGATAAATATGTAATTCAAAAGTAAAGTGACATCGTAAATCACATATAAATCACAAATTTGATGGAGCTATATTAATATTCTCAATTCTTTTAAAATGTACATTTCTTCAGTGAAGTATAGCGCTGCGAACGTAATATTTATTTTTCATTTCAGAAATGTATAAATTGGTATGAAGGAAATCGTGAGGATACTTAATTATTTCACCATTAATCAGTGAGTACCACGTGCATCACCCTGGTATATTATCTTGGCCTTGGCGTGTGCGCTCATGAGTTAAATTATCTTACACATCGACAAGAGACGATGGCGCCCTGTCAGTGAAAATAATTACTTAAATTCTTGCACTTTTCTTTCTTTGTTTTTTGCGCTTCACTTCACCCTTGTCAAGATTTTCCTCGCTTTGAGGGGCAGTTTGCCATGACATCAGCCTGAAGGGCAATTCTTGTAATACTTCCATTGTTGTCGTGCATTTATTTCTTGGACGAAGGACGAGTCACGGTCACCTTTTGTCGCCTCCGCTGTCGCGGGTTACATGGAGGTCCGGGTTCAGATCTAGCATCACTAAGGATGCACGAAATGCATCGAGGAAATTCTTTATTTATGGAGACAGTATTGCTGTGTAGACAGATCTTGGCCTCAAATTTGTTATTACAAGTTTGTTTCATTTTTCCCCCAATCTCTTTTTCTTCTTGCCTTTTTTTTCACTGGTTGAAGTTCAATTATTCACGTTTTTTAAACATTGTTGAAAGCGGTGGACTAGTATCATAAAATCACAATGCAGTTTTCACTGATTGCGAGGTGTGAAGAGAAGTGGAATTGAATCATAAAATAGTCGTAGAATACAAGAAACTGGTAAAAATTCCTATGCACCATAATTGTGTTCTTTCCAAGAATTTTCTATTTATAAAGTTAATTATCTGTCTTGTACGTCACAACACCTGTGACAATGTATTACTAGAGAAAATATTTCTATTGAAAGAAAGAACGTAGTGCTAATATTTGGATATAATGGTTCAACTCCTTACATGGAAGACAGGCAACGATGTAAACTAGTTGTACTTGTGTATGTGACACTGAACATTTCTTTACTAGGAAGAATGTTTAATGCGGGACATTCCCTTGGAAACTAGTGCTCCTATTGTTTTCTTGTAAGACATGTGTATCGTAAAATGTATTTGTAATTATTGTCTCTGTCTGGTTGCGTTACGTCGACATAACAGTACAGTATTACGAATAGTTATTTATGATACGAATGGTAAAAGTAACATTTTATTTTGCGAGTAGGGATTTTTTGCGACAGAAAGCCGATAGAACGTGTGACGCAATCCAACGAGCAAAATAAAATCACCTTACCACGTGTGCCATACACTAATTTTAGATTGGCTTACTGACTTTCATTTTATTTTATTTCTATGTTACAAAGCACTTAATGATACATTAAGGTAAGTACTCGTAGCTTATGCGGCCGGACGAAAGCATTTTGTTTTCTTTATTGCAATCACAGATTTATCTGAATACGAGCTTCGTCTCACTTTTAGTGCTAATACTTAAAAATTGAACTTTTATCATGTCATTCACGCCCTGGAAAAACCGCATTTACTTTTAGCTGTGTAAAAAAGTAACTATTTTTGTCTCGATTAGGCTTAAAATTACAATGAACCTGTCGGGTCGAGCGTACCGCTTCTTTCCTCGCGCAGAAGGACGCAAGGCAGCGGAAGCGGCGGTGCTCGCAGCGCCGGACGAACTGATGCGTGAAGATGCTGCGCGTTGAGAAAGCGCTTCGAACTCCCAAATTGTAAAAGCTAATTACCAACCCGACGCAGCTTTGCCCGCCCCGCCCCGCCCCTCCCCGCCCCTCCCCGCCCCGCCCCTCCCCGCCCCGCCCCGCCTCCCTCTTCACTCGTCCCGCGAGGGGGGGAAACAGTGCAGGGGCGTTGCACGCGGCTTTGCGTAACTCCGCAAAGGTTGCTCGAGTTTCGGAGGCGCGCATGCCCGCGTGTTTGTGCGGCCGCTACAAGGAGAGATTCCTCCGTGCGCGTCTGTGATACATGCGTGGTCATATTAAAATCCGAGGTTAGACCTTTTGGAAGGCGGAGCATGTGTGCAGGGCCTATTTGTCAGCTGCTAATTGCAATAGCCTCAGAAGCCGCATTCCTCCGTAATATCGTAGGATTACAGGAATGTTTAGTTACATGAATACTGAGCTTGCGCGTGTAATTCTTGTTTAGAAATTTAGTAACGTAAAATTAACTCGATTTTAGAGACATTTCTGTGCTAAAGAATGTATTACAAAATAACTTAACATATTCGATTTAGTGTAAGGAGGAACTTTCAAGAATTAGGTTTAATGTTTGACCTTTGCCCAGTTAATTATATAAGATTTGTACTCATTAAGCTTTGGACTCCTGTAATTCTGTTTCAGAAAACTTTCATTTTCCGTGTCTTCTATTAGTACAGTTTTCTTTTTGACTGACCGTGCTTCTAACACTCTACTGGTATATACTTGCATACGTACTTTTTTTTGGCGAATGGGCCATCATGGGACTACATGTCGGCACCGGGGCTCAGTCATGATTATCGGGGTAGGTGCACGTTACTTTTCTATTGGGGGAGAAACATTTAATGCTGATTCCATTTTTACATCCGAAGGTTGTAAGACCTCGAGGATAGGGCGAAATGATGATGATGATGAAATGCTGAAATTGACACACACCTACGCAGTCATACCGAGACACACACGTATTATTCGCATATGGGGCCACTACTGACCATGCAACACATTTCTCTCTCCGAGGCCCAGTTGTATTCTATCCTGGAGAGATCAACGTGTGGAATTATGAGGGTCAGCCCTTCGGTCGCATCTCTTGGTTAAGACAGTGTTGTTAGTCTTGAATATCAAATAGCAGGGATAAGAGGATATTATTGTTATTATTATTTTACTATTATTATTACTATTATTATTATAGGATGACGAGGGGTGAAAGGACTAGGATGATAGTAGGTGTTAGGTGGAGAGCGGGAGGTGTTCGTGGCTTTATTTTGGAACCATCGTTCGCCTTGTGATTGAGGGAAACCACGAAAACCCTGGTCAGGATAGCCTGCCGGGGATCGAACGCGGACCTCCCAATTGCAAATCAGTGAACCACTACATTCGATTTTATTCATATTATTTTTACGTAAAAAATGCTTATGTCATGTGGTAAAGGTTTGTAATATTACTTGCGCTAGTGTTATACATGTGCGTCATTCTGGGTGGTCATCCTCAAATGGAGAGCGTGCCGACTGTATGCGCTAAACGCGAAATGAGATCTTGCCTCATCCTGATGCACGTCGGTTTAAATGATGGGTCTTTCACTCGGCTCAGAGCAAACAGTGGACAGTAACAACTTTGTAATACTCGCAACTGCACACCGTTGCATTTTCCCTCATTTGAGACGTACGTTTGGCACGAACCACTGGTTATAGTGCGGATTGCAGGAAAACATCCTTTTACAAAACATCAAAGAATATTAAGAAATTCTTTAAGGTTTGTAATATATTAATGTGCATTTGTACTGATAAATCCTAGTTATCACTGTATATGATTATGACTTATAATCGTGACTCTTTTTTAACTACATTACAAAACTAGGTAATGATAATCACAAAATTCAGTTACTTCGAGATAAATAAAATCAGAGGTTTTGAACATTTTCCCTCCAATCCTACGTATTACTAGTAAAGAAAAACACTTTAAAACTATTTTGTGTCAAACTTGCTTAATAATGATCACATTAAAATATTGTTAATTCGGTGCGTTACCTCGTTTTGACGGTACTTTTGAGTTCTTCCCGGAATTGTATATTACACTATGGCTGAAGAAAAATGCAATATCTTACTTCCTTTGCAAAACCTTACATGCTGCTTTTTGGCCTGTATCTCCACAAAATGAGCCTTTTAAAACCTTCTATTACATTAAAGATTTAGATCTTTGGGCGACCCCTACCCCGTACTCCCCTACCCCGTCAGGTACAAGAAGTAACACTAAATAATATATCTAAAATGGAATTACATCACAACGCATTAATAGAATGTTTACTAACGCGCATTACAGAAGTTTAATTCTGTCACGGACGGTTCAGAATCTGATTGTTTATAGCCAGGATCTGGCATGAACTTATTTTCACTGCATATATTCTAAAAAATATTTACAAAGTGCGGCATGTTCGTACGTGTCTATATAGTAATATGTTATTCTTTTACTTGTAATTCCTGTTTGTTGATTTCCTCTTGATTTCAGTTATTAACTCTATATGTGAACCCGTTTTCAAAATAAAAATATTTTTGTTGTTGTTGAAATTTTAAATAATTAAAAAATGTAATGGCCAGCTCCAAATCTTAAATACGGAAAACAGTATCTAATGGCGGTGTTGACATTTTAAGACACATGTTTTCATTAGTTTATCAGTTATTGTAAACAAAAGTTTATGGCAACCTCAGTACTCAGTATTTGAGATGTACATACTGATATAAAAATGTGTAAGAATGAGCTTCTTCCAGATTCGCGACTGCATGACCTCGTTTGCTCTCCTTCGGGAGCATTGAAAAAGGCAAGGCTGACGAGGACAGCTCACAATTGAACCGGATCTTCTCTTTCCTCTCCCTCCCCCTCATCCCCCCCTTCCTTCCACCGCTGCCAGCGCCGTGCCTCTTCATCCGCGTGGATTCGTGGCAGTTCAGTGGCAGAAATGACGAGGGCAATTACCGGAGGAGGATTACACGATCCCATCCCGGGGATTGTTACGTGCTGCATCTTCATCTTCCTTCGAATGGATTTGTCTGTGGAACACATGGAGAATTCCAATGATCAACGTAGCCGCATTGACGATCCTTTATCTGCCAAATCGTGCAGAACGATGTAATAATTTCGTGAGATTACATCGGTCTGTAATATCTTTTGTTTTGAGCGCTCCCGTGCATGTTTAAATCTCGTTATTTACGTCATTGCATGAAACGAGGTGTTCTGCGCGCGAGACGAGTTTGCGGATTTTGTTGTTGTTTTTGCGTCTGGTGTGCGTCACGCATATCACGATTTTATTGAAATACCCATCTTCGCCATCCGTATCGTTGACTTCAAAATGGTGAACGATGTGTCCATTTTTAATTCACTTGTGAATGGACCGAATTTTTGTTAACATTCAGCGGAGTATAAATATGTCGAATTTTATGTGGTCAAGACAGTCTTTTTTGATGCAAGTCATGATTTATTGGTTAGTTTCAATGATTGTGATATGCAATATGTTGCTTATGATGAATGAAAACTAAAGCAGTATTAACCCTATTAATGTCATGGTATAAAAGTTAAATCACCGCCAAATAATGCAGGGGGAGGGAAGTTTCCAAAGCCTCCTGCTTGAATATTAACTGTAATGATGTTATTTTTTGTAAATTAATAAATTAATTTGTATTTTCAATTAATGTTAATACACATGTATAATTTTATAATATATGTATTAACATAAGTATATTTAAACCAAAATATGGTTGGATTTCAGGTTTTATGAAAAAACACAACTTTCTCTCATCAGTAACTATTGAATGACAAAATCTATTACACTTTTTATGTCTAATAAACTTGTGTATCTTAATAACATAACATTATACTAAACTACATTACGCTAAGACTTAAAATACTGCATTATTCTCTAAATTTGTTTTCAACTTTTTGTTTTCGACTAAACCGTCTCGATTTTTTAACCCACAGTCCTGCGCGCCAGGGTAACATTCGGCTAACTATTGTAACAAATAAAATAAACTGTACAATATACTGTATCAGAACTGTAAATAAAGTGTAACACATAAAATAAAAACAATAAATTGCATACTATTTTTCTCAACAATCTATTGATAAGTATTACGATACTTCTATTACCAATATTTTATATAATAATTATACCACCAAACATGTTACCAAGTGGTAGATAGGTCTTCAGCTTCCTAAAAAATGGAAGCTGAAAAACTAATAATCAGTAGGCTTCTAAATAATCTCTCCGTCTCTGGCCTTACTACTCGTAGATTTAATGAACGTGTGCTCATATTTTAAATAATGAAGGAGAACAAAACTTAATGGAAAGTAAAGTAAGAAGATACATTTTCAAATATTTTGAATTTTCCTTTCAATAGTGATACGATGAGAGGAGCGAGTATTTAATGATTTTATGTAAGTTTGTTGTTAGTGGAAAGAGTTGCAGTCTTTCTCTGAATCTCGGGAATTTTGATACTTATATCATGGAACTACTATTTGTTTGCGTCGAATATTCTAAAAAAATATTTAAGGGTCTTAATGAGACTTCGACAAAAGCGGATGTAATTATGAAACAATTGTATATTAGTTAGCCTGTTGCCGTACATGAGTTGAGACATTTCAAATTTTTATCTAATTATGTGTTTAGGAACATCAATTTGCTATTATTACTCGCACAAATTCTCAAGTTCTTCAAAAATTTGCAAGAATCAGGAGCTGCATGCAGTTTGATTACATGACTAGTTCGACGTCTATTTACCCATTGTCTTGACCGTACCAGTCACCTCTTCTTTCCATCGGTGTGAAACGGAGCGCACATTACGAATTCACAGTACCAGCTGGGCTGGAACGATGGCGTTAATCCTTCACCCAGGGTTACCGGGCCACCCTCAAGGCTGTCGAGTCGTACCTGGAAGGCACTTGCCCGCCCGAGAGCGACCATTACAATTCGAGCGCATCCTACGCGCGAGGTGATCGCGCGCCCGCCCGCCCATCCGACGACTGTAAAAACAGAAGCGAAAGGGAAAGGCGCGGGCGGCCGCCGCAGCGCGCGCTGCGTGTTCCACCGCCGCCGCCATGGCGGACGCCGACACACAGGTGTGTAATTCAGCTGCAGATGTAATTCGTGCTTTGCAATACAGAAGAGTGGGTTTTGAAATGATGCGAGAGGTGATGAAGGTCCTACTTTGTGTGCTAATGATGGAAGAGAGAGAGAGATGGAATCGAATGATATTGAAGGGAACTCGTACGTACGCGGATGCGGTTGAGACGGGTTGTTAGATCTGGTGCGGATGCAACACCTTTGAGGGCGTTTCAAGTCTTCGGTCGATTGTGTCGAATATTTTTTGCTGCTGTAGTTCCCCTGCTAAGATTCGCGAAACCTGTGCACGCATCCAGAAATAGCTATTTCAGTTTCAGTTTGGGCCTCTTCCCCAACCCGTAAATACTTTTTTGTAATATTAAAAAAAGTATAATTTTGGAATAAAATATTCTTAATGGGAATTCTCCTTTGGAATGACTTATAAATCAATTTGAGTTGAATGTATCGTTTTTAATACGTTGAGCACATTTATAAAAATATGTGTTTTCTGATGGTGGCATACCTTTCAGTACCTTTTTTCCCCCTGGATCCTTTCTTAAGAAGCACAATTGCATTCATTAATACACAAAACTACATTATAATTTTGCCTTCTCTTTATGCTTGACATCGAGAAGTAACATTTCCAAATGTCATCATGAAAGCTATAGAAAAATATAAGTGTGGTGGTATAAGTTACTCCATAACTTCTGATTACGTGTGAAATCGAATTAAAAATATTGATACATGAGGATGCTCCGGCAATCCGTAAAGCATATGTTTTCTACCGCATCAAAAACTCAGAATATATGCGTTTTAGGTCCTTACCCCTTAATCTTTTGGCTCTGTAGGCATGAATTTTTGTTGCAATATGTAGTCTACAAAATGAGACATTCTAGATCTTTTACACACTTCTTCATGATAGTGAAATCTGTACTGCTGATTTCCGACAATAGAAGATATTCAAAGACAACTATACAACTGGGCCATATGAGCGGTGTATGTTTTTGTTGGACACCCAGGAACTCGAGAAAAATATAAAATAATCCTAATTACTAATTTCCATTCCTCACAAAAATTGCAAGAAAAATTTGCTGTCTCTCGTCATGAGAGAAATGTCTGTGGTTTTACCCAAAAACTCAGAAAATATCCCTTAACAATGAAACGGTTTCGATTTTGATTGAAAAATATATATATTTCGTTGTACAATTACACCTTTCCTTATCTACCGACTAAATTCTATACCCTGTGCGTCACTACTTACAACACAGCTGACGCCTTGCGACAGCAAGGCTCCAAGAAAACAGCCTCCTCCATTAAAATACTTGTTATTTATATGTTGCGTTATGGAACACTTTTTACTTTTTTGATATTATTAGTATGTACGATTGTAGTGTAAATATACTGTACTATTTTATTGCGTACTTCTAAGATTATTTTGTAAATATATAGTATTTAATTTATTTAAAGTTATAAGAGAATATTACATAGTTTTTGCGTACTGCTCATGCTACGTTTTAGAGAACCATGTTGTGGGGTTTTATTCAGCTTCATTGCTTCAGGCCAATCGGTTGAAGCAAGTTATTGTTTCTTCTAACACTGTTGGTTGATTGCCATTTTTGTAGATCATTTGAGGTGCGGTTTTGATGTATTCACACACAATATTAATGCTCTACTAGTGTGTATTGTAGCATTATTGGATTTAGCGTAATACAATACTTTGATGCAACAGCTTGTTTTGTGAACATAATATGATACACTGGGTTGAAAGCTTCAATTATAATGATAAAACTGAAATGGAAATATGAGTGAGGTAGGTTCTCGTTTTCATATATTGAAGTAAAATTGCTTAAGTAGCAGCTATAAAGGTGTAGCTAATGGGATTCAGAAAATTGGTAGTAAAATTGGATTATATAATAGACTAAATTGATATCATTTATTTATTTATATATTCGACATTTTTTTCGTACAGAATATGCATCTATTCATTGTTTTTTAGATCAGTGAACGACTAATGATGTCATGATTAAGAAAACTGCTGTCATAAAACTAATTTTACCTTTCTCTGATATTACAAGTTATAATTACCAAAAAGGGAAAAAATGCTCGTATATTTCCAGCTAGTCAGATAAAATTTTAAAATTGTAACTTTTAAAACAAGAGCGAACACTATTCAAACTTTTATTGGTTTTAATTGTTAGTGCTGTTGCAATTCGAAACAAAGAAATTTCCATATCATATCATTATTTGGCTTCAAAAATCATTGTCGAAGTCAGGGTATATTGAATAAGTGAAAATTGGAACTTGCATTCGAATAGTGATGTGCCTTTGTGGAAGAAAATCATTTGAACATTAACGACTACGTTTTGAGAGCATCAAAATAATGTTGATTTAGCATGTTTGAGAACTGACACAAGTAATATAATTGCTATCATGTTCGGAAACTTCGTTAGGTGAACACCGGACCGCAACTG